>LNAC01000070.1:2690970-2877668 GCA_002007465.1 Ailurus styani | reverse complement strand
CTGAGATCATGACCTGAGCCGAAAGCAGAGGCTTTAACCCACTGAGCCACCCAGGCGCCCGGGAATTTCTTTTTAAACACAAAGGACCAACTCACAAAAATAACCTTTAGAAGCACACTGAATACAATAGTTCTTAAACTTTTAGGTAAAAAAAAAAAATGCACTTTTAAAACCCCAAAGTAGACTTTCCTGTAAGGCAAATTCCAAGAAGAATTTGATATGAAATTCTTTCGAATGAAATTTCTTTCTTTCGTATGAAATTCATATGAAAGAATTTCATATGAAAGGATCGACAACCCTTACATTTCTAACATTTACTATGGGTGGAGTCGGTTGGTCTTTCCTTTCCCTCTCCTATTACCTGTGTCACTCTTCTCTCTTGCATTCCCTTAATCACAAACACAGTCTTTTCAGACACGTCACTTGTGCAAAAAATATGTGGCTTGAAAATTACTGATTCCCTCCATGAGAAAAGCATACTTTTTGGTCTTTGCTCTGGGTCTGAACTCCAAGGGAATGGCTGCTTATGAAGTTAACCAGCTCAACATTTCTGAGAAAAGGAGGAGCACTCATGGACCACAGGCAGGAGATTCACAGGTGGGACCTTCCATGGATTACTTTATCATCCTGTGCCTCAGTTTCCCAGTCTTCAAAATCAGGACAATTACACAGTATCTATATCACAAGCCTGTGGTGAGCGTTGGATGAGTTAATGCTCACAAAGTCCATAGAACCTACCTTTTAGATTCTCAGGAGGTGTTAGCTACTTAGGATTTATCTGTGCCAGTCTGTGCTCTGAAATTTCCCAATGTTTGGTCTAAAGAGCCAGAGTGGTCTTAGATCGGATCAGTTCTTGACTAATCCCTTCTCTTAGAGGATCATAAATCTTTTCTTGTTGTTAAATTTTAATGAAAATATTTGGGGGCACCTGGGTGCCTCAGTTGGTAAAGACTCCAACTCTTGATTTCAGCTCAGGTCATGATCTCTGGGTTGTTGAGACTAGTCCCATGATGGCCTCTGCACTGGGGGGTGGAGTCTGCTTAGGATTCTCTCTCCCTCTGCCCCTCCCCCTCCCTAATAAGTAGATAAGTAAGTAAGTAAATAAATAAGTATTTTCCCAGTTATAAAAGAAATGCATCCTCATTGTATGGAAAGCACTAAACTGTGGGCTCTGGAATATTACAGACTTCAGACTGAATCCTAACTCCACTCTTACAGATTCTGTGACCTTGGGAAAGTCACTTAACTCCTCAGAGCATTGATTTATGCATCTGTTGTACCTGCGGGACCAGGAGGGTACCTGCCTCACACTGTAGTTGTGAGTGTTAAATGAAATAACGCAGGTCAAGTAACATAGTACCTGGCCCTTAGTGCATGCTGGGAAAGAAGGGGAGGACAAATCAGGAGGGGAAGAAAGAAGCAAAGAAGGAAGGGCGAGAGGAAAGGGGGTAAGGAGGAAAGAAGGAGAGAGGGAAGGAGAGGGGGATGGAGGGAGGGAGGGAGGGAGGAAAGGAAGAGATGAGAGGAGAAGAGGAAATAGGAAAGTGGGTCAAGACTATTAGGACAAGAAAAGCCTGATGAAGTCCGCATGGAGGAAAAAGATGTATTTTAATAAACTGTCAAATACAATGAAAAATGCTTAGAAACTGGATGCATTTTTTATTTGAAAAAGAAAGATTCTCTGCCTCTTTTGCAACGCCATTTCTCTTAAGACGGATTTTCCTTTGTTACTCATGGGATAAACTTAATATAAACTTGGAAAGTTTTTTAAAATTTGGGTTTTGTTCATATTTTCTTTGTAAGAACCAACATATTTACAGCACATTGAGAATAATAAAAATAGTGGCTCTTAGTGGATGAATGTTTGTCTATTTCTCAACTTTGATTTTTAAAATTTCCAGAGGATTTAGTGACATTAATTTGGAGAATCACCCTTACCATTCGAATCTGTTTAAATAGGGTACACCTCTGGGGCTCCTGTGTGGCTCAATTCTTAAGCATCTGCCTGAAGCTCAGGTCATAATCCCCTGAATCATGATGTCCCCCCACCCCCCCATTGGGCTCCCTGCTCAGGGGGGAGCCTGCCTCTTCCTCTGCTTGTGTTCCCCCCTCTCTGTCAAATAAATAAATAAATAAATCTTCATAAATAAATAAATACATAAGGGGCACTTCATACAAAAGCAGGCAACACAACTTTTGATAAATCGATTTTTTACCTACAAGCTAACAAATGCTGTATAACACAGCAGTGCAGGTATCTTAGGCAACACTAAATGAAGAAATCGCCCTAAGCTCAGGCATGGTGGGGACAGTGCTCTCCTAATAAATATTGCAGGACGTCTATAGGCTGAATTTCTCCAGATTCCATGAAAGGTCTATTTATTCAGTGTGGGGCCAGCTTCCCTGATTTACGGAAGAGGCAGTTCTGTTTTATCATATTCATGAATCACCACAGCAGAATGATAACGAAAACGTAATCAGAATATTGATAGGATGAGGACCCAAGGGCAAGTCTGAAAAACAACCAAATCTAATCTTATCCCACCAGGTAAACTCGAGCTTTGTATTGAAGAACAAATGCAAACAGTACTACATAAAGCCTCCCTTACTGATCAGGGGCTGTGAGACCTACTTCATACATTTGCGCAGGAGCCTAGTCATTTTGTTCCCCCAAGCAAAGCAGTGTGACATAGTCCTTAAGAGCAAGGGCTGCCTGGTTATTAGATCTGGGCTCTGAGACTCCTTGTCTGTGTCCTTTGACAAATTGCTCAGTCTGTACCTTTTCTTCCTCTGTAGATTACTCAGTACTTCTCCCACAGGGTTGTGGTAAAAATTAAATAATATAATCCCCTAAGCATTCGGGGCCCAGATCCATGCAGAACACATAGGAAGTTCTTAACAAATTAGAATAAGTAAGTATTTTTTAAGAAATATCACTATCGGGGCGCCTGGGTGGCTCAGCCATTAAGCCTCTGCCTTTGGCTCGGGTCATGATCCCAGGGTCCTGGGATCGAGCCCAGCATCGGACTCCCTGGTCTGTGGGAAGCCTGCTTCTCCCTCTCCCACTCCTCCTGCTTGTATTCCCTCTCTCATTGTCTCTCTCTCTCTGTCAAATAAATACATAAAATCTTTTAAAAAAAAAGAAATATCACTATCAACATCATGCATATTATTCTTATTATTCATTTTTTTTTCTAAACTGAACCAGACTAGAAATTCATCATGTTAGAGATAACAACTTAGCGATCTATGAGCATTTGGAGAGCATGAGGACTTACTCAACGCCCTACCTGCTTAGTACGCTCCCTTTGGGAGAGGGAGTGGGGATTACAGCAGCTGGGACCTTTTCCTTTTCAGAAATAGACATAAGAGTGCTAAGCTAAAATACATGTCCTATCTCCATTGGCTCATTTCTGAAGAAGCAATTGTTGCAATAACAATAGGCCTGAGTTACATCAAAACAGCCTCAATCATGGGTTGAAAGCCTGTTCGCGTTTTGCTGTCTGTTCTCCTAGACAATCAAACACCTTGTCTGAGCATGTTTTCTCTCTTTACATACAACTTACACATACGCCATGATTTTCACGTTAGCTACAAAGTTTGCACGCCAGCAGAAGAAGGCGAGGAGGAAGGCTTTTGGGGGATGGGTAGAAGAAAAAGATGAAAAAAGGAAGGCGGGGCGCCTGGGTGGCTCAGTGGGTTAAAGCCTCTGCCTTCAGCTCAGGTCATGATCTCAGGGTCCTGGGATCAAGGCCCACATCATGCTCTCTGCTCAGCAGGGAGCCTGCTTCCTCCTCTCTCTCTGCCTGCCTCTCTGCCTACTTGTGATCTCTCTCTCGCTGTCAAATAAATAAAATCTTAAAAGAAAAAAAGAAAAAGAAAAAAGGAAGGCATTTGCTAATATATCTAGAGGAACATTAGATGCTCACTTAAACAATCTTAAATACTTGTACAATGAAGCAAGTGTTTCTGCCTATGAATCCAACAGATACTCCTAAGAATTACATTCAAGATCTATGAGACCTCTGTGATGCCCAACTTATTTCAGAAGGACCAGGCCACTTGTAAATGGCCATGTGGATAATTTAGGAATGACTTGTGACCATTCTAAACACTCCCAGATATTCATGATAATTTATTAATAAATAAACTAGAGAGGCAAATGCCTGCTTAAGCAGGAACCCGACTGGCAGCTTTCCAAGAGCACCAAAGACCAACTGCTTCTGCCGGTGGGCTCTGCATTTGATTTCCTTACCTTAGTTCTATGGGAGTCATAGACTTCGGTACTTGCCAGTGAGCCCCCTCATAAGAAGACAGGCTTATCTACAAATGGGTTCTGACCTATATGGACAGAGACTATTTCTAGAGCTTTATCACTAGTTGCTCCCAGGGCTGGAATGCTAGAAATGAACATAAGAGGAAATGCACTGCTGTATCCAGGAAATATCTGTGAATATATCAGAACTTTGGCTTGGAATATCCAGGCCACTGTCATCTATTTTAGGAGGTGACCACTCAGTGAGAGGGAAATTTTACCAAGTAATAGAGTTGGTAAAAGTGCAAGAATATTTCATCGACATTTTAAAAACTGGGATGATGAAGCTATCTGCAGAAAATGAAATCAGGCCAACACTGATAGCCCAGCTAAAATTAAAATTCTAGAATGGGCTTCAGGAAAACCATAACATGCCCAGACTGAGAAAAAGCTGGGTTTTTTGTTTGTTTGTTTGATTGGTTTGGTTTGGTTTTTCATTCAAGAGAAACAAACAAACAGTTCCCTATAGTTTCATTTCACAGAGAAACCAGTGAGGAACAGATCTTGACATGAGTCGGGTTTGGAAGACTTTATTTCTAGAAAAAAAAGGCAGAAGAGTTCTGTTGATAGCCTAGCAATATATTTTGTGAACTGAAACTGTATATCTGTCTGATTTAAAGCTTCATATAACACATTGTTATCCCTGAAGTCATAGTAAAAAAAAAAAAAGAACCCAAACCACAATAATCAAATGCATTAAGCAATTATCTTCACCTCCTTCGCAACACCCCTCCTGACTAGGGCTGCCATACTTAGCAAATTAAAATATAGAAATATAGGATGCCCAGTTAAATTTAAACTTTCGGTAACCAATAAATAATTTCTGAGTATGTCCCAGGCAATATTTGGGACACACTGATACTAAAAATCTATTCATCGCTTCTCTAAAATTCAAATTTAATTGAGTGCCCAGTATTTTATCTGGAAAAGCTACTCCTGCCCCATCCTGAGGACACCTCTGCATTAGCTAATAGTAAAATTAATTTGCATTCATTAATACTCAGATCAAGAGGTTAAGTAGTGTCTTCCTATGGGGGTTCAAATGCTCACTTTGAGATCTTTGATAAGTTACTTAAATTGACTGTGCCCCAGCGGCCACATTGGTAAAATGGGATTAATAAGAGCCTCTCCCTCTCAGGGTCAATTTGAGGATTATATAAGATGGTACCCAGGAGGGCCTAACGCAGAACTGAGCTCATAGCAAATGCTCAATCCATATTAGCTATGATCGTCGGCAAGGGAACATGATGAAGAAATAAAATGGCAAAGAAGTACCTGGATCTTTCCTTTGCCAGGAATATTCCTTATCTATGCATAGATAATGGAGAGCTGTCAATGGCTATGATTTCATTTATTTGACTTTCATTTTATTGGACAAATAGGGAGTAACACATAGGAATGATAATAACCAATTTGATGCAGCTTATTACAGTCTACAGCATGGCCTTTCACATCCATTACTTGGTAACAAGGCAAAAATGCATATTTCAAAAAAAAATCAAGACAGTGATTCTCAAACAGAGACTACTTGAAAGGGGAGCTGTAGGGTCTTGGTAGGGCTCCCACCCTCTCAGAGATCACTACACTAAAGAATTTAAAGGATTACAACAATCTACGACAAAAATATTTCCTTTGGCAAGGAAGCAAATTGAGAGCAATCTTTATGTATGGACACAATGTGGAAATGACTTCTGGTCCCCCACACAAAACAATCCTTGGTGTCGTCATCAAATACAAAGGACAAGTGGCTCTGTGCAGCTGCCAACAAAAGACCCTCAACAGAATGGCTTTTTAAAAGCTACTCCAAAGAAAGCTGTAACCTGTGGCCTCTATTCATCACCGGAAGATTCTAACTGCTTTCCCCCCTTTGTAATGGAGAACATCTGCCCTTCCAGAACAATCTTTCTCCCAGCGGTAAGTTTTACATATAGAGAAACAACATCCTTTTTTTTTTAAATGTTGCTTTCCCACGTCCTTGATTAGGAAACATGCCCCTTTTTAATGGTTTTACCACCAGAACCTCCAACCTGCCTAAATGGTACCCATCTTGTTTCTTGCCTAAGCACACATGAGAATATTGTTAAATTAATTAGACTGAGGTGGCTCTATTACCAAGGCCATCTATGCAAGCAAACCAAAATCTAAGCCTATAAGTGCTTCAAGGTTATAACATCAAAACACTAGGGACAGCCAATCACAAGAGCCAACCAGGCCTTAGGCTATAAGCAATCAATAATTTTCTTTCTTTGCTTCTGCCTTTTTTCTGTACAAATCTCTCCCTGAGTTCCCGTCTTGGGAGCCTTGCTAACCACTTCTGATCTAGTGCTGCCCAATTGGAATTGATCTTTCTTCAAATAAACTCTTAAAGTGTTTAATAGGTCTCAGTTTATCTTTTAATAATGTAAATAAGTACAAGGCTTCTTTCTGGAAAAAAAAAAGAATCTGCTGTGCTAGAATTTTCTGGGCTCCTTTTTGCAAATATGTAAGTTTTTAGTATCTTTATACAGAACAAGAGGGCAAGGCACAGATGGCGTTTGGGATTTAGTTGGTGCACATATTTGATTAAAATGGCTCTTTTTTGCAAATACTTAAGTTTTTAGTATCTTTATATAGAACAAGAGGGCAAGGTACAGATGGCATTTGGGATTTAGTTGGTGTATATATCTGATTAAAATGGCAGCCAAGCCACATGATTTCTACTCAGAAGATAGTTCTTAACATAGACAGATAGAGTTCCAACACGACCGATGTAATTTTGAATAGTTGTCATTATAAACAAAATTCAAGAAAACAATGCATAGCCCAACAGGTGCAATTTCTGGCTCCCAGCAGGGCACCCAGCTGAATAAAGCCAAGATACTTCCAGGATGTTGGCACTGGGTAGTTTACTGCACAGATGAAAGAAAGCGCTGTCACCAGCAAATTCACTTAAAATCTAGCATTAAGCACCTTCCTGGTGCCTTTCTTTGCAACACTACTCTTAAACATCTGTAAAGTGATCGCCTTTCTAGCTTGCCTTGTCCACAGGATGTGAAAATGCTAGGTTGGGGGTTAGCCATTTTACTGGCTTTTTAAGATCAACAGGATGTACTTAAATTCCCTTTGAGAAGAAGAGGAGATATTATTATATATAAAAGGTAACGCTGAGGTGGTTGCCGGGAGCTGGAGGGAGTGGGAAATGGGGACTTGGTATCTAATGGATACAGAGTTTTAGTTTGAGACGATGAAAAAGTTCTGGAGATGGAGGGTAGGGATGGTTGTAGAACAGTACGCATGGCCTAACACACAGAACTGCACTTTCAAAGGGCTAAAGGGGTAAATTTTGTAATGTATGCTTGACCACAATAAAAAAAAATGATATGCTGATGAGGGAACAGAAGGCTAGCTGAAGACAAAGCAGAAGCAACCTGCACCCCCAGGGGTTTTTCTCTCCTGTGAGGACAACCTCCTCTTCAGAGGTCACAATCTTAACGAATCTACTTCTGACTGCATACTTGCTTTCCTGCCCCCCTCTGTTTCACTTTACTCAGGCCTACAGTTCCAGCCCCGAGTGACTCTGGGCCTACTAGGTCTTCGTGCCGCTGTCCTCCCCTTCCTATTAGGAGCCGGAATACTGGCAGAAGTTGCCACCGGGGCATCGGGTCTTGGACTCTAACATCCTTGCAAACACAGCTCACAAGCTTGGCCGCGGTTACTCTGCAAAAACTGACCAGCTCTGGATCTCCTCACTGCCGAGAGAGGGGGGACATGCCTCTTCCTACAAGAAGAATGCTACTACTATGTCAACCCGTCCAGGATTGTCACCTCCAAGATGCAAGCTCTGAGGTCGCATTCAGCAGCGTTGAAAAAAACTTACTACATGGGGTTTCAGCCCCCAGACATGGACATCACCGTTACCTCCCCTTTCTGGCCTCCTCCTGTCCCTATGTCTCCCGATAACTCTAGGGCCTGTATCCTCACCGGCCTCCTTCGCTTTATCGGGAAAACCATCCCCCAGCCCATGACTGCCCGCATCCTCGCCCTCCGAGGGTAGCAGCCCCTAAATATAAATGATGATCTCTAGGGCGTCCCTATCGATCATCAAGAGCGGGGACATGAGGCGGAAAAGTCCCAAATGGCCGCCTCACTGAGATAAGGAACCCCCAAGGATGACTTGGCACTTCTTCACCAAGTCACTCCCGCACAGCCTCAAGACCTGCCACAGGGCCCCGAGCCAATCAGCAGTGAGACCCCGCGAAAAATTCCTAGTTTGCCTGTAAATACCCTCCGCAACCATAACAGGGTGCTCAGCCTTGGGGAAACGATTCTGCTGGGCCCCCTGGCGTTAATAAAGCTGTGTTCTCCCAGCTCTCCGGGTGCCGCTTGAGTTTCTCGGTGGCCTCAGAACTTCCGCAACAATGCTAATAAAGATCATTAATTTTTTTTTTTAAGCTGAGGTGTGAGGGGAAAATAGACAGAAAGTGAGAAAGAAAAGAAAGGAAAAGAAGTGGAAAGAAAAGAGTCTGATGAGCCCACACCCCTACGCAGGGCAGTGGTGGGGCTGGTGGCAGGGATAATAAAGAGGAAAAATGAGGTGAGGCCCTCCCCACCCCCATGTCCCTCGCCCAACCCCCCATCCCCAGTCAGGAAGAGGGTCCCTTGTTCACTTGAAAACATTGACTGAGCACTTGAATGAGAGGGGGCTGTGTGCAGTGGAGAATTTTTTAAGAGCCTACCATTAGTGAATAAAGGAAATCAAGCCATTAAAAACCTAACTGGGGCACCAGGGTGGCTCAGTGGGTTAAAGCCTCTGCTTTCGACTCAGGTCATGATCTCAGCGTCCTGGGATCGAGGCCCACATCGGGCTCTCTGCTCGGCGGGGAGCCTGCTTCCCCCTCTCTCTCTGCCTGCCTCTCTGCCTACTTGTAATTTCTCTCTCTGTGTCAAATAAATAAATAAAATCTTTAAAAAATAAATAAATAAAAATAAAAATAAAAAACTAACTGCATACAAATGGTCCATAAGCACATGAAAAGATACTCAGCATCATTACCCCTGGAGAAATGCAAACCAAAACCAGGGTGAAATACCAACTTGACACCCACTAGGATGGTTACAATCAAAACACAGACAAAAGCAAGTGGGGACTAGGATATGGAAAAAGCTGACCCCTTATCCGTGTCTGGGGGGAGTGTAAAATGGTGCAGCCACTTGGGAAAACAACCTGGCAGTTCCTCACAAAGTCAAACATGTATTTACCACATGACCCAGCAATTCCACTCCCAGGTCCATAGCCACAACACATGAAAACATATGTCCATGCAAAGACTTGCATGTGAATATTCACAGCAGCGTGATTCATAATAGTCAAAAAGTGGAAACAAGCTCAAGGTCCAACAGCTTGTGAAAGGGCTAAGAAACAGAGCAAAACACTGGCATACCCATTAAACAGAATATTATTCAGCGGTGAAGGAAATGAACTACTGGTTGAGTACACAACAAGGACGAATCCCAAAACACCATGCTAAGCGAAAAAAAGACCACATGTTATATGACTCCATTTATATGAAATGTCCAGAACAGGTAAATCTATAGAGACAGAAAATAGGCAAGTGTTTGCTTGGAACTGTGGTGGGAGTGGAGATTATCTCTCATAGGGCATGAGGGATCTTACAGAAGTGATGAAATGTTATGAAATTGGATGATGGTGATGGTTGGCAAATTTAAAAATGGTTAAATTAGGGACGCCTGGGTGGTTCCGTTGGTTAAGCATCTGACTCTTGATTTTGGCTCAGGTCATGACCTCAGGGTTGTGCGATGGAGCCCTACATTGGGCTCTGCACTCAGCGGAGAGTCTGCTTGAGATTCTCTCTTTCCCTCTTCCTCTGCCCCTCACCCCGCCCGTGCACACCTATGCACATGTGTGCACTCTCTCTCTCTCTAAAATAAATAAAATCTTTTTTAAAGAATTGTGAAATCATACACCTAAACATGTGAATTTTGTGGTATGTAAATTATATACCTTAATTAAGTTATGTTTTTAAAAAAAAAAGGAATGGTAAAAACTGAACTGTAATTTAGAGGCTCTAGCAAGTGAAAAACAAAACACCGAGGAAAGTGGCATAGGAGGGGAAAGCAGGAAGGGAGCCTCAGGAGAAAAATCCTGAGGTGAGAACATGAAGACTAAGTTTGGGGAAGGCCAGTGGTCCAGCCTGATAAGTCCAGATAAAGATTGGTCTTCCTTTGTTCATTTGTAGATTTTTTTCATTCAACAAATACTGACAGGTGCACCCGACATGCTGGATGCTCCGCCAGGAGCTGGGGATGCATGCCCTATGGAAGTTACATTCCACAAGGGGAGACTGGATGTTACGCATTGACCTCTGGGGCTATTTATGTGGCTGGCTAGGAGAAGGACTAGGTTCAGTGAAAGCATGTGACAATCAAGATTGGTCAGAAAGTGGTGCTGTTTGAGGAGACAATATTTGAGTCAAGACTGGAATATAAAGAGAAGTGAACCATGTTGAGAAAGGGAGGGAGGGAGAGGAGGAAGACCAAGGGAGCCATGAATAAAAGCCATGGGTTTTAAATAGCAGAGCACCTGCTGGAGTTTGGTTTAGGAGCTCAGGGCAATGGGAAGGCCAGCAGGGCTTGAGTGGAGGGATGGTATCGGGTTGGCTTTTTGAAAGGATCACTGTGGCTACAAATAGGCTGGGTGGAGAGGGTAAGGATGGATACAGAAAGAGACATGGTGGAAGATAAGGCTAGGAACGAAACTGCAGTTAGAGTAAGGAAATCTGGGAAGCGAAGGGAGACACCTGAGCCTTGGTCAGTGTTCAAAAGGAGAGGAATGGAATCAAAGGGTTTTTGGACAGGGAAAACCTTTCTCAGGCCAGGTGGAAACTAGAGAACCAGGAGCAGTGAGAGGGCTCATGTGGCCACACCTGACCATGCATTAGTCGTATGTAGAGACAATGTTTTCCTAAACTGACCACCACAGTCCCCTGGAGCATTCCTTAAACATGTTAATTCTCAAGCCCAGATCTTGAATTTCGAAAGAAGTAACCTGGGAAGCTGTATTTTTATTGTTGTTTTTTTATACACTGCTGCAGGTTCTCAGAATCATGCAAGTCTTAGAAAATACTGATCCATCCCTTTTCTGAAAAAAAAAAACAATGTCTAGATATGCAGCAAAACACAGTAAGGCAGAAGATTGAAGCTATTCTGAAATACGAGTGCCCTTTTCTTCCAGTGAACAGTGGTAAGTGTCCATCGATAGACAAATAGATAAAGAAGATGTGGTATATAGGATGTATATAATGGAATATTACTCAGCCATATAAAAGGATGAGACCTTGCCATTTGTGACAACATGGATGGACCTAGAAGGTGTTGTGCTAAGTGAAATAAGTCAGACAGAGAAAGACAAATACCACATGATTTCACTTATGTGTAGGATCTAAAAAACAAAACAAATGAACAAACAAAGCAGAAAGAGACCCATAAATACAGAGAACAAACTGATGGTTGCCAGAGGGAATAGGGTGGAGGGGGGTTGGGCAAAATGGTTGAAGGGGAGTGGGAGATACAGGCTTCCAATTATGGAATGAATGTCACAGGGATAATTTATAATGAACTTAGCCATTCATCTGTTAGATGGACACTTGGATATATTAGGATCACCTTTTTTTTTAAGTTTACTCAGTTAAGGGCACCTGGGTGGCTCAGTGGGTTAAAGCCTCTGCCATGGGCGCCTGGGTGGCTCAGTGGGTTAATGCCTCTGCTTTCGGCTCAGGTCATGATCTCAGGGTCCTGGGATCGAGGCCCGCATCGGGCTCCCTGCTCGGCAAGGAGCCTGCTTCCTCCTCTCTCTCTGCCTGCCTCTCAGCCTACTTGTGATCTCTCTCTCTCTGTCAAATAAATAAATAAAATCTTTTTTTAAAAAAAAGTTTACTCAATTAAGCAATTTCTAGATCTAATGTTGGGCTTGAACTCACGACCCTGAGATCAAGAGTCACATGCTCTTCTGACTGAGCCAGCCAGGTGGCCCTACTGTGTTCACTTTTTAAAAGTTGTTTTCACCTGTTCTTGTTTCAAGAGAACTACTAACCTATTTCAGCCTGTGTCTGTTCACTAGGATACAAGGATAGTTATATTTTAGGATAGCTTCTACATTATATCTTATTCTGTTTAGCTGCTTGATTAAAAAAAAAAAAGGCATGGACCAATATTTTCCAAAGCTTGCATGACTCTGAAAACCATCAACAGCAGTGTAAAACACAATAAAAATTTAGAAAGCACAAGGAATGGAGTCAATGAGATTGTAACAGTGTTGTATGGTGACAGGTGGTAGCTACCCTCACGAGCACAGCAAAACATTTAGACTTGTCAAATCACTATGTCGTGCACCTGAAACTAATGTAACATCATGTCAACTTGTACTTCAATTAAAAAACAAAAAGTGGGTCACCTGGGTGGCTCAGTGGGTTAAAGCCTCTGCTTTCGGCTCAGGTCATGATCTCAGCGTCCTAGGATCGAGGCCCGCATCGGGCTCTCTGCTCAGCAGGGAGCCTGCTTCCTCCTCTCCCTGTCTCTCTGCCTACCTCTCTGCCTACTTGTAATCTCTCTCTCTGTGTCAAATAAATAAATAAATAAAAATCTTAAAAAAAAAAGTGAACATAGTAGACGAAGAAAACAGGGATGGATGTGTAGAGTGCTGGTTTTCCATGTCTCTGGCATTGGCACTCATGAAAAGTAGGTACAAAATTCCGGGTAGATCTGAGTGTATTTGTTTCCTAGGGCTGCCCTAACAAATTACTTCAAACTTGGTGGCTTAAAACAACAGAAATTTATTCTCTCTCAATTTGGGAGCCAGAAGTTTAAAATCAAGGTATTGGCAGGGCTGCACTTCCTCTGAAGGTTCTAGGGGAGAAACTTTCCCTGCTTCTTCCAGCTTCTGGGGGCTCCATGTGGTCTTGGCTTGGGCCCGCACATATTCCGGTCTCTGCCTCCGTTTGTTCATGTGGTCCTTCCCAAGTGCGTTTCCCCCTTCTGTCTCTTGTAAGGACATGTGTCATTCCATTTGGGGCCCACTGGGCTAATCCAGGGTGACCTCATCCAGAGATTCCTAGTTACATTGCGAAGGCCCTTTCTCCAAAAAGAGGTCATATTCACAAGTACCAGGGTACAGAACTTAGACATCTCTTTTCGGGGGGGAAGGAATGGGTTCACAACTCAACCTACTACGCCAAGTGATTTTAAATTGTTGAGCAGACCTGTATGATGCTCCTACCCACATCCATGTATTTAGAGGGTGTTTTTAATATAAATGCTCTTAGTTCAATGTTCCTCAGGATGACAGATGTTTATTTATGAGTGAATTTACTCCTCTGAGTCATGTATATTTTTAGAAGCATGATTTTGTCATTTCAAAATAAGACATGGTAATAAAAGGCTACATGTAGTAGACAAAAACCACATTCGGACAATTGTGATATTGCAGAAAAAAATTTTGCACCATTTTCAGAAAGAAAATTCCTAAGCACTAAGATAGACATGTCTAAGAAGAGCAATATGGAGGATACCAAACTATTTTAGTGATTTCTCCTGATATTCCCCTTGGCAAGTGTCAATGAATTAAGTTTTATTATAATTAGAGTTTTAGTAGAATAGCTTGCTCTCACGGGCCAGAAGGCAGGAATAGCTGATATTGCAAGGATATATGAAGTAGCTATCAGGAACAGTAATAGCTGTATATATACAGATATATGATGAGGAGTCTGTAGTTAATTAATGGACATCGGGCACTTATAGATGCAGGAAAAAGCAGTACTTTAGGATAGGTATAAGGACAGATGGATCCATCAAGAAGTGTGGGGTAGGAACCATAGTAAGAAGCAAAGGGAAAAAAATAGTGATTGGTGCACAAATGGAAAAACAAAAGAAGATTTAAACAGTAGTTCCTTAAGTTATATCTACCAGAGTTTTCACAAATTCTTTAGTGAGAAGAGACTGGCATTAATAGAGGAACTTGATAATATTTTGTAGAAATTTATTGATGTATTTAAATACACTTCTATTTTGGTTAACTTTTTAAAGTGTATGGTGTCCATTCTTCAGAGTGGGTTCAGTTATAAAGAACTAAAAATCCTCTGTTAAACATCCCCAGCTATTTATTCAAAGAGAAAGAGATCAAGAAGGACATCTAAACTGGCTAGACTCAAATACAACTTTAGTCAAAATCCTAGTTCCAAGGATCAGCAGCCTGATTAAGCAACAACCTTATAAAATGGGACTGGGACAAGACTTGCTTCTATCAGAATATGCCATTGCTTTTATAAAACACACTCTAGGCTTTCTGATCATTTAAATGTTTGAACTACATATGCAGTTATACCAGCGACAAAGCTCAGAAACAAACTCTTAAGAAGAGGCCAGATTCCAAAAGGGCAAATCTAAATCCATCAAGTTCATCCACCTGGTCCCTCTGTCCAATGCAGCCATAGACGCAAACTTGTCTTTGCAATAACAGTCAGTGAAACACTAATACATCATTGCATGTACATTATTTTCTTGCAAACTCTGTTAAACATAGTAACATAATTTTAAGCAAATGAACTTTCAGTACTGGATAGTTATTATTTAGATTAGTTGACTTTTTTTGACCAATCAGGCTACTACCCCATCTTTCATTTAATTTCACTGTGGCATTTTTGTTTGCTTTCTCTAACATTTGAAACATAGATAACACAAGTCTAGCCTTCACATTACAAGGGAAAGCTTGGATAAATTCAACCTGTATATTCTTTTGTACAACCTCTACTAATAAATCCCAGAGTGAAATATACCTAAGTATATCTCAGTATGGAGAGGGACATTACTTGGGGCACCTGGTCTTGGAGTTGTGAGTTCAAGCCCCATGTTGGGCCTAGAGCTGACCTAGAAAAAAGGGGGGACACTACTTTTGGTTTTTCAAAGAAAAATTCATAGGTGGTGTATACTTAAATTCTCATCATTCAAGCAAAAATGTTAGAAAGTCCTCCTACTCCCAGCCTCTATTTACTGAATCATAAACAGAATTTCAAGAAGGAAGAACCATTCCTTTTTGTCTATTAATAGAGGAGAAGTGGTTGAGTCCAATAAATTTTGCTATGGATTCCTTAATCTAGGCAATGATTATAAATTCATGCATTTAATTTGAACAGTGATAATTAGGTTGATTTCCAGATGACTCATTTTGTAAACTTTTGGCCACTGGTGTTCCAGCTGGGGTGGGCCACGTGCTGCCTTCCCACTGACATCACTGGAAATCTTGAGTCAAGATCAGGGCTTCTGTTGCCTCTCTGACCTTTCTTCACAATGCACAGTGGGGCCCCGGTTCCTCAGCTCGGATGGTTCAGCTTTGCTCCACTGTGCTCATCAGGTTACCACTTGCAGACAACCTACATGCAGATAGTCACTGGAGACCCTGCAACAAGCCCATTGGAATTCACATCTTGGATTCTAGCTTTCAAGTGGTTTCCTAACCCAGACGCCAAATTTCAGAAAATCTTATATCTGGCTGACTCATTGAGGCTCCAGTGAATAGAGAAAGAATCCCAGCAGGGTTGAGGGGCAGTGCTCATTTGGCCCCTAGAAGTGCTAGGGGCTCATTTTCCTCTAGGGATGTACTTTGAGAACCAAACTAAAGAAGATCTCTCTTACCTTGACAGTCATGTCT
Source organism: Ailurus styani (assembly GCA_002007465.1). Taxonomy (NCBI): domain Eukaryota; kingdom Metazoa; phylum Chordata; class Mammalia; order Carnivora; family Ailuridae; genus Ailurus; species Ailurus styani. Next base: position 2,861,655 of record LNAC01000070.1, on the reverse strand, counting down.
GTGCTGGATGTTTCTGTGGCATCTGAGGCTGCCTCGTCTCCCTTTAGCAGCATACTCTCCCACCCGACCCCTGAAAGAAACAAAAACAAAAGCGCCATTTGAGCCAAGTACATTCACTGGGCATGGATAGACACCTAAATGACATTTTGCAGATTCCAATCCCATGTGTGTTATAAAGGAAACCAATGTCACTCCACAGTTTCCCTGCTGGGCAGTTACTGGGAAAGCACCCTTTCAGAAGTGTGCCTCACCTCCAACTTTGGAGTTCATTGTCCAAATCCTGTATCATATAGACAGTTCCATTACCAGGCCAGAGTGGAGTAGAAGTTGGAATGAACTCTCTTCCAGAATCCAGCTCTCATACTGAGGTCTTACTGGGGGCTTACAGTGAATCCCAGGACACAGAAACACAGGCATCTGAATCTGTTCAACACCCAGTAGAACCGACTCCAGATTATTCACTGCCCTAGATTTCACACACGTACTGGAAATGACTGAGAGTTTATGTTCCCTTTGAACATTGATATATGTTTTCTCTCCAAGTCTTGATAGATGTTAGTGTTCTTTTTTCTCAAGCTGCCAGATGATCTCCAAGAATAGACACATGGCAAGATACAAGGTTTTGCTCTCTTCATCTCAAAGAGGAGATCAGGGGTTGGTGTTCATATACACCCACGAACACAATGTAGCCAAACTACACCAGGTCAGATGCAATTATATGTGTGAATCAAGGGGAAATGGTCTATATTAGAGAAAAGTTTGAAGTACTGACAAGTATATTTTTAGAAACACGTTTATTGTAGATAAAGTCATCTTCTTAAAAGCTAAAAAAGTAATACCTAGTAAAGCTTTTGAGGGACGACTTTAACCAGTAGATACAAATTTTATAATTGCTATAACAACTGCCTGCTGGGATATGAATGCTCATAGCCTAAAGCATTAAAAAGATTGTTTTCTTAAATAGGTTAAAATTCGCTGTGTTAATATTTGCTTACATTGTTGATTTCCTTAACAAATAATTTTGTCTAAGGGTAACTCCAGGACAGTATTCATCCTGGACCTGTGGGAATAACCCAAATTCAAACATTTCATTTATCTAGCATTATGTTAAGTCAGGATTAGCAAACATATTCTGTGCCACGCAATGACTATTTTAGTCTTTGTGGTCATGCCATTTCTGTTACAACTTTTCAAGCTGCCATTGTAGAGCAAAACAGACAACACATAAACAGCCAACAGACAACATATAAAACAAATGGGCATGGCTGAGTTCCAATAAAACTTTATTTACAAAAACAGGCACTGGGCCAGATTTGGCCCATAAGATGTACTAGATCAGATGGATAGCGATGATGGTGGCACCACACCGTGAATGTATTTAATGCACAGAATCATATACTTAAAAATGGTTACAATGCAAATTTTATACTGTGTATATTTTACCACAATAAAAAAATGTTTTACTAAGCAATATTCAGAGTTTCAATTTAACTGATTCTATAATTACCCATTGAATTGGTATACCATTACTTAAATATTTCTTTTTTTTTTTTAAAGATTTTATTTATTTATTTGACAGAGAGAGAGATCGCAAGTAGGCAGAGAGGCAGGCAGAGAGAGAGGAGGAAGCAGGCTCTCCGCCAAGCAGNAGGCTCCCTGCCGAGCAGAGAGCCTGATGCGGGACTCGATCCCAGGACCCTGAGATCATGACCTGAGCCGAAGGCAGAGGTTTTAACCCTCTGAGCCACCCAGGCGCCCCTTAAATATTTCTAAAATGTTGGAAATTTAGGTCATTTTTAAGTTCTCATCAGTATAGATAATGCTAAAAGGAGTACCTCTTTGTCTAAGACGCTTTTCTTCTCATGAGTAATCTCCCTCAAAGGGACTCCTAAGCAAAAAGTATGCATACTTTTAAGGCTAATGGCATGTGTTCCCATATTGCTTTGTAAAACAATGATGCCAATTTCACAACCACCAACAATGCATAATGTAATAATTCTGCTATCACTGTAACTTGCTCTGTAGTGTTATCATTAAACAAATTGTGTGGTGGGGTGCCTGGGTGGCTCAGTGGGTTAAGCCTCTGCCTTCGACTCAGGTCATGATCTCAGGGTCCAGGGATGGAGCCCCGCATCCGGCTCTCTGCTCAGCGGGGAGCCTGCTTCCCCCTCTCTCTCTGCCTGCCTCTCTGCCTACTTGTGATCTCTCTCTCTGTCAAATAAATAAATAAATAAATAAATAAATAAATAAATAATCTAAAAAAAAAATTGTGTGGTGATGGGGACTGATGTCTTAAGCAAGTTGTAGGTACATAAAATATTAATTATAGTATTCCATATGTTTCTGTGTATGGTATTGTAATGATTTTTGTGTCAATTTGTATTAATGCCATAAAAATGAAATAATAATTTTTTTTAAAAGATTCTTTACTAGCTTCTGTTCTAAATCAAGAAACCAGAGACATGTACAGGAAATACTGTTATACTCCAACATTTCTGTAAAAACCAACTGGACAAACCAGATGGTGAAGCGGAAACAATTTTTGCATGATACTTTTAAGAAACTAATATGAGATTAATTCAATTTTAATATTTTAGCATCAATTACATTATTTTATATTCTGGATCCCCAAGAGCCATTTTATAGGACATGTGCACAATGAATTACTCAAGATACATGCATTCAATGTATTGCAAGGTGCAAATAGTGGTCTCTCACTAGGTTGTCGAAATTAGGTCAGTTTGGTGAGTGTCCTACACTTTCCTCTAGAGAAATTGCTACAAGGAGGTTGTCAGCTTTTTCTTAAATGCAAGTTTCTGGGAGAGCAATCTTTGCTCCTACATGAATGGATTATTTCCCTGATACTTCTTGCATTCAACAGATTAATAGCCCCTCCTGGCTTAAGCCACTGTTGGCCCCTGTTGAATCTGGCTGGCAGAGAGAAACAGATGTTGAGCATGATGGACAATTACATGATATTTACTTTATGGAATAGTTTGAGTTATCATTCAGCAAATATTCATTCCCTTCCTTTCCCATTGTGGGAGAAATTTTCTTTCCAGTCCCACTGATGTTTCCTCTGGCCAATGCAATGTTAGTGGACATAAGGCAATCCAAGGTTTGAAATGGGCGTGTGTGGTGATGCTTGCTCTCTTTCTGCTATAATATGAGGAGGACATGCTCCAGTTGGCTTGCAAGGGACTGAGAGTCAGGGGAGCAGACCTGGACCCAATCAGCAGCTTGGAGTTAGGCCAAGTCTTGATCATCTAACCCCTAGCCCAGCTTTCCATGCATGACAATAAAACCTACTGAGTTTGGGGATGATATATGTCAAGAAGCATTATTGTAATAGTAACGAATAGATACAATCTAAAAGCAAAATTGTACATGAAGGTCATTTTGGATAAAGCACATTTTTCTTTATGCAAAAGTAATTCCTTTTGTTGCATAGAAATTTCAGTTACAAGTATTTTATTCTCATCTCTCTCTCTCTCTCTATTTTTTTAAGAAAGCTCTATGCCCAACCTGGCACTTGAACTCTCAACCCTGAGATCAGGAGTTGCACGTTGTAATGACTGAACCAGCCAGGTGCCCCCATCTCTCTCTATATTATGCCACATGGGGAAGAATCTTTTCTCTGTTGTGATCCTTTCATAAGCAATACAATCTTTATTAAAGGATATGTGCCCCTAAGAAAGAGACAGGAGACATAAATATGTATGTATCCTCAAAATTCTAGCCTGCAATCAAGAATACAGCTTTTTTTGTTTGTTTGTTTCTAAAGGAACCAGACACGCACCCTAAGGAAACAGTTTAAATTAGATAACCTATCATTTCATGGCAAGAGTGAGAGAAAATAGACCTAACATTTTATTTATTTTTTTTTAAAGATTTTTTTGATTTTATTTATTCATTTGACACAGAGAGAGAGATTACAAGTAGGCAGAGAGGCAGGCAGAGAGAGAGGAGAGAGGAGGAAGCAGGCTCCCCGCTGAGCAGAGAGCCCGATGTGGGCCTCGATCCCAGGACCCTGGGATCATGACCTGAGCCGAAGGCAGCGGCTTTAACCCACTGAGCCACCCAGGCGCCCTAGACCTAACATTTTAATTTAAAAATATTATTAATCCTAATAATAAGTTGTGAGGACAGGAAAATGTTATTTTAAAAACTATAGGCAAAATTCTTTCCAGGGAGAAAACTGAGTTTTGGATACGATGGGTCCCACATCATGGATGTAGAAGAAAAAGGAAGAGGTCCATTTAAAGAAGGAGAGAACCTGAAAGAAGCTGGGATGAAAATTGGCAGTAAGAAATCTCCAAGGGCAACAAAAAGGACTCTTGAGAACCATGATGTTTAAACATCGATTTTAAATTTTTTATCATGCTGTCTCATGACATAATGCTCCCCTCAGACTCATACCTTGAATGAAGATCTCTGTTCTACACAATTGTCTTGTGTTGGTGTGGTTTGGTGGAAACAGAATGAGGACCTCAGGCTGGAGAGAAGAGAATGGCATGTGCACAGAGGAGCTCCCTGCACAGCCCCCTGTGGAATCTGAGGAGGACACGATGATAAGAACCTGGGACAGGGTATTAGACCCAAATATACACAACAGAGCCATGGGTCCATTTCATTTGAACACCAAAGGACAGCAGACCCTCTCATCCTGAGGACTTGGAGAAGCAAGATGATCGACATTTCTAACTGGAGGATGTTTATACCTGTGAAAATGCAACTCCTATTTCCACAGTGGTGATTTCCATACCACCAATGTGTAAATGCATTGCACCGCAAGTAGGAAGCAGGATAGCTTGGAATGCTCATTTGAGCATTCTTCCCCTCTAGGATTTTATCAATGACCATCAACATCTGATTTCATGTCTAAGTTCCCGAGATGAATTTCCACTCAACTAAGGTCAGTATTTATAACAATAGCATAAACATTGAACAGGTCAGATGTATAATTGCAAAAGAACACATTCCAGACTGATATATTTCTATTATTAGTCAGTTATGTAAGCAAATTCACCTCCGATTTCAGGGAAAGAACCTAAATAAAGAATTTGATCTAAGAATTTTGATAATTAATAACTATATATAAGCTACTTTACATATTATATTTTTACACACTCTCCATCCAAATAACCCTTCTTTCTCTTATATCCCCTTTCCCTTTGCTCAAACTCTTTATTTATAATTTCTCAGAGAAGAGAGAACATATTTTATATTATTTCTACAATCCCTAGTTTAAAATAACATCTTTCTCCCAGAACAGAACAGGTTTGCATTTCCCAGCAGTAGGAAAAATTGAGACCTGTCTACTTTGTAACTGAGGTATGCTTATAAGTCCCCCATCAGGGAGAGTTGTACAAAAATCTTCCAGGAATAAGTAAAATCAGCCAACCAGTTGTTGCTTTTTAGACATCTCCTCACTTAGCCACACAGTCAGATGAAGAAATCCATTAGGCTGACCTTCCAGTTCCTTAGCACCCACATGTCTGGTCTCCATGCACAAGATGCCCTCTACTAACTGGCATGGCCCCTCTCTTTGATTTCTGTTGGGAATAGCACATGTGCAGTTGACAGGGAAGAGCAAGCAGAAAGAAGGAGGCTGAGCTCTGGGCCTGGCTGGAGAAGCCAAGGGCATGTATGAGGACCTGCAAGGTGAGGGATGTGGGCTGATAGGAGGGTAGCCATAAGGGCTTGAGTATAGTAACCTGTAGACAATATGGCTTTTGTGTTTGAGCAAAGGGAGACAGAACTAGCCTGAACAAAGAATAGGATGTTAGCTCATCCTATTCTTTGTTCAGGCTAAGAAGCTAAGAAGGCCTGTTGGAGAAGCAGCCAATGGAATGGCAGAGAACACTAGGTGATTCCTTATTTCTGATTCTGGTTAGTACTAAAAAATAAACGAAAGTAAAAACACAAGGTCAGAGACCTAGAGGAAGAGGGTAGCACTGTACCGGAGGGCGCTAGCTATACCTAGAACCCTGGGACCACTGTGTGGTTGCTAGATAAAAGTAGAGTAAGAAAGAAAGATAAGTCAGTATGGACCCTTGGGTGCAAGAGAAGGGACCTTTGCTCTAGCTCATCTGTCAACACAGATTTTAGATAGATTGTTGGACAAAGTGGGTCGTTAGTGCTGCTCACCCAGGACTTCCAGTTCCTTTCTCTTGAGGACACATAACAGAATTTCACTTCCTGGCCTCCTTGGAATGGGTGGTCCTGTGACGAGTTCTGGCTGATGAGTGTGGATAGCAGTGGCATCTATCACTTCTAGGCTGGAGCATGTAATTGATGCAGGAGCCTCCAGAGCACCCTCTCCTCTACCATGGTGAATGGTAATGTTCCAGAGAGTGTGATTCTGTTAGCCTGAGTCCCAGGGTGAGGATAACACAAAGTAGAGACATGGCCAACCTACAGTGGCCATGTAGGATGAGAGAACTAAACCTTTGTTGTTTTAAGACATGGGAATTGAGAGTTGTTTATTACAGTAGCAGAACCTAGCCCAGCCTAAGGAGAAGAAGGAGCCCTTCCAGACTTGCCTTTCCCATCAACTTCCAGTTCCCATCATAGAGAGTTCTTTAGGTAACTCTCTGTTCTATTCCCTAAATCAATCCTGCCATTTGAATTTTGTCTCCACAACCAGGCTATAATGATCCATACTTTCTACTTTTGGGGGGCCACCATGTTTCCATTATGCCCAGTGCTTATTGCATAGCTTAGTTGCATCTCATGAAGGATTTCTGGCCTAAAGACAAAGACCTCCTCCTGCACAGTCACGGCTGCTCTTGAAAATTCCTTAAATCTCCCATCCAGTCCAAAATAGCACCACTTCAGAAAACCCAACAGAGCTACAGTTTGTTCCAGCTTTGGAACAGTCTATTTCCTTTATTAAGTACCAGATGATGTTGTTGGCTTGGGCAAAGGATCATGTTGTACAAAAAATACAGATCTGGAAACTGTAGAATTTCTCAGGGTTTGGAGATGCTCAGATTGGGAGATAGAAGGAGAGACCAGCTGTGGGACAGCAGATTAACACCAGCATTGTCTTCCACACGTTGGAGTGTACCATTCAGAGTACTTTTGGCTGCAGGTAACAGAAAGCCTACTTAATAGAGGACTAAACAACAGAGAATTGAGTGACTCATGGAACAAGAAGTCCCAAGGTAGTGAGACACCAGAGGTGGTTGGTGGATCCAATGGCTCCATGGCCTCAGGGCCTCTTGGTCCCAGTTTGACCTCTCTGCCATTCTCTTGATTTTCTTCCATAGTCCCAAGATGGACATAGCAGTTCTATGTGTCATGAAAACATCCAGAGGCAGGAAAAGGGAGGAGTAAATACACTTCCACAAAGGCACTCTCCCCTCCACACCCAAACTCACTGGTCAAACACGTAGCATTAGTCGGTCTCTAAACCATTTGTAGAAAAAGCGAATGGAATTCTCGAAATCGGCTTGGGGCTAATTAATCAGGATTTACCCCCTGAATCAGGCCTCCCCTGGGTCAGCATTCTCTTTGCACACAGCCCCTTGGAGAGTGAACAAAGGAACAAAATGGGATCTTGGCCAGCAAGAAAGAAGGAGACAGGTTGGTGGTTGTCAGACAAGCAAACAGAAGGGTCTGACAGACAGGCACATAGATTAGAATGTCAGCAGAATCCCTGATATTTTTTAAATGTCTATTTTTCTCTCATATTTTAGCTAGAAATATACACAGGAATTCATAGAAGTTAAATACAAAGGTGATGCCAGTACTCAGCCTTGCTTTCTAGTGCCAGCTCCTCCATGAGGTGTCCAGAGTGACATCACCACCTGCTCTCTCCACTGTGAACTCATGGCCTGATCATTAGCCCCACTTTTGGGGCACTCATTAGGGCCTGAGCAGGGAAAGCCCTTAAGTGTGTCTGGCTGACCGCACTGGCTCATCAGTAATGTCTAAGAGGGCCCTTATCAAATAGCTTGTAGGCACTTGAGGGCAGGGACTTGCCCTGATACCCAACTAACCTCCCCATGTGTTGGTTAAAAGAGAAGTGTGAGTTTGGGGCAGCCAGGTTGGAGGAGTCAGAGCTTCAGACTGGGACATGGGATGAGAGTGCTCCATGGAGGATGGGGGACACTGAAGGACAGGGTGTGGGGGGCATTAGAAGCAGCACCAAAGCTGTGCTAATTCACTCTAGATGCTAAAGAAACAAACAAGTGTCGTTGGTCTCATCCTCCCAAGCCAGGCAAAGCCTGGTGGCCCTAGGCACGTGCTGGCAAACCAAGAGACAGGGAGCATATGGAGGTGTAGTCACCAGACATAAAACATCTGGGTGGAAGGACTCAGCACTCTGAGTAATCTCTATACCCAACATGGGGCTTGAACTTACAACCCCAAGATCAAGAGTTGAACACCACCGACTGAACCAGCCAGGCTCCCTAAGGACTCTGAGTACTTTGAAGACAGGACCATCCATTCACTAGCCCTACCCAGGCCCACCTCACCTCAGTCAGCACAGTGAGGGTCGGCATGTAGCGGGGGCTCATTCAACATTCCCCAAGTTGAACTGGAGTTGGAAGGGACCTGAAGCCACTTGAGCTGCTTTCTCATCAGGAAAGAAAGCTCCTCTATAATGTCTTCAGCCTTCACATGGTAAGGGAGATACCCTCTTTTCCTGGGCACCTTCTTTACCATCACCCAAGGTCATGCTCACTGGACAGCTGGAATGTCTTAAGAATAGCTGAGCCATAAGCAGATTGGGGAAAATAGAGCCCAGATGAGGACCTACATAGCCTGGCTTTAAGGAGAGAACAGAGGAGGGCGCCTGGGTGGCTCAGTGGGTTAAAGCCTCTGCTTTCGGCTCAGGTCATGATCTCAGCGTCCTGGGATCGAGGCCCGCATCGGGCTCTCTGCTTGGCAGGGAGCCTGCTTCCTCCTCTCCCTGTCTCTCTGCCTGCCTCTCTGCCTACTTGTAATCTCTCTCTGTGTGTCAAATGAATAAATAAAATCTTTAAAAAAAAAAAAAAAAAAAAAGGAGAGAACAGAGGATACAATAGAATCCCCAACTGCTAGGAGATTGTCTCTTTTGTTTGTGGGGACTTTGGTGGATAGAGCCTGCTCAGATGTAGCCAACCTTCCTGTCCATCCTGGCTATTCTCCTCCTTGTCGCATCTCTGCCTCAGCGCGCATCAACCTACTGACTCACACATAGCCCCAGAACTTTGAGAAAGTCTAGAGTCCAGCCTTCCATGTTTTCCAGAAAGAGCTGAGACCTCAGACAGAAAGGAGCGGCCAGGGTTTCCCAGAAAGTCACTGGTGAGCTGGCACAAGAAAAGACAAGATTGCTTGATTTCCTAGACCAGGGTTCTTCCTGGGGCTCAAATTGGGTCATCCCCATTTTACAAACAAAAGATCGGCCCACTGTGAAAGCATTGTTCGTGATCACAATGAAAAGAATAGGGCTAGGGCCTGGATCCCACCTCTCTCTCCTCCACCCAAATCTCTGCACAGGGTGTCTTGGGACAGAGACTCACTCAGGTATTTCTCTTCTTGTAATTGTCTTTGGCTATCCTTGGGTTTTAAAAATCTCACTTGGTTCTTGAAGGCATTCTCAGAAGGGTGGTCATTAAAACTTAGCGGAACTTCAGAACAATGATTTGCCTTTAAACACTTGGCTTTGGGAAACCCCACCCAAGGATAAGCTGATGGGGCCTGCTTCCTCTGAAGGGAAAGCCCTGCTAGGGGCTGGAGGAGCAAGGCAGGATGTGGCCCCAGCCCAGCCCAACCCAGCCCAGCCTGCTCCAGGTGGAAGCTCATCCTTGAGCCTGAGCCCCAGCTTTCTCTTTCATAGGACAGATGGAAGGGCCAGGCCACAGGGCTTCCAGAAGTAATGGTGGCAAGGGCAACTTGGTTCCTCTCCCTAAGAAGAGCACATTGTGAAAGAAAAGGTCCACCCCTTGGATGATGAGTTATTTTCCTCAAACTCACCCAGAGGTCAGTGACTCCTTTCCCTACCTGTACATTCCTGGGTAAGGGACGTCTCTCTGGGTGCTTCTTGGGGCCAATGTTCAGGTTGCTCAAAGATGCACAAAGAAAAACCTCTGTGTCTTGCCAAGTGTGCCCCCCAAGGCTTCTTGACCCCATTGCTGTCCTCCAACATGGACACAGTAAAACCAGTCATGATCACTAAACTGTCCTGGGGATGTACTATGGGTTGGAGGCTTTGTCTTTATTTATAACATTGCATTCAATCCTCAGAGAATACATGAGGCAGGTACAATACTACCCTCACTTTACATATGAGAAAACTGAGGCTCAAAGACTTAAAACTGAACTATTAAGTGATGGAACCAATGCTTAATCCAAGGGCTCTGACCTCAGAGGCTCTTTTCTTAACCACTACACCTTATCACCACCCAAAAGATTAGTATTTCTCTCATTTTCAGAGATAGGAGAACAGGAAAGTTGAGGACATACTGAAAACAATCAAGATTAACAGAAGGGAAATTGTCTTCCCGGAGGTTCCATTTCAAGCTCACAATGCACACAGCAAATAAAGGCTTTATGGTGTGGCCCTGAGAAAACTATACATCTGGGCACCAAACCCAATCCCATGCAATTCAGCAAACATTTACTAAGGGTATCAGAGCCTCTCTGGGGCAGCTAGGATGGGCAGTTCTCCTTCTATGCAGGAAGAGCTTCAGGCTCGGCCCTGTGGGAACCCACACAATCTAATTCTGCAGAGGGTGACCTGAGCAGCAGAACTTTTGAAAAATGGAAGAGGATTAAGACAATGAAAGCACCTAGTGCCTCTTGAGTGTCACCTTGGGTTTTAACAGCCCACAAAAAACCCTGGGAAAAGCTTTGGATGACTGAAGAGGCAATCATGCATGGGAGAAGAGGTGAAGGCTTAAGAGTACCTGAAGCTGGAAAATAGTTCTCTGATTCCACCTGACTCTCTCCCTGCAAGCATGGGTAAGGAGGAATAACAACAATAATAAGGGCAGCTATCAGCTCTTGAGTGCTTATTATGCGCTCTTCATTGTGGTATATTTAACATATATTATCACACTAACAGTCAAAAGTTCCAAGTGAAGTAGGCACTATTTTTATCCTCATTTTCCAGAATGCAAAAAGGAGTCTTGGAGAGGTAAATAATTTGCCCAAGAACACAAAGAAGAAGACCTGGGATTTGGAGAAGTCTCTCCAAGTTCAGTTCTCGTGCTACAATACGCTGTTACTAATCACCTATGCTCACCAAGGTGCCCTTGGTGAGAAGGGCAAGACGGAACAACCCTCCTGAGACCGAGAAGGTATGCACACACGTGTACGTGCCTGCCACATGCATATGCTCTGTGTATGCACACGCGTACACACCCATGCAGACCTATATGTACTCATGCATAACCCGTGCACAAACTCACGTGTGCATGCACACACGTACATGTCTGGGCAGGAAGCTGCAAGTTTTTAAGCCAGCACTATACACTGAGGAGTCTTGGACCTCCCTTTAAGGAGAAAAGAGCCTTTCTCTCTCACGGCATCCAAGAGTGAGTTGAGAAACTGGGTGTTTCATCTGCTTTACTATCAAAGGTGTACTTTAAGCATCCCTCATAATGTGAAGGGAATAGCAAACTCCAGCTACATGAAAATGAGAGCAAAGAAGGATCATGGTACGGTGCTTAAAATGAACTTTATGAGACACTGAGGCCCAAGCCAATTTTAAAAATGATTTGTTTTGGCTGGCCTGAAACAGTACTCAGAAATTAAAGCCTTTTTAGGCAACCATGCTACTTTCGACAAACTCAAGGGAGTGCTCACAAACGGGTTCCTTTCTCAAAGATTAGAGAACAGTTTAAAATCTGGTTTACTCTCAAATAAATCTGCAGATATTACCATTCAGAGAGGCTTCTCCCCAAGTCCAATAAGAGATTCTGTTATATCCCCAAAACATCCTAATTATTACTTTTGCCATCCTGATTTTATTAGGCTGTAAAGATTATTTGATTTTTAGCTCCTAAATAATGTGATATGAAATTAAATAAAAACCCAAGCCACCATCTTGGATTTAGTTTCCATGCAGAGGAGATGGATATTAATAATTAAGAGAGCCAGTGATGACAAGGACATATTCAAGGTCTTTGGGCTCTTTGGAGGGTCATCTACCCAACTGGTGTGCCATGACTTTCCCTCTCTTGGCTCTGAAAAGTGTACCATTGGAATAAAGGCATAGTGTAGCATGACCCTTGGAGACATGAAGAAGCTAGTCTCTGCTATGCTTTTCCCACCAGATCCCTCCACTCCAGCCCCACTGCATATGCACCAGTTCAGGCCCTGCAAGTTTCCCCCAACTCAGATCTGTCTTCCATATCATCGCCGTTATTATTTTTTGGAAACGTAATGGACACATCACTCCCCACTCTAACCTCCTCCCTTGCATTTCTGCTATTTGCCAGGCATGTGCTTGGGCTGGAGAGACCCAAATGGAAAGACCTGGTCTGGGTTCTCAGGGAGCTGGCCATCTGGAAGGAGGAGGTTTTCTCTTTGGGCAATCTGATTGCCAGCACCACTCCTTTCCTCACTGAATGGGGCCTTCCGATGTTACATTTCCACCCTGAGTTCTGGGCGTCCTGCCAGCAGAGCTTCCTCTCCTCCCCTTGGGGGGCTGTGGTGGTGTCAGATGACCTGTGGGAGTTCACCCAGCCATTCAGAAAACCCACCTGAACCAAGTAGAAGGGCATAAGAGAGAATATTTATAAAAATATTATAAAAAATAGCCCCCTGAAAAGTTCAGGAAAGTTCTTAGGGTGCTCATCAGCCCAGAAGTTAAGAATGGTGACCCTTCAGGCTTGCAGGCATGCTGTGTTCCATCTACAAGGGATTGTTGTTGTTTTAATTTTTTTTAAGTTTTCTGTATTTAAGTTATCTCTACCCCCAACATGGGGCTCAAACTCATAACCCCTGTTATCTATAGCTCTGCATGGCAGCAACTGCCAAGAGTCAAGTGACTATTACCACCTTTTTATAAGAGATTTGCCTGCTCTGACAGGACTCAGTCTCCACCACATTCTTGTTTTATTTGTGGGTTGATCTCACTAACTAATATTAAGGGTCTGGTCCCTGATGGCATCTGAGTTTACAATCCCAATATGGTTTAATTCCCTCAGTGTCCCTCAGGTGGAGCCTCACAAATTCCTTTTTGTAGATTTTTTTGAAGCAGATTGAATTTACTTATTTTTGAGAGAGAGAGAGAGAATCTTAAGCAGGCTTCATACTCAGCATGGAGCTGGACAGGGGGTTCGATCTCACAAACCTGAGATTATGACCTGAGCTGAAATCAAGAGTTGGGCCCTCAACTGACTGAGCCACCCAGGTGCCCCAAATCAGACTGATTTTAAGCCATCAATTTAAAAAACAGACCTGGCCACAGCTGATTAGGAGGTCACTGTGGGAACTAGTGGGAGAACTAGGACCACAGCAAGTTACTTCTCTAGTCAAAGCCATAGTTTTCCTTACCTGTACAACGAGGACAGTAATGGGAACCACTTAGGGTTTTGGTGTGGATTAAATGAGATAATACATGAAATTCCACAGCTCAGTGCCTAGAACATAGCACGTACTTGATAAAAGTTAGTCATTATCATTATCTTTATTCCTTGACACCATAGTGGCTCCACTTTCGAGTCAACGACTTACAGGAATATGCGACAACAGAAATTGCAGCTAAGAAAAGTGCTGCCAGGAGAGATAACATATATCCAGATCTAAATAGAAGGTTCTAGGCCACCTGGGTGGCTCAGTGGATTAAAGCCTCTGCCTTCAGCNGGCTCTCTGCTCAGCAGGGAGCCTGCTTCCTCCTCTCCCTGTCTCTCTGCCTGCCTCTCTGCCTACTTGTGATCTCTCTCTCTGTGTCAAATAAATAAATAAATAAAATCTTTTAAAAAAAATCTTCATCCTTTAAAAAAATAAAATAAAATAAATAGAAGGTTCTAGAATCTTTGGGAGGCTGGGATCATAATTAGCCCCTCTATTGGATTGTCCAACTAACTTAATTTTTTCCAGAAATACTGGTGATGATTTGGTCTCTTCTTTGTCCCCAAATGATCATGGTTCTTAATTAGTCTTAATAGAAATTACTTTAGCCACATGGGAATGTCTGACTCCCAATTTTTAGCAGATTTGGGGGTCTGTAGTGGGAAGTCAACTCGCCTGGTGTTATGAGCTGATTATGTACTCCCCCCTTTGTTTTTTTTTTTAAGATTTTATTTATTTATTTGACACAGAGAGAGAGATCACAAGTAGGCAGAGAGGCAGGCAGAGAGACAAGGAGAGGAGGAAGCAGGCTCCCCGCTGAGCAGAGAGCCCGATGCAGGCCTCGATCCCAGGACGCTGAGATCATGACCTGAGCCGAAAGCAGAGGCTTTAACCCACTGAGCCACCCAGGCGCCCACTCCCCCCTTTGTTATATTGAAGGTCTAACCTTTATACTCTCAGAATGTGATTGTATTTGGAGACAGGGTCTTTAAAGAGCTGATTAAGTTCAAATGAGGTCTTTCCAGTGAGCCCTAATCCAGTCTGACTGGTGTCCTAACAAGAAGAGGACATTTGGACACATAGGGGCACTGCACCCAGAAGGAAGACCATGTGAGGACACATGGAAAAACTGGTCATCTGCAAGCCAAGGAGAGAGATCGCAGAAGAAAGCAAATCTGCCAACTCCTTGATCTTGGATTTCTGGTCTCTAGAAGTATGAGAAAATAAACGTCTATTATTTAAGCAGCGCTAGCAAATGAATCAACCTGAGAACAAGAGGGTCAGGGTATAAGACAGGAGAGCCTCTGACTTGCAGATGATGGATGTGGGACAGTGGGCAATCCCAAGAAGCTGGTCATGGCAGAGTTTGGGACCAGAACCCCAAAACCTCCCCTCAGAGCCAGAGAGTAAGAAAGAGCAAGACCAATGATGTAAGACAAAGAAACAAGAGGTGGTCCGGATGGATTCCAGAGAAAGAGCCACAGACCTTGACTAGGATTTTAAATGCTCTTAGCAGGCTGCTTATATGTGGGGAGGTTGGTTTGTTTAGAGCTTTTGAGTCTGAACTGTCACAGGGCTGAATGTGTTGAAGACAGAAGGATAAGTGATATCAATTAATTTTTATATTGTTTGATGACCCAGTGTTGTTTTCAATTCAAGACTACTTGTGTGATTAGAAACAAACAAGCCTGATGTTTCTCAAGTTTAAAAACCCATTTGGGAGTTTGGCTTGATCCACTACAGAAGTCTGGAAGCTATAATGCAGACACTGTTTGATTAGACTTTTGGGATGCATCCATACCTTACCATCAGAGTATTTATATCCCAGAGTCTTCTTTTACCATCATGTGCAAATTTATCTACTTCTTTCCTGGACACAGATGCAAATTTTTAAAGCACCCACAACTCAAAATGACAAAAGATCACTCTGGTGATTTGATAGATGATGGAGACAAAATTATTAATGTGAGTTCCTCCCTTTCTCCCTCCCCTCAGCTTTCAAAGGAATCTGGTTCTGGCTGGCTCTATTTTTCTTTCTTTCTTGCCCTTAGAGGAGAGCTCAGTATTTTCCAGCCCAGTAGGTATTTAGTTCAGACTTTGGGAAATAAGTAGAAAGAGACAAGCTGGAAAGGCAAGAGGAAAATGCAAGAGAAAACCAAAAGCATATGCTCAGCTGCCTAGATTTTAGATAGATAAGTAGATAGATGGATAGATGAATGGATGGATGGATAGATAGAAAGAAAGAAATAGAAATCTATCTACCTATCCATTCATCTATCCACCTACCTACCTAGCTCTATCCACCTACCTACCTACACACCTATCAAAAGACCCCAGTGGCTTGAAGCAAGGAATCAAAGATTCATAATGGACAGTCGTTGCTTTGTCCTTTCCAACACTGATTCCCATTTATTATGTTAATAGCATCTCAAATTCCCCTTGGGGATACTGTCCTCCATTCCTAGGCTGTGTGATTTAGATAGGGCTATCTCCATTCTTCACCTTCCCACCTCAAAATGTAAGCAGAATCCCAATGATGAGTTTAGGATGAATATATGACAAATGCAACGTGACAAAGTTGAACGAGTGAGAGCCAGCCCTGGAACTTGCCTTAGGATGTTGGAAAAGGAGAACTTTTCTAGTGAGTTTGCTAAAATGCTAATCTTTAAGCCCGGGGGTAGTGGTGGACACCATATGGGAAAAGCTTTTCTGAGAACAAAGCGAGCAGAGAGGAAGACAAAGCTGGGAAATGGAATTCAAGGCAAAATAAAAACTCCCGGACTTCACAATTTTGTGGGAAAATTGGATCTTTTTTTGAATACCACTTTGAATTAGAATTCTGTCATTCCAAAAAGCACTGACTAGAACAGAGGGACCCCAAGAGGAGCATCTGCAGGGGACAGAAAAAGGAAGCTCTACTGAGGTTTGTCAAAAATTAAAAGTAAAAATGGGAATTCCTTTTAGTGATTTAGAGAAGCTAGACTGTGTTTCTGTGCATACGCTATTTCACCAAGACTGGACCAAGTGTGGTCCCAGAATTTTGTCAAGTCCTTCACAACAGGACTCATAAAATTAGCAAATGCCATTGCTGGAAGAGATGCCAGAAGACATCTGGTCCTATTCTCTACTTAATGCTTATGTCTCTTTAAGCATCTTGAAAAACAACTCACTCCGATTCTATTTGCACACTTCGGGGGATAAGGAAATTACTCCCATAGAGGTAGCTTGTTATGGGTTGAATTGTGTTCCCCAAAAAGGTATGTTGAAGTCCGAAACCCAGGTACCTCAGAATATGGCCTTCTATATGGAATATGGTATTTGCAGATACAACCAACGTCGCATGACGTGAGTGTAGACGCTAATCCAGTATGGCTGGTGTCCTTACAAGAAGAGAAGGCCACGTGAAGACAGAGGTAGAAATAGGAGTTATGTTGCCAGAAGCTGGGAGAGGCCAGGAAGGATCTGTCCCCAGAGAATTCAGAGAGACCGTAGCCCTGACAACACCTTGATTTGGGACTTCGGGCTTCCAAAACCGTGAGAGAATACATTTCAACCCAGGAAAAAAATGGTTGTTTTAAGCCACCCAGTTTGTAGTACTTTGTTATGGCAGCCCTGGGAAACCAATACACAGCCCATTCCATTTTTAGCAAGTTCCATGTTGGAATGTACTCCTTGATACTGAGCTAAAACTTAGCACAACTACTAGTCCTAGCTCAGCCTTCTGGAGTCAAACACACACTTATTTCTTCCTCTAGGAAACAGCCTTTAAGTATTCCAGGCTGCAATTGTGTCCCAGTGAGAGGTCTCTTTGTTTATGCTCCTAGACCATTCACATCCTGGTGCCTCCCAAAGCCTCGTCATGGCGGCCATGGAGCCCTTCCCTATTTCTTCAGTGGTTACCACAGCTACATTGTTCAAAACATCCTCCGTACCTCCTTCTTTGAGATGTGAGCTAACAAGGCTTTGGGGTAAATTGCAACCTGGCATTCAGGGCAGCACTTGATACCACTGAGAATCCTCCCAAGTGACACTTTTTCATCATCATCTTAAAGAAATATGGTGGTGGTGAAGACACGATGAGAAGCTGTTGAAGGAAGAAGCAAAACCGCGCGACACAGAGAGAAGGTTGTCAAAAGACAGCATTTAAAAAATATCCTGCTCCTTTCCCAACTGGGGATGCAGGAATGTTTCTCTCAAAGCTGGTCCCACCCCAAGCTGTTCCTCTAGGCCCCCCATGTCCCCTCCCCCCACCCCAGGCAGGAACAGAGGGAAAGGGGAACTATTCTCAGGGAACCCATATCCCTGGGCCTTAACTCAGAGGAAGTTCCCGTTAACCAAAGATAAAGTCCTACATTAGTGGAAAACAAATTACTCAGTGCTGAAGGGAAATTTGGAAAACAAAGAGAAAGCCTTTTAACATCGTCTTCTTATTTTTTCTCCAAGAATAAAAATATTACCACAGACTCACAGGATTCTGGGCACACACTGATCTCACAACGAACAAAAGGCAAGGTGTTCTGACAAATGCGCCAATTTCTGGCAATGTCGCTGATTCCAAATACACTCCCACACTCGAATGACTTGTAGCTTTGGTCTGATGCCTACTGGAGCAAAGAGACGCTGCCTTTGTCCTATTTAGCGAGGGATCTTCACTTTTGCTTTGATGGAGAGTTAAATTTGGAGGCCACTTCAAAGGTAGCTCTTGGAGCTTGGATTAAGACTCTGAAGGGCTGGTTCCAGATTCTACCCTGGGGCTTATCTTTACAGGGGGGTCAATTTGAGGTCACTTATGGGAAGTGCTTTGACAACACCATATGGAAACACGTGCGTGCCCAGTGCACCCACTTGTGCCCACGTGCCGAAGGGCCAGACTTCTATTTTTCACGAGGACTTCTATTAGCCAATCCATAAGGAAACAATGGGTTAAGCAGTGGTGAACACAAGGAGTTTGTTTTTCCCCTAAATTCTTTCCATCCTGGAATAAGAAGAATGGAGAGGGGAAAAAATGTATTTTCCGCCTTCCACAGATGTTCAGAGAGACAATTCCTAACTGACGCGGCAGTTCAGCATTTAGATTAGGATGGGGATCTCTGGAGACAGACTGAGTTATGATCTATGTCCCCACGTGGCCAGTGGTGAAGGAGGTAGCCACCCACAGCAACTCACGACTTAGACGGGATAAGAGAGGAGGGTAGACCAGGTTTGAATGATGATAATAGCAGCTTCCAGAGTTTCTCTGGATGGATGTCCGGACAGCCAGCTAAGAGTGGGGCATGACAGAGCTCTGGATCTCCTCACTCTTGTTAACCCCAACAGAAGTAAGCACCCCCGCTAAGGGTCTCTTACCAGAATAATGCATTTATTTTATTTTTTTTTCAAGATTTTATTTATTTGTCAGAGAGAGAAAGCACGCAAGCAGGGGGAGAGGCAGGCAGAGGCAGAGGGAGAAGCAGGCTCCCCACCGAGCAAGGAGCCCAACGAGGGGCCCGATCCCAGGACCCTGGGATCAGGTCCTGAGCCGAAGGCAGACGCTTAACCAACGGAGCCACCAGGTGTCCCCAGAATAATATATTTAAAACAACCTATATGGATTGGCAAATATTAGAGGAAAAGCTTTTTGCTATTGTCGTTTTAGCCAGGGTCCTCCAGAAGAACATGAGTATTCAAGGCAAATGGAACTGGGGAACACAGTAAGGTGACAGCTTGAAAGAGGTCTCATTTGCCAGCTTGACCACAAGAGAGAGGGCCTTCTGAGCAGCAGTGAGGCACCCAGAAAGGAGAGTCACAGAGTTATAGGTGAATGGCCCCAGCTGCTTGCCTTTCCAGTCACTGTGGGGCAGGATGGTAGAATGGCAGACTTGATGCTTGGATACTGGGAGGGAGAGGGGGACCGTTAGGAGAGGGCCATTCGCCATTTGCCAGAAGGGCGTCCTTCTTGCTCCAGCTGCAGTCTGCCCTTCAGTCTCCAAGGACCTGGAACGCTTTGGCAGAGAATATCTCCCAACACATTTACCCTTTCACTAGCTTGCTTTTCCCTGTTTATAAATGATGACATCTTATAAGGAAGACTGCAATATAGGCTTACTTAGTAGATACAGTCTCTGACTCAAAAATTCTATAGGCATAATGAATGGTAGTAAATGCCTTTGCACAACTACTGTATCAAGTTGGTTAGACAGGGGTTTTCAAATTTAGTGGATGTGAAACTCTAAAGAAACTGCAAACAGACTAACTCATCCTAAATGGACTGCCTATACCTTGGTTATCATTAAAGAAACACACATTAAAACAATACTTTCGCTATATATAACTTTCAAATTTATAATGATACATACAAATGATAGAGCCTCAGCTTTGTCAGAGAACAAGCACACTTAGGCATTGCGTGTTGTTACTGTAAAGTGATTTTTGTCTTTTGAGAGAATAATCTAGAATACATGGAAGGGAAGTGTAGCAGAAACTATCCTTCCTCTGTAGAACAGAAACCATTCAACCCAGGTAAGCTACTCCCTTCATGTGGCCCTGTGTTTCACTAAAGCAATCATAGGAATCCTATGCTTCTTGCCATGACTGGGATAGGAAAGGCACTGGCCAATGAAACATTGAAAGAACGATGCAAGAGAAGCTAGACAGGGCTCTTCGGGAAATATTTCCTTGTTCTTTAAAAGTGACATGGATGAAGAAATATCCCTCTCTTCTTCCACTGAACATTGCCAGATCTCTGGGGGTTGGTGATGCCTGGAATGTGGCAGCCATTTTGTGACCATGAGAACAGTGGCCCAGTGACACAGATGACCCCCTCAGGCTGGCAGAACAGAGACATGGAAGCAAGCTGGGCCCTTGAGGGTGTCACCATGTAGTGAAATTAACTCCAGAGCAGCCCCCACCCCAGAAGTTACTATGGATAATTATATCACTTCTTTATTGTTTAGGCCAACAGAGAGAGAATTTTCTCTTACTTGTACCAAAAGCACTCCAGGAGACTATAAGATTGTTTGTAGTTTTTGACACAGTAATTCACTTTGGAGGAGATATATCAAAGCAGTGGTGAAAAGATTAAAATTTTCTCTCCCAAACTGAAAAATTCAGACGTGTATATGAAAATCACATTACAAGAAAGAAAAGCAGAATATAAAAGGATAGGTACACAATCCTAACAATGTAAATATTCACATGGCTTGTACCAAACATCATAAGAAAATTCAACTTCATCGTGATAGCTTATCATCGAATTCATATTAGATTCTATTTCTATTTCTATATTAGATTTCTATTTCTATAAATTATTACTCCAGTTGAAATTTTTATTTTAAAGTTTATGAGAAAGGAAACAGCATGAGACCCCAAACATGAACTTTTGCACAAAATGAACAGCAGAGAAATATCTGTTGAAAAGGATTGGCATGTGTTTTAGGAAATGATTCTAGAACTAGTCATTCCATGTCTGTGATTTGGAACCTCCTCCTTTGAAGTAATTACCCATTACAATAACCCAAATGTATGAAACATCTTTTCAAAGAATGTCAAACACACAGACTTCAAAGAAGGGAAAGGGTAGGATTCTAGAGAAATGAAGAAAGAAGACCAAGGGAAAACAGTGCAGGAAACTGTCAACATCACTTACACAATGAATTTCCGAAAATATGTCTTAAGCACAGCCTGAAGCTTGGCTTAATTGGCACAAACACAAGGGAAATAGAAAGTCTAAGTCAGAGGGGCTGTCACACTGAAAAATTTGTCTGCATCTGCCTGAACATCAGAGAAAATGTGGAGCAGGGAAAATCCAGACATAAAGGAACCCTATCAAATTTACATCCGATGGAAAGGCTATAGGAATATTTTTGTAGTAGGCAATTACGGCGTTTTATTTTTGGAATTCCTCTTTCAAGAGTCACCAATGAAAGCGAATTCTGTTATGCATATTGACAGCTAAATTAGGAGAGATTGAAAATCAAGGACAAGAAAATTACTGTAATATTGGGAGGTTTGCCTATAAACTGCAGCAAAAGAATTCAAGAAAACACATTGAATTACATTTAGGGAAATTCCCCTTCCCCCCTAAGCTTTCACACAGCATGTTGTCATTCAATTTCTCAAACATTGACTCAAACAACACCTTACATCAAGGCTTTGTGAAATATTAGCATTTTTTTTGAACCAAAGCTTAAGGTTAAATGTTTTCAGATCTGGATTTTGGTGGGGGTCAAATTTCTTCTGAATTTGATGAAGTAATACCAGTTGAAGCCAGTTTAATGAGATGAAAGAGATGTCAGGTTACTGAAAGGTACTGAAAGTGGAATAAAAAAAAACAACTCAGAGTTTTAGAAGACAATTAAGCATATTCCACATAGGGATTTTACCTTGTTATAGACAGCAAATGTTTAGGGCAGGAATAGTCTACAGATGTGCCCCTGTTTTCTAAACAGTTAGTATATTAAATATCTGACATTGCAAAGCACAAATTTTTAATTCTAAAAGGAGACACCTTGTATTGTCTTTAAAAGGTCAGTTCTCCATCGAAATAGTCATTTGGTTTTAGTCACTCCAATAGTGCTGTTAAAAAAAGAGAGGATTAAGGATCTCTAAGTCAATGGAGACGTTAACTCCAGAAAATAGTCCAGACAAAAAGGGGAGATGAGGTCATATGCACCTTTGGTGAATTTTTATTACCTTATCAGGATTCTTTCCTTTTTTTTTTTTTTTTAGGATTATTTCTTAAGTGATACTTCACTTCTTGATGTTGAAAAAAGAGAATTACTTATGGTGATTTATGCAATGAATTCATATCTCAGTTGTTTTCTGTGCAAATGATCTTCTCGATGCACCAGGTGCTCCGACTCACAGAGTTTTAAACTAGAATATCCTATGGTGGACATTCATGTCCAGAAAGCCCAGCCTCACACTGAACACTGTGTCTCCCATCAGCGAGGGTGTCTCCAAGTCTCAGGGGCTCTGACTGCCACACTCAGGTTTCTGGTTGGTCCCTACGCTGTAGACGGCTGAGCCCCACTGGAAGATCAGTAAAATGGGCAGAATTTGCAAGTAGGAATAAAAGACATGCACACACTGGAATATTACGCAGCTGTGTGTGTGTGTGTGTGTGTATGGGTGTGTATAAATAGGTTAATATGTACTAACATGGAAAACTCTCCAGAATAGGTCATTAAATAAAAGACAAAAAAAAAAAGCTGCAAAATCCTGTAGGTAGAATTAAATTTTTGTATTAAAAAGTGAGCAGAATAAGAATGTATTTTTGAATTTGGTTATATTTGCATACAGGAACACATGGGTAAGGAATCAACTCGGAGTGGTTTACATTTTTTGGGGGGGTGACCGAGAGGGTAATGGTGGGCATCCATTCCAAATAAGGTATCTCACTGTGTACCTTTGTGTCACATTTTCACTTTGAATCACGTGAATCTGTCACATAGTGAAAAACAATTAATTAAATAAGAATAAACTCAGCAACGCTCTTTCCATATCATAGTCCGTGGGGATAACTCATGAAAATATCTTAAACCCGATGTTCACAGTTTGTAAGCTACTTAAAATGGTTTACATACAGGTCACTTTGAGGGCCACTGAATTCAGGCTTAGGAATCTGTTCCGAGAGTCCGAATGTCCACTTCCTACTCCCACTGGCCTCGGCCATTCTAGAAGCCACCTGTTTGCATGTCTCTTCCAAAGTGTGCCTCGGCCGAACTGACTTTTGTAGCAGGCAATCATTCAGCCAGACGGACTTCCCTGATGCACAGCAGTACAGCTGTGAATACCTGTCACTGAGCATTAAAAAACCCTAGAAGGATCTTCTAAGTCATGTTCGATATTTTTTTAAAAAGAATTCATTTATTTATCTTAGAGAGAGAGAGCATGGCCCACGAGAAGGGGGGAGGGGCAGAGGGCGAAGCAGGCTCCCTGTTGACCCCAGAGCCCAACATGCAGCACTTGATCCCAAGACCCCGAGATCACGACCTGAGCCGAAGGCAGACACCTAACTGACTGAGTCACCCAGGGGCCCTCGTTGGAATCTTTTATGTTTTATTGGTGTTTTCGTAATTTCTGTTTCTGCGAGTCACCTTAAACAGCTTGTGAGCTACTGGGGTAAGGACACGAGAACAGGGAGATAGAGCAGAGAGGAAGGGAGGGAGGAAAAGAGAGAGGGAACATGAAGGGAGAGAGAGAGGGGAGAGACCGCGTGGAAAAAGAAAAAGGGAAGGGGGGTTGTGGAAGAGAGGGAAAGAGGCAAATATATCAACCAAAACCAACACATTAACCAGGTGTTGGAAACAATGAGCACATTTGGTCACGAGAATAAATGTAGGTTTTCAGGCTGGCCCACAAAAGCCTGTTGAGCTGGTCAAAAGCACCATTTTCTCACCCGTTCCTGAGTGCGGAGAGGGATGGAGGGAAAATGTTTTAAGTAGATGAGGCCACTTCCAGTGCCCGGCTTCCATACCTTGCCACCCACCCCCTCTTCCCCTGCCCCGGGACTAAGGGGGTCTGGTTTTCACGTAGCTTGGAGACCCTCAATGGGCCCACGGCCAGCTGCCTCTTCCTTGTTAAGAATCGAACCAAAACAAACCAAAAATTTCCCTCTCTGATGACCATCCTTGTCTCAGTTAGACATTAAGGAGACGCTTGCTCAACTATATGTGCGCATTAATGACTTACTAACCTGCTCAGAGGCATTTCCCTGCTTGGAACGTCCTATGCCAGCTGTGGCCGGTGGGGGCCAGGGGAACAGCTCAGACCCGTACAGTACCTCACAGGAAACGGCCAGACCACTGCCCGTGCTCAGGTTTTCTGGCTCCCCTTCCAGACTGTCGTGGCCTTAAATCTTTGCTAGTTTTTCAAAGCCACTTAGAATTTGAAGTAGCAAGAGCGCCTGGGACCCAGGCAGCAGACAAGTACTCACAGCATGTCTCCTGGTGGGGGCAGGATGCCGGTTGGGGGAGGGAGGGGAGACACGCAGATGGAGGTTATTAGCCACAGCTGAACCTGCCTCTAAGCTGCTGGGATGAGCCCGAAGGCTCCAGAGAGCAGAGAAGGAGCAAGAAAGCGGCGTGGATGGCAGGAGCCGGTCTAGGGAGATGGGACCAGGTCAGAGGCCCTGGGCGAGGTGCTTACCTCTCCTGAGCCTCGATGTCCTAAAGGAACGCACAGAACCCTTTTCAAATTGTATAAATCCTTTCGCTTGATGCCCAAATCACCTCGAGAAAGAATTTTCCTCACATAAGAATTCGAGCAATTTAGTAAGTACTAGAGGTCAGTTTAGCCCAGGGCCAGGCAAGGTTGGTGACACCCCATTCTAGAACAGAGGAAGGGGAGGGTCACCGTGGCTGGATGACTTTGTCTGAGGACACCAGGAAGAGATGAACTTATGGCCCAAAGCTGGGTTCTTTCCTCCATACCAGGGGAACAGCTTTTGTTTGCAGAACTGAGAAGAGTAACGGTGGACAGGCCCTATGCAGGTACGGGGCCCAGGTGAGGGTCAGAGAGCACAGAGCAGACCTCCACTCCAGGGACGCCACAGTCAAGATAAGATGTGACAAAGAGGGGCACCTGGGTGGCTCAGTGGGTTAAGCCTCTGCTTTCAGCTCAGGTCGTGATCTCGGGGTCCTGGGATCAAGCCCCGCATCGGGCTCTCTGCTCAGCAGGGAGCCTGCTGCCCCCTGTCTGCCTGCCTCTCTGCCTACTTGTGATCTCCCCTCTCTCTCTCTAATAAATAAATAATAAATAAAATCTTAAAGAAAAAAGATGTGACAGGGAACTGAATACGTGTGGTGTGGCCTTTTTACTCTTTTAAGAGCATCCCGATGACACCTGTCTCTCTGCTGGCCTTCAAAAACCGGTCTGCTTTCGGGGAAGGCCTGTGGCTGTCCAGATTGGTCTGGACTGGGTAGGACGGCTTACTTCAGGTGAGGGATGTATTCAGGACACGGATCTAAACCACATTTCCTAATCATCTTTACAAAACAAACCAACCAATCAACACCAAAAAGCTTCGTTGGATCTTGTTTTCCGATGTGTTCTTGAATTTGAAGGGGTCCTAAGAGGTATTCCTAATTACCATTCCTCAAACCCAACAGTATGATGGGAGAGTGGCAGGATGGATTTTGCTCCTACTTCACCCCTTCGCTTTACATTAAGACTTGAACTTGTTCCCTCATTAGCTCCATTCGTGGGGATAGGGCACTTCCTGGAGACCTGTTGTGGCCAAGCATGAGGAACAAGCATAATAAAGAAGCTCTTGGAAAGAGAGGCCCAGGGAAAGGGAGCGCCCACATGGAGAGAACAGAGATGATGGCAGACAAGTTTAAACCTGGTTTACTGCATTTCTGCAAAGGTTGGCGCAGTGTGTGTGTGTGTGTGGGGGGTACTGGCATTCATTCCCATTGCCAGTGGAATGGGACACATGGGTGACAGGATGCCAAACTGCTGCACAGAGTTCCTGAAGCCATCCGTCCCTCAAATCCTTCCTCTGCCCTCCTGACCAGACTTAAAATGGTAGACCTGGACCAGAGAACCATATGGAAAAGACAAAAATAATCAAGGAGCCCATTGACATCTGCCTGCTGTCCTCTGTGCCACCAGGCACCAGCTCACCACTCAGACAGAAAAATGGAGACAAGTGTGTCCACAGTGACAAGGCCAAATGGTTCAGGAGGATTTGCCATGATTGCTCCATTTCTTTAGAAAGCTCTGGAAGCCACAGCTTGGGGTAGCAAGGAATCCCAGGGACAATGTCAAGAAAATCACAGGACATGACATAAAAGGATGGAATAAGAGTCTCTCCTCAGGGATCCAGAGGAAGCAAACAGAAGGCACAGGGCAGACTAATATTCCTCCGTGAGGTTACTCTGCAAGGGCTGGGAGAGCCCGAGTTGGTACAGGAAGAAAGGCCTTCACGTGGCCATGTGAGCTAGGTGGGGACAGCCACTAGACACAATGTACATGCTTTTTCTCAGGGAGCTTTATGAACAGCTTTGAGAGTGACGGTGGACCAGGGGCAAGGTTGAATATCCTGTGCAGGCATTCCACTTGACCAAGATCGTTGAGTGCAGGCATGTGATGTAACTTCACTCACAAGTTGGCCGGGGCGGTGCGCGTAAGGCAGCCTGACCAGAAGAACCTAGGTTTTCTCAAAGCCTTTGTGATCCTCCTGCTCTACCTCCCGCTGTGACCGGCAGAAATTCCTACCTAGCTTCAGCGACCTCTTCGGCATGTCTTAGCCTGCTTTCTAGACTGTGAGCTCCGGGAAGACCGGGGTTTTCCGAGCTTACCTCTCTGGCTCCACTGCAGTTGCCAACTCAGGGCCTGAGGCTGAGAAGACACACATCCTTCTATCTACTCACCCACTCACCTGTGGGGTTTATCTTCCTGCCCAGCGTGTCCTCCACTGTTTTCTGGAAATGCCCCTTCATTCAATCCAACATTATATTTGGAGGGAGATCTCACATCTTTAAAAACCTATCCCATCTCATCCCAGATTGGACATAGGTAGACATCTAAAAGGGCCAAGGGCTCTGGTCCAGGGATGGACAACTATCCAGGCTGGGCCACCAGAGCTCTTTCCAGAATCCTGGAACCCTGTTTCCTTGCTCCTATTACAAGGTAGGGCTGAAAATGGAGGGCTTGATAGTTGATGGTGGGCGTGTCTCCAGCTGTGTGGACAGAGGCTGCCTGAAAGGCTGAGGCTGACACTCAGGAAGAGGCAGTGGGGGCAGTGGCACTCAGCCGAGGCCAGTGGCATTTGGAGCCCTGGTCTGTCACGCCTGCAGCCCAGCTGCCACCCCGCCCTTCCTGTGACCAGGCTCTGTGAGTCAGTAAGTGCCCGATTCTCCCAGTCCAGTTCAAATTGGGTTTTGTCACTTGTAACACCAAGACTTCTGACGAATACATGGAATCAATTACTAACTGGTATAATTAAGCCCCCGTGGAGCCTGGAGAACCGTCAGGAAACACGGGATCATCACACTCTTCCTCCCTCACGGTCTCTATGCTTGGAGTCCATGTCCCTCCAAGAAGCACATCAGACTTGGAACCGAGGTGGTGGGACATGGGGCCACCTAATCACTGAAGTCCACAGGAGCAGAAATATGAAGAGCCTGGATGATCAAGAAGCTCAGTGCAAGTATCAGAGAAAAGAAAACCACTGGAATAAAAGGGAAGGTGGAAAACTCAGCAGTGGGTTGATTCTGATCTATGTACCAAGAAGGAAGCATTTTCTTTCAATGACCGTCTCGCTCATATTTCCCCTGACGCCAAGGCATTCTGAAGCACCATGGCGTTTGAGAAGCTCGGGTACAGGACTGGCTCAGCTTGCGGCTCTGGGGCCAGGTTCGTGGGTTTTGCAGGGACCACGAGATGAACAGTGCCCCCTGGATTTGCATTCTACGTCAGCCACTTACTATCTGTGCAACTGTGAGCAAGTTACTTAATCTCTTCAAGCCTCATCTTCCTCTGTAAAACAGAATTAAGAGTAGTAGCCACTCACTGTTAATTTGGGGATTTAATGAGACAATGCACCTAAAGTATTTAGTTGCATACCAGCATACAGGGTATGCACTGAATAAAATGCTGGTTATTTGTATGATTTTGTTGCTGCTCTGATTCCATGGTAGGGCCTAGGCCCAGAGGAGCCAGACAGGACCTCTCCTGAAGGACTTGCTCCTCGAAAACACTCACTTGCTGCAGCCTGTACTTGTTCTTTCTGTCTCGTAGACTTCTACTCAAGCTTCAACCTCTCACCTCCTCTATGATGGCTTCCCTTCCTCCTGCTAAGCATCCTCCATTCAAAGCCACTGGACTGCCTGGACATAAACCCTGGCCCTGCCTCTTCCTAGCTATTTGATCTTGGAAAGGCTTTTTCAACTTTCAATGCCTGATCTGTAAAATGGGACGAATAGTTGTATTTACCTATGGGATTGTTGGGGGTTCAATGAGGCACTATGTGCAAAGGCTTACAATAGTGGCTGGCATACAGTAAGTGCTCAATAACTGTTAGCTCTGTCTCCTGGAGCTTACTACTCTGCAGGTATAGGGGATGAGTGAATGGATATGGGGCAGGGCTAGGTCTGCAGTGAGGTGAGTCACAGGTATAAAACTTAAAGGGCACAATGAACTTAGTTCCAATAAAGTTTGGAATCATTCCAATTAAAAAGGGGTTGCAATAAAACTTTATTTATAAACACAGGCAGATGGCCCATGGCCAGAGTTTGCTAATTTGATTTTTTAAAATATTGCATTAAAATATTATTTGTCTGGGGCGCCTAGGTGGCTCAGTGGGTTAAAGCCACTGCCTTCGGCTCAGGTCATGATCTCAGGGTCCTGGGATCAAGGCCCACATCGGGCTCTCTGCTCAGTGGGGAGCCTGCTTCCTCCTCTCTCCTCTCTCTCTGCCTGCCTCTCTGCCTACTTGTAATCTCTCTCTCTGTGTCAAATGAATAAATTAAAAAAAATCTTAAAAAAATATTATTTGTCTGGATTACTGAGGCATGGGACATGGCACATGATGACTTAATCTGCTCTTTCCCCTCTGGCTGAAACTCCAAACACAGACCTCATGGTTCCCCAGCAATGGGGAGCTCTTCCTTGCTCCCCCAGGGGTCTCAGACTCAGCACGGAGGTTCCTGCCTGTAGCCTGGGGCTGAGTCTGTCAGTTCAGAACAGGTTCCTTTCTAAACTCCAAGACTGAATATATTTTTTTAAAGATTTTTATTTTATTTTTTTTTAAAGATTTTTATTTATTTTGACAGAGAGAGAGACAGTGGAGAGGGAACACAAGCACGGGGACTGGGAGAGGGAGAAGCAGGCTTCCGTGGAGCAGGGAGCCCGATACGGGGCTCGATCCCAGGACCCTGAGATCATGACCCGAGCTGAAAGCAGATGCTTAATTGACAGAGCCATGCAGGCACCCCTTTTGTGCTATTTTCTGAAATTTTCAAGGATGTGTGTGTCCATAACCAAACTGAAAATAGAGTCCCCTCTTTCCAAAACATTTCCTTGGCGATGTGACATGTGTGCCGAAGTCTCTGCCATGGAACACATGCACTCACGTTTCAGATGCCTTCCTCATCCCGAGAGGGACAATCCCTGGCTGTGTTGGCTTTTTGCCAGGATTTCGCCTCATTAAGAGGCGGCCTGTCTTGCAGCGCACATGCCATCTCTGGCCGAGGGGCAGCTGCTCACGAGGTAAGGGGCTGTGCTCGTAGAGACAAGCCAAATCCCGGCCTCCCATGCTCTAATACATAGGCAGCTGTGATAAGAAAAGGGGTTTTCTTACTGTTATAGTACACTTTGCAAACCATAGAAGGGGATTTCTTTCCTTCTTCTTTTTAATTACCACGCCTTTAGAATGGAAACCATTTGGGGAAGTGAGAGTGCTCTGGCGAGCTAGCGACATGTGTCACTGCCCTGATTCAAATCAGATCAGAGGCAGGTCTCCCTTTCTCTTTCAGGCTGACGCTCGAGTCTCCGGATCTTTGTCCTCTGTGGCATATAAGGCTCTGAGCAGGTCCACTGTGGCTGGATGAAGCCCCAGGAGAGGCTGGTGAGGGTTTTGGATCAGACAAGGCTCATTAGCCACCAGCTGGGCACGCGCCCATCTGCACTGAGCTCCTGCGAGTGCCCTTTAGAGTTCCGAACCCCAAACTGTTCTTGGCACTCACCCTGCCAGGCAGACAGGAGCCACGTGCCTTGTCCTTCAGCTCTCAACTTCTGAGCTGTCACCAGAGACGTGCTCCCGCCATGCCTCTCACTGTGCCCCAATCTCCCTGGGGAGGCACCGCTCATGCAACACAAGCTTCTTGCTGGCCTTCCTCCACCACTGGACTCTAGACTCCATGAGGGTAGGGACAGTGCCTACCTTGCACGCCGCCATGTTTCAGTGCCTAGCCTAGTGCCAGGCACATAGTAGGTACTTAGTAAATAGTTTACTGAATGACAACACCTATATGAAAATGAGTCTTCCAGAAGCTGCTGCCAGGGCCAAGGCTGGCCACGTGTCACTGGAGCCAGCTTCAAGTCAGGCAGCCCCATTCATTCCTGGCTACCTCCTGGGCAGGTCAGTGAGCCATACCAAGCCTTGATCCTCCACTCCGCAAAACAGGGATAATAAGACCCACCTCATAGGGTTATCATGAGACTAAAATCAGATAGCACTCATGAAAACATGTGGCAGACTGGATTATTCTCCCCAGTTATTTTTTGCCATCCCTCTAAGAGGATTATCCACCCCCACCCATTGCCAAGAGCCTTGCATTGCTGCGCTATGGGAGTTTTACTCTCTTGCCCCATTGATACGAGGCTTGGCCATGTGACTCGCCTTGGCCCATGGAACACAACCTACACATGCCCCATCCAAACGTGAACCTCAACAGCCATGAATGACTCTGGTCTTTTTCCTCTGATGGGAGAATGCCATGAGAAGGAAGTGTCCCACAGAGGGGCTGCGCCTTCTCCTGGAGTCCTGGAATGAACACGCTCCAAGCATAGTGGGCAGCCAGCGTGCATCTAATATAAAATATGAGTGAGAAGGAAACCTGTGCTGGGGCTGCTTGTTACGGCAGCACGATCTAGAGAGAAAACTGACTGATACACAGTAGGAGTTAGTAAACCTCTGAGCAATCAATGAACACATTGTAGGCTTTCACCCAGATCACCCAGTGCTTTGGGTTTATTCAGTTGTGACATTTAATCTTGAATAAATTCAAGGTGGCATTTTGTGGCATAAAAACGAAGTAGATTTTTTTTTTTTTTAATGGGATGTAAGGCTGACAGGAGAGCAGTGTCTATAGCCTACAAACGTCATCCAGCATTTCTTTCATGGATTATTCATTCTAGCTCATAGTATTTTGTGTTATTGAGCCTTTTTGCTTATGTTTATCCCGCCACTGTTGGACAGCTGTGCACTAAGCCCTCTATATGCGTTCCTGTGTTTAATCCCCACAACTGTGCCATGAGATGTGGTGATACAGAAAGGGCACATTGTGCCTGGGGGGATATAAGTTTGCAAGCTTTCTCCCCACAACACTGTGCAGGAGACTGCAAAGGTTCTGATTGACACCTGTATTTGGTCAAAGTGAAGCCTGCTGCCCTTACACTTGCAGGTGGGAACGTGGACCCTGTGAACATTTATTTATATGCCCTGCATGAAGCACCAATGCTAATCAGGTATTTGAGATGTCACCCCTGGTCCTTACAGAGTTCCACCTTTGTAAAGAGACAGATGTGCAAATAATTAACTAGATGACAAAGTCTTCTAAAGAGAGAGAACAGAAGGGAAGATGAGTAGATGTGGAGGAGAGAGATGAACTCTGGCCAAACATCAGGGCCATCTCCAATGACTAGGTCACATTTACACCTGGTAGAATGAGTCATCTTTCACCAGGTGGGAGCTCAGAAGAGCCTCTTGGAAGAAAAGCATGCCCCAAGCAGGGCAAATGGTCCGTACTAGACCAGTGGACCATGTGGCAGTTCATAATGCCTGGAAACATCGGTTGGAACCAGATTTTGAAGGGTCTAAATCCCAGCCTAAGAAGATCTGTTTTACGCTCTGAAAATATCTTGAGTCCAGTCCTAAACACCCTGCCCAGGAAGGGCTCAGACGGAGAGGCAATTCAAGTCTTTCTTGAATGTGTGGGGTTCTGGAGACAAAAGCTTCCAATGGCCTGAGGCTGAAAAACTTACTCTGGACACTAAGTCGGTTATCAGCCCAGAGGGCACCTAGACCTCCTCTTCTCCCAAAGACTTAAGAATAGGATAAACATGGCTGTCTGAAGCTCAGCATGGGTGACAAGATCGATTCATTCACTGAACAAATATTTATTGAGCACCTACTATGTGCCAGGCATGATTCCAGGCATTCAGGAAACACCAGGGAATAAAAATCCCTGCTCTCCTGAAGTTTTCATTCTAAGGAAACATTTTAATAGTAGCCAGCACCACTCGGTGCAATTATTCACTTGTTATTAACTCATCAAGTCTTTACAACAACCCCATGAGATAATGCTATTATTGTAATTGTACAGATGGGTAAACTGAGGCTCGGAGCTGTTAACTCATCCTGAGTCAAGGCAGTAAGTGGCAGGGCCAGAATGTATTGCTAGGCAGTGTGCTCCAGAGGTGGGCTCTGGGCCCCTTGCCGTGTCCTGTCTCTCCTCACAGTAAGTAGTTGTAGAGGGGGCTGAATTCTAGTTTCCTAGCTCACTGGGAAAGGCTGTCCTTGCTTCTGCCTTCTACTTTAACCTCTTGAAGAGTCTACACATCACTAAGCTTCTCATATTTTTTAAAGATTTTATTTATTTATTTGAGAGAGAGAGAGACCACGAGTCAGGGGGGAGGGGCAGAGGGAGAGGTAGAGAGAATCTCAAGCAGACTCCCCACTGAGCAGGAAGCCTGATGCAGGACTTGATCCCAGGATCCTGAGATCAGGACCTCACTAAGATTCCTTTAGAAGTGAGGAGACACTGTCTTCCTTCCTGAGTGCTCTAAACCCATGCTCCTCAAAGTGTGTGGCCCCCCGTTTATGCCTCTCCACAGTCAGACACCTGTCTGTGACGAGGTGAGTCTACAAATGGAGAGAAACTGTTTAGAAAATTTATAGCAATTTGTTGAATCTAATAAAAATGGGCACCTGTAGTCTGTATATCTTTTCATTTTTCTAATAATTTCTTTTACCGTACTTCACAAAATTGTCATTCTGGGATGAATTGGAAATTTAAAAAGAAGAAAATAAAATCTGATTCTTTACCAAGATTGTTAGAGAAGCATTGTTCTCAGGGAGTTCAAGTTCAGGGGCTGGGTGGATTGCATCCCTGAGAACAGAGAGACCCCAATGGCAAGGTCCAGGAAACATCTGTGGGGGTGCTTCCTATGTGTCACCCTCCTTTCCATTGCTAGCAGGTGGGTGGGTTTTGTGCTCTCTTGCTTGGAGGGGGAGGGATTGTGGCAGAGCTGCTTTTGGTCAGTAGCCCTTCAGATCTTTTGCAAAAGCTAAAATCCATTCAGGAAATTAAGCGGGGCCTCCTGGGGGAGGGGTGGACGCTTTCCTCCCCGAGCTGAAGAGCAGAGCGCTGGGCTAGGCTGCTGCTGGCTTGGGGGTGGAGGAGACCTGTGGGAAGCTATACTGCCCCGTGCTGAGGGAAGCCGGCTCCCAGCCTCTGCCCAGGCCCTCATCCCCAGACAGTGCTCAGAAGCCACACAGGCCTCTGGAAGGGCCTGCGGGCGCCAGAACAAGGCATCCGAGGACACATCAGTGGGGCCCAGCGATGGGGGCCTCCCCTCCACCCGCCGTGGGGGGCAAGGCGCCCCTGCACAAGCCTGCGTCAGAGGGAATCCCAAGACAGACTGAGGTTGACTTGCCTGCCAGGCCGCAGCTCTGCACCGCAGAGTCCAGGATAATTTGATTTAAAGAAAACAAAGAGTCACTTCTCGCTCGCAGATTTGTGGAGTCATCTCTATACCCACGACTTTGGGACTGAATTTCGGAGTTTCAGTTATTGAGAAAGGTGCCAGAAGGTTAGGACAGAGGTGGGTCTTCTCAGCTCGAGCAGTCCCAGAGGCGAGCAAATCCAGGGACCCTGTTCGATCCCTGGAGGAGACCTTGAGGTCATCTGCGTGCAGACTGAAGGGCTGCCAGGGACAGCCTTTCCTGCTGGGCGAGCTGACAGTGACGCACAGCTGCGCAGGTGGCCTTGAACATCACTCCGAGGTCCTCAGGGCCTCCCTCCCCGGTTCCCTCACGTTGGCTGTACGCGGAGTCCCCAGGATCTGGGTCTGGGAGCTGCTCTGTGTGGTAGATGCTGAAGGAGGACACAGACCTGGAGGCTCTGTCACAAGCTCCCACCCCCACCCAGGACAGGATGAAAACTGTCAGGCTGGCCAGATGAGGCCCCACGGCTGCCTGTCGCCACTCTGCCTAGAAGTCCCCAGAGAAAAGCTTCCGATCAGAGACTGGGCCACTCTTGCTCTTAGTGGAGGCTATAAACAGGAAATGGGGAGAACTGCTTAGAAATGAGATAGCATTCGAGTCAAAAGAGCCACTGTTGATTTTTATTTTCTCCTGAAATTCCGGTTTCGGTTCCCATTCAGTGGAAGTCAAGAGGGAGGTTTCCCAGCCCCCCCTGGTGCAGGGGCCCGAAGCTGCCCATAGACCAGAGCTCTAGGGCCACCATGGCCTCTGAGCAAACCAGGAGTCCCTTCCTCCGGAGGAGCTATGCCAGAGAAGCTAACCCTGGGGCGGTTTCCAGAATTTCTGAGTCTCAGTCCTAACCCCTTCCCCATCCATCCATTCATTCACCCAACAACTAGTTATGGGGTCTGTGCCCCAAGCACTGTGTGGGACTATCGTGCTGGGACTGTTGCAGAGAAAAGGGCCGTGTCCTTGCTTTCGTGAAGTCAGTCAGGCAGCTACTCACACGCTCTCCTGCCTGCTAGAGAAGGAACCCCCACTTAGCCCACCACGTACCTCAAACCCCTGAATCTGAACACAACCGAGTTGGCTGTCCCTGGTACACTTGTTCTCAGTTTTCTGTTTCTGTCAGAGCTTCCTGAAGCAAGCCCCTGGTGGCTTTAAGACACGTCTGCAAAGGTCTTGACACTTTCCCCTTCAAGACATGGAGTTAAATGGCTCTCCCCTCATCTACTGCTTGGCTTCAGCAAAACCTTCTTCTTCTTTTTTTAAAAAAATACTTGCATCTATCATATTTCAGGGTTTGGATATACAGTTATTTGGCCTCATGACTCAAAATAGTTATTGGTCTCCTGCATTATGCTAGGTCTCAGCGGTGACGACACGCTCCTCTGACGTGAGATACGCCAACCCCGTCCCCATGGCTCTTATGCAACAACAAATTCCTGAGGAGCGGGCACTTTGCTGGGCTTAGTCATGTATGCGCCCTTATTAAACTTTCAGATCTCCAAAGAAGAAAACGGTTTGACAAGACATGGAAAACGAGGCTCAAAGTGAAAGGATCGGCCCGGGAGTTCCTTTGCCTGGAAATGACAGAGTTGGGAGTGCACCCCGGGTGTTTGAAATCGAAGGCCAGTGGAGCCCTTTCTTTTCATTCAGAAGTACCTATGGGGTCACTTTTTTCTTTTCCTTTCTTTTTTGGGGTGAGGACATTTAAGATCAAGTCTCCTCAGCAACTTTCCAGTGTTTAACACAGCATTGTTAGGGACAGTCACAATGTTATGCCTTAAATCCCGACTCGCTTCTAACGAATCGAATGTGGTAGAAGGGATGCCGTGTGACTCTGGAGGCAAGCTTAGAAAGGGCGATACGGCTTCTGCCTGGCTTTCTCTCTGGGGACACTTGTTCCTGGAACCCAGCTGTTGGGCTGTGCCCTCTGTCTCGCAGAGAGAGCACAGGTAGATGTCCTGGCTGACAGCCTCAGTTCAGGTCCCAGCGGCCAGCGGCACCGCCTGCCAGGCACTTGTGTGAGGAGGGCTTCCAGGTGAGCCCAGCCCCACACCGGCTGACGACCCTGCATGAGAGATCCGGAGCAGAGCCCAACTGGGAGAGATGATAGCCTAACAACGATAATGAACGGTTTGGGTTTAAGCTACTAGGTTTGGGTGATGTGCAGTGACGGGTAACCAGAACGGTCCCCCCTTCCAGAAACACTGGTGGGCCTCTGTTCCTCTGCAGCCTTGCTCCTCCCGGGGCGCCCAGCCGACCAGGGGCAGTGGGCCGCCCAGAAGCTTATCAGTCGTGCAGAGACCTGGGGCCCACCTCACACCTGCTGAACCCAATCCTGCGCTGTAACACGACTGCCAAGTGTTTCACGCGCAGCTGAGGGCAAGCATTGCTTGCCATATCTTTTTTCAAAGTACAGGTTTTTGTTTTGTTTTGTTTTTTAAGGTTTTACTTACTTATTTCTCAGAGAGGGAGAGAGAGCACGAGCAGGAGGAATGGCAAAGAGAGAGGGAGAAGCAGGCTCCCTGCTCAGCAGGGAGCTGGACGTGGGGCTCCAACCCAGGATCCTGGGATCCTGACCTGAGCCGAAGGCAGACACTTAACCAACTGAGCCACCCAGGCGCCCCTAAAGTACAGTATTTTAATGCAATGCCTAAAAAAATTCAAACACAAAAAATAATGCAACAGACCCCAACATACCTTTACCAACCAGACTTAACAGATAATTACGCAAGTATATATCCTGTACCGGATGCTGTTTTAGTTATTTGACACAGACTGACTCATTTAACTTGATGACAGCCTCGTGAGAGAGCCACTAAGATAGCCTTCACCTCTGTGTCATAGATGAGGATGTTGGGACAGAAAGAGTAGGTCATTTACTCAAGGTCACACAACTCACAAGCAACAGAGCTGGTATCTGAAACTGGGGGCCTAACTCAGGGGCTCAATTACTCTTTTTCTGGCCTCTTAACACTGCCACCTCTTTTTTTTTTTTTTTTATTTGAGAGAGAGAAAGATCACAAGTAGGCAGAGAGGCAGGCAGAGAGAGAGGAGGAGGCAGGCTCCCTGCTGAGATCAAGTCTCAATCCCAGGACCCTGGGATCATGACCTCAGCCGAAGGCAGAGGCCTTAACCCACTGAGCCACCCAGGCGCCCCACACTGCCACCTCTTGTTTACCAAGTCTCCCTTGAAATTGACCTCCAGTTCCTCCCTTCCTCTCCACCCCGCGGCCGCCGTCTGAGGGTACCTAGGGCTCCTCCAACAGCATGAGGCTGACTTCCACCTCTCCGCGGCACCTCCCCATCCATTTCATGCAGAACCCACATGAATCTGCCTGCAAACACTGCGCCCACCATCCTCCCTGCCCAAACACCTTCCGTGCCTTTGCTTAGCCTGGCATCCCACCAGGTTGCCCGGGCAACCTGGTCCCGCCTCCAGTCTGCAACAGGAAACGGAACGGAGCACACAGCACCACCTGGCCTCCATCACGGCACGCTTCCGGTTTGCTTACGCATTTCCTGCTGCCTGGATTTGCCTCCTTCCTTGCCTGGTCTCCTGGTCCTACCAAACCCCATTTCAGGTGCTGCTCTTTGGCTACTGGTGGTTTAAAGGATGAACTCCCATTCCTGAACACCTAGTAGCACATCTTGATTTTCCTTCTAGCTCTTTTCTTCTTCTCTGGGGAGCTCTCTTCAATGGCCATGTACTGCAGGAGGCATTTACCTTTTATTGGGCTCCTAAATACATAACATAAAACTTACTGTTTTCACCATTTTTAAGTCTACGATTCAGCGGCATGAAGTACATTCACAACGTTGTACAACCATCACCATATCCAGTTCCAGAACTTTCTTATCAGTCCAAAACTGAAACCCTGTGCCCATTAAACACTCACTCCCTTCTCCCCAACCCTTGGTAACCTCTATTCTACTTTGTGTCTCTATGAATTTAACTAGTCTCGTCACCTCATATAGTAGAATCACACAGTATTTATCCTCTGTCTGGCTTGTATAACTTAGCATGATTTTTCAAGGTCCATCCATGTGGTTGCATGTATCAGAATTTCATTCCTTTTTTGAGGCTGAATAATATTCCATTATATGGGTAGATCGCATTTTGTTTATCCACCTGCCAATGGACACAGCTGGCTCCTGGGAATAATGCTATTATGAACACTGGTCTACTGTTCAAGTCCCTGATTTCAACTCTTTTATGCATGAAGCATTTAAAAATCTATTTTCAGAGCAAATCTGTGGTAGGGATTGTTAGTTCTACTTCACAGATGAAGAAAATTAAGGCTCAGGGAAGTTAAGTCACTTGTCCAAGGCCACATGTCTGGGACTTAAATATTGTTTCCTTGAGGATTCTAATTTTATTAATAAATGCTGGTTCTAGAACAGATGAGAATCTAATTTAGTGAGGATTCCATAACTCCAGGTGCCATGTGTGATCTCTGTTAATTCTGAGGGTAACGTCAATGGCCACAAACAGGTGGCCTGCATCCAGCAAAGATAAACTGGAAAGCCTTCTCTTCCAGCATGAATCTAGAAACTAAGCCTTCTGAGGAGTCAGTGACGCCCTGAACACACCCTTCCCATGAGAACTGATTCTGCAGCACTTGGGGGAAACCTTTGTGGTCCAAGTTATTTGCCCTAGTCAGGAGAAATTTTTGATTTATGGTTGAGGAATAGAAATAGCTGGACAGTTTCCTTCCAGAAGTTGTCCACGGGCCCAGTGCCCCTGGTTCTGAGGTGGCTTGGGTATAGTAAGATCTCGATATGATGGGATCTGATGTTTAGGTGGTAGATAACGGGCCAATCTTCCCAGTGTCAGTAAGGCCTGAGGGGTTTTCTGGGATGCAAGCTTTCAGAACTGAAACCAAGAAAGTCCCAGGCAAACAGGGATTAGCCACCTTAACCTAAAGATCATTGTGCAAGAAAAAAAATTTCCTATTTTTCTGTCCCTTCCTTTCTTGTTCCCACTCGTTTAGAGCTAGGACCCCCCCAATCTGGCCTTCCTGCTCATTCTCTGTCTACAGCAG
Source organism: Ailurus styani (assembly GCA_002007465.1). Taxonomy (NCBI): domain Eukaryota; kingdom Metazoa; phylum Chordata; class Mammalia; order Carnivora; family Ailuridae; genus Ailurus; species Ailurus styani. The sequence goes on along the minus strand of LNAC01000070.1, from coordinate 2,822,676 downwards.
TCCCCCAGGCACGCTGTGCCCTGATCAAAAGTCTTCAACGTTCTTCTGCATGAATTGCTCATAGCAAGGGTCATACTCCTAGGCCTATAAGGACCAGACAGGTTATGTCAATGGTGTAAAGTCATAGGAGCCGATGGGGACTGCAGCCAGTTCCTCCTTTAAACTACCAATAGTCAAGAAGCAGGATTTGAGATGGGGTTTGAGGCTTAGAGCAAGTATACAAATGGAAGCCAAATAAATATGTGTCAGTATTTAAAAGTTGGAAATCAAGCTCTAAATTATTAAATAAACTATGTGACCTCCCCCTGAGTTGGCAAATGTACTTCATGCTGGCTCAGAAGGTCCAGTTCAAACTGTGTTCCTGTATTCCTAGGAGCCCCAGGTTGAGACCAGGCAGTACAGAAGAAGGTCCTCTGGCCTGTTAGCCAGCTCCTTCTCTTCTGGCTCCTGGCTCTGTCCTGCATCTCCAGGGGCCTTGCAGCCCATGGCGGACACTCCATCCTGCACTTCAGAGCTCCATCTGCCCATTATAATCTATTCCCCCTCAGTGTGTCCCCACTCTTGGAAGGACAGACCTAGGGAAGAGACTCATATAACTCATATAACTCATATAACTCCTGGAGGTGAGCCTGAGCCATTCAGGCAGAGAATTCTGACTCCTGGCCTCTGGAGCAGGAGAGGGGTAAGGCTCTGAGAGGTCAAGTCCCCTTGAAGCCAAAGACTTCTCATCATATGGAAAAAGGTGTGATCAGAACAAAGCCCTACTAAAGTCGAGGGCTCAGGAGAGGGGCTCCTCTTGCTTGGGTCTAAAGATGGTACTGATTAGGCCTGCAGGAAAGCAGGTGTCCCATCTAAAGAAGGCAGCTGAACTCAACTGCAGCTAAGTCCAGCTTCCTAGGAATGCGGGCCCAAGTGTGACTAAACACTTTGCTTTTTCAAGAGAAGATAAAACTGTGGAATGTTTTATAAATCCACATTAAAACCAAATCAAACCAAACCAAAACAAAAACCCTGTGTGAGTCAATACAGTAAAGGCCAAACACAGTACATCCACCAGTCTGTCCTTGAACTTTCAGTCTGTAACTTCTTCCTTGAGGAACACCCTGTCCCTCCACATCCTGGCCTCAAGCCACTTCTTGCCCTCCATGACCTCAGTTCCTTCAGTCTCTTCCTGTTCTGCAAAATTAGATGACCAGACACAGCCTGAGCTTCCCACTTCAGGCCCTTTAACCAATGAGCTCCTTCTGTCTGGAATGCTTTCCCCCAGGTCTCATCCTTGCTTACTGACAGTCACACTTGTTCTTCAAGAGCAAGTGCAAATCCACCTCCTTCAGGACCCCTACCCTATGATTCCTGAAGTTCTGGGCCTAGGGTCAGGAGACCAGAATATTAATTGTGTCTATACAATTTTACAAAACTCACAAGTGCTCTGAGTCTCATTAGGGAAAATGAGCTGATATTTCCATTGACCTTGAAGAGCTACATCTTGCGAACGTCAAATTAGATAACACATGTTATAAAAATCTAGTACAGTTCAGGGCATTTAATCATTACTCAGTAAATGCTAGTAGACTAGGAAAGTGAATTTGAATATCTGACTTATGCTAGCAAATTTTTTGGTAAAAGTACTAGACAATAAATACTTGAGCCTTCATGTGCCACATGGTTTCTTTCCTGACAACTCAACAGAGCATCCCTGGACTATATGTAAACAAGTGGGCATAACTGTGTCCTAATACAACTTTATTACAAAAAGAGGCAGACAGCCACATTTGCCCCAAGAATAATAGTTACTGACCCCCTCTCCATACCATTCTCAGAGCTTGCTCTGTAGCTCTCAAAGCTGCTGTTACTATTCCTACTAATAGCTAATACTTTAATTCACCCACATTCACCAGGCAGTGTCCAAAACACTTTACAAGAGATTTAGCTCTCATCACTACTTCATACAGGAAGAAACTAAGGCACAAAGAAGTGACCATTAGACTCGAGAATCTGAACTCTGAGTCCATTTGTTTACATGGGTTCAGGCCTTTGGCAGCATCTGCACAGTCTTATGGGTATTTCTTTCTTTTTTTTTTATTTATTTTATGTATTTGAGAGAGAGAGAGAGAGAGAGAGAGAGAGAGAGAGAGAGAGAGAATGAGTGGAAGGAAGGGTAGAGGAAGGGAGAGAGAGAGAATCCTCAAGTCAACTCCCTGCTGAGCATGGAGACCAAAGTGGGGCTTGATCCCAGTAGCCTGAGATCATTACATAAGCTGAAACTAAGAGCTGGCCACTTAACCCACTGAGACACTCAGGCGCCCCATCTTGTAGGTATTTCTTGGTTGTTGTTGTTGGATGAATGCACATTTGCAAAGGACATTGTTACCTTCCACCCTTCCTCCCATGCATGGTAATTATAACTAATGAGCTCACGCAACAGTGAGTCTCCTCCATCAACAACCAGGTACAGCAGGCAAATGACATGGGCCAAGAGCCATGTCCTCTGCTGAGTCTGTAAGTACTAGTAAGTACTGAGTTTGATAGTGTTCTGCTTTCTTTCTTTAACTCTTCCTCTTCATCACATGCCTAAGGAATATGAAACCAACCATAAATGGCAAAGAAAAAAAGGAAATGATTTGATGTGATGGCCAACTGTCCCACGACACTTTTCCTGATCCTTCATAATGGTCAGTTCGAGTAAAGAGCCCTAGTTGTGCCCTGAGCCCTGCTCTGCATCATGGGAACTGTCAAAAGATCAGTCAAAGGAAATGTTGGTCTCAGGTGTGGGGATGGCTGATGAAGCAGAGATGCCCATCTGAGGTGCTGGAGGAAGCGTGATCATGAGCTCTATCATCCAAACTGGAACACTGTTGAGAGTTAGGCTGGGCAAACATGGGCAAACATGGACATAAGGTCACCTGGGTCAGAGAAACCTTTCTAAGCAGCCACTGGGGAGCCTCTCATGCCTGAGCAATACTGTTCTGCGTTAGAGAGAAGACCAACTGGCCCTTTTCATTCTGGTTCATGATCCCAGCTACAACACCATGCAACAGTCACCCTATACCACGTGTTTAGACTATACCATGCTAGCCTTAACTGGAAATCAAGGAAGAATAGGTCCAGTCCTGAAAGTATGCCTTGGTTACTGGTTCTGAGGAGTTAAAGTTAATAGTTCTTGGAGTTAAAACTGGCTCTTGCAACTCGACATACTATGGCAAGTTTAATATAGGTGTAGGGCTATGTTTACAGTATAAGTTTCTGGTTGATTTTTAGTAACGTATTCCCAAGAACTTATCTATTGCCTGAGCAGGCACATGCCTGAGCTTGTACAGTGTGCATACTGTGCACTGCACAATTCTAAGGGCACCATTCATATCATACTCTATGTTAATAGAGCTCTCTAGGATTCTGCAGTGTGCAACCTGAATAATCATACATGGTAGTCTTGCTGGGACACTCTAGTCCCATTCCCCACCAGCCAGAACCAGTATACTTCAGCAGTCTAATCCTTAAATAGCTGGTCACCCTCAGTCTGGTGTCCGCTTGCCTACTCACTTCCAGAAAGTAGTGAGCACCTACCTACCCATACTCTCGTCCTATGAGGCACACAAAAATGTTTTGACTATGCTCTGCTGCTAAACTTTCCTGAAGTCCACGGATAGAAGTTTAGTCCCTTCTCTGGCCTGACAAGAGAAGACCATGGCTGTCAGCACAACACCAATACCTTCTTTTCTGACAAGGAGGGAGAAACTAAAACCATAATTCCTTGGGGGGGGGCAGGGGTAGGCAAGGACCCTTGTCCTTGTCCCATCTTTCCCTCTGAGTGTTGGGAGCCAAGAGGTGGCATTAAATCTTGGTTATGGTTTTTGACCCAGAGTCTGGGTAAAGTCAACTAATTTAGAGAGATGCTGCTTCTGATACATCTCTGGAACCAGAAAATGAGTCTTTCATCATAGGAACACAGAGGACCCACATGAAGTCTCAGCCATGAATAAGGGGAGTGGGAGGACAGAGGACAGAGGAGGCTGATAGCAGTGGAGCTGAGGCAGACTCAGAGGGAGGGTAAGACCAAGGCACTTGAGCCTGGCCAAGCCTGATGATTATGACTTCACAAAATATGGAGAGGAAAGGGGCTTTTCTAGATGTGTACCAGACAGCATGAGCAATGCTGGGGGTGAATGTGGCCAGTGAGGGGCAGGGCTGGGCTCCTGAATTGGAAAGGAGACTTTATGTTAGGAACCAGTGGGAACTCATCTGTGGAGGAAAGGGGAGATGGAGGAGAGGTGTTACATTTTAGGAAATTCTGACTTTCAGAGAGGAGTCTGGTCTTAATTCTGTAAGAAACGAATAAAGCAGCAATTCTCTGTTCTTATGAAGTTGGGCAATGCCTTGGTGATGACTTGATGGATGCTTCTATACTCACCATGAAGGATTTGATACCCCGCCTTGGCCTCAAGAAATGACCTGAGAATTCCCATTTCTCCTCCCAACATTCAGCAGGGGGAATTTTCTCCCGAGAGATGAAAAGACCTGAAACCAAACTATCCTCAGCTGAACTTCAGCTAACTAACCCCACTCAACTGGGAGCTTCTGTGACTGGCATTTTATCTACTGCTTCTAAAGCTCTCTGCATCAACACAAACACACTTAGGCTTAGTTAACAGTCTGTGGCATACTGCAGAGCATACAGACTAAGTGGTCCCAAAGAGACAGACCTACGAAGGAGCAAAACTGATTTATTGATTTCAGATCCAGTTACACTGGACATTAAGCTATGGGGCACAAGCGAAGGAGGCTGTATTTTGCCCAAAGCATCCATTGTCTAGGGGAGAAAAGCACTGTCATTCTGTGGCTCAAATATATAAGGTTCTTTTGGAGAAACCATCTAGAATAGATGAATAGTGGTGTGTGTCTGCCACACTCACTTCCCATGAGCCTCTAGGTGGGTATTTACCCACTCTTCAAGACTCTTAGGGTCAGGAAAGAGTGGGGCACAAAGATGTTAGGCTTTAGCTTCTAATAAGGCCAGTTGGTTTTAAAAAAAGGAATCCAAACTCTTGTTTTCCAACATTGAGAACCATAAGTCTTGGAAAATCAGGTGTTCCCCCACTAGATTTTATACAGAGGAAAATGGCCACCAGATTTCCACCGGGCTTGGAAAGACCCTGAAGGAAGGCAGTGATAAGGGATTTTTCCCAGGGGCTCCTCAGACTCAGGCCAGAGCCACAGCAGACTGCTGATGTTTTTGTTTTGAAAGGCCAGAGATTTCTGGAACTTTTAGGAAAAACACCCCTCAGTTTGATGCATTTTTCTATTCTTTTTTCTTTTTCCCTCCCTTCCCTTCTTCCTTCTTTCCTTCTTAATTAATTAGAGAAAGAGTCTTGATAGTAACATTCACCTAGAATGTCACCCAGAACTGCCTTAATAGGCATCTGGTAAAATTACTCATTTTATGGATGAGAAATTTGGGGCCAAGAGAGGAAAAAGGACTCTTCTAAGTCATACAATCAATGACAGAACAAGGACAAAGTCCAGGCCATGGGTCCCTTCACACTCAAAAATGCTGATTCTATAATTTCATGGGTTTTGTTTGTTTGTTTTTAAAACAGACCCGAGAAATTATAATTCAGTGGTTTGGTTGATAAAGAAGTATCATGTCCCACATTTTACAAAGTGAATTGCTCAAATGAAGGAGAGAGAGAGACAGAGAAATATCTATTCAGAAATCTATGTTAGTTTGAGTCCTCTAGTTTTGTCTTATTTTTCTCTTGACCTGATTTAAATCTATATTCTTTTCTGCTATGTCTTTTCCTATAAACTGCCTCAAACATGTTCCTTTTGTAAGGGGGAAAGAAAGGGGAAAGGGAAAGCAGAAAGAAAAGTCTTTAGAATATTCTTAATAGAAGCTCTACAAAGTAAGTATTAATCTCATTTTACAGAAGAGGAGACTGAGGTTTGGTGAATTGAAATCAATTGTCCAAGATTACCCAGCTGGCCCATGACAGACCCAGTATGTTACTTTGGTCCTGCTTCCAAAGCCTCCCTTTCTTCTTGGTTTTGCAAGCTGAGACAAGGATTCCAGCCTGGACCTCTCCTCTGGACCACTCCTGCCCACCCTGGTCTCCTCTGTGCTGTTGTTTCCAACCTAGCAGTCCCCATTAGAACCACTTGGAGCCATTTAATAAATGCCCAAGGCCTCACCCACACCAATTAAATCAGGATCTCTGGGTTAGGCTGTAGTATGATCCTATTTTTAAGGAACTGTTCCAGATTGTAATGTGCAGCAAGCAGGAAAGGAGAAGCTGAGACCTCCCTCATGGCACTTGGTGAGAGAACTCCCAGGCTCTTTGAGAAGTCCAACTCACCCTACAGCGGGGAGTGCATCTCACATGGACAACAGGCTCATACAACAGAAAAGACTAGAGAAGAGAGGAATGAGGGGAAGAGTGAAGAGAGAAGAAAAGGAGAAGGTGAGATGTCTTTGAAGTTGAGATGGTTCTTCTTCCATTAAGATCTGCTAAATCTCTAGTGCCCAGAGTTTTACAGTTTGCATTGACTAAATCCCTGACTCTTCGAGAATTAACCTGTGAATTCTCTTCGAGAATTAACCTGTGAATTCTCTTCGAGAATTAAGAAGTTTCCCGAGCAGGTGTCAGCCCGCTAGAGCTCAGAAGGCATGCTGAACTTGAAGGCGGGCGTCCTGCCCAGATGAGCCTACCCATCAGCTCCCCCTCCATCTGGAAGTGCACATCTGATCCTGTAACTTTGCTCAAGTGAGGGAGAAGGAGCCCAGTTAGATCTGGCCTCCATCAGTGAAAAGCTGCTTCTGCCAGGGACAGCTTGAGCTGGAACAGATGTTACTTTTGTTTGTTTAAATGATGGAGAGCCTTTTGGAGACTTGACGTTTGCTGCGGATGTCTTCAATTCATTCCTTATGCAAGGCGCAGCAGGACCGGCACCTGGGGTGACCGAAAGAATTTGAAGTCCCGCCTGACCTGGGTGTGAATAACAGTTCTGCGTCTCTGCTCTTCCTTCTGGCAGTCTTAGCAAGTCACTTTGTATTTCTCACCCTAATCCTCAAAGTGGAGAACTGGGATTGTTCAAGGGAATAAAACAGGGTAAGAAGTGTTTCCAAAACTTTGGGGGTAAATGAACATGGTACTAAATGACACGGAGCCACATAGTGAGAGAGTTTTTCCCATTTTGGTTCTCTTTCATTCCATCTGTTTGTATGAAAGAGAAGGAGGTGTATTTCTGACAGCTTTCCAACCTGGCCATTCCCTCCTCTGACAATGAGGGAGCTGGTCTCAGGTAACTGTACGATGAAGCAACAGTATGCAGCTGGGGATTAATAATGTTGATTTGCCCTTATTTTGACAGTTACTTTTCTTCAAGTTTATTTATTTACTTTTATAGTAATCTCTATACCCAGTGAGGGGCTTGAACTCACGACCTCGAGATCAAGAGTTGCATGCTATTCTGCTTGACCCAGGCAACCCTAGACAGTTACTTTTTATGGCATGTGCTACCTATTTAAGGTAGGGCTACAAGGCTACATTTTAAGTACCTTTAAATCAAAGAAGTGGTTAAAAAAAATCAAATAATGGTCCACAGGAGATATACATACAGGATAAAAATAACTACAGTAGCGCCCCAAAGTCAAAGTTTAGGAAAACCGAGTTAAGGTATGTGACAGAATCTTGCACTGAGTCTCTGAGTGTAGTTAGGATTTGGGTGGAATTCAGGGAAAGAAGAAACAACTGAACCTGTTTGTGTACTCTGGTTTGAAACCACTCTTTAAGACATGGAATTTGAGACTGCGTGTACTGATGGTATGGATGGGACGCATCACAATGACCCTGGACTTCACCTCACTTCAAAGTTGCCCTCCAGGCGGACCAACAACCTTGACCTGAAAGAACAGGTCCACTGTTCGTACTTTTAATTCTCAGTGATTTGGAAATGAAAAGAAAAGTGAGGAAATACAATTGTCATCTTAAGTTTGATTAGCCTCTAGTTAAAATTTAAAAAGAAAAGAAAACACTAGATCACATGGATTTTTGATGACAAGCCAAGGGAGGGAAGATTCCCATTTCCTCTGTTCTCTGAATTGTCAAACTTCTTACTGATTGCTTTTCTTAATAAAATAAGGGAGTAAACATTAGAGAACATTTCTAGTCCATGACTGCATAACTCCAGGAGCATGACAAAAGATCATGAATTAGGAGAGGAGAGAAGACCACATTTAAATTTAAGTGTACGTGGGATTTCCCTCATATTTTCCCTAAGAAGAGATGTGAAGCCCTCAGAACTATTCAACTGTTGATTACAAAGTTTTTGTTTATTTTTCCAGGAACGAAACTTTTTACCAAAAAGCACATGAAACCACAAAGTTCTCAAAACATTACATTTTCATTTAACCTAAGGAAGACAGAGTAGGATAATCTATATACCATAAATTGCTGTAGGAAAAGTATTTTTTGTCTCTTGAGTTGTAAATGAGCTCACCAGCCTTGTGATAATCTATTATTATACAAGTAGATGGATTCCCCTGTCAAAAAGCAAAAGCACCAGCTACTGAGACTGGTTTTCTGCCCAGAGCCTGTTCAAAATTTTAAATGGTTTTATCAGAGCCAAATCCAAGCATAGTACAAAACCTCGTGCTTCCAAAAGAGTTCAGGAGACTTCATCCTTTGCTCTGGCTCAGCTATTATCTTGCTATGGGTAAGTCTGATCTCCCACCTGGGACTCATTTGACCCAACCATAAAATGGGTGGATTATGGTAGATTAGGGATGTCAACAGGGGTCAGGCAGGTGACATAAACCAAGGAAGCTGACCAGGAGTGAGCTAATAGAAGTGGTGGTGGTGATGGTGAATGAGAGCATGGATCCTCTAAAGGGGACAGCCAGCCATCAGCTCCAGGCAATTGCGAGCTAGGAAAACAATCAAAGGAGAGCACAAGCCTCTTATCCCTGGTGCTTCTCTCACCTTTAATTTATTCCCTCTTAACATGCATTTCCTCCCTGACTTTTCTGCCACCGCCTTCCCCCAACCTTCTCAGAGTCTCCTAGACTTAAGCCCTCTGGACCAAGTTTCTCAGGGATGCCCAAGTCACCCTTTGCTGCTCTTGGCATTGGTCTTTAGTCCTACCCCGGGAGCCAGAGCCTGGGTATCCTGGGACAGCTTGCCTCAGTTGTATGATTCTTTCTCATGGGCTTGATTTTGCCCTAAGCAGTTGGACACGACTCTGCTCTTCCAGAGAGTAAAGCTGTTCAGCACCAGGCGTGGGGCTCTGTGGGTGGGGCTCTTTGTACACCCGCACAGCCTGGAGCCTGGCGCCTTCCAGTGCTTCCAGGAGGAGGCGTCAGAGAAAGACACCCTGAGTTTAGATGGCCTGACACCCTTCTCTAGGGAAGACTTGTGAGTCTGAGCCACAGGGCTGGTGTATACTAGTTTATTGTGTAAGCAAGAGTAGAAGAATGTCTACTGTATAGTGGAAACTCGTACAGAATAAATGATAGCTTTGAGACATTAAAAAAAAGACAGAGGCTCTAAAATCTAGAGAAGCTGGAAACCCATACTTTTAAAAGGAGAATTCTCTTAATGTTTTTGGCAATGAATTAAAAACCATGTGAAAGCATTATGCAGGCAAAATTTATATAGTCGTGGGCCAGATTCAGCCAATGGAGAGCCATCTTGTGATTTCTGTACTTGAGGATCTCTTTCAGGTCTGGTAGCCTAAACTTCTAAATAGCAAATGTTTGCTTTTGTGCACTGTCCATGAAGTAGAGGACTGGACACCATGTGAAAAAAGCAGGAGGGGAGCTGGGCTGCTGGGGAGGCAGTGGTGCTGCAGAAGGGTGACCCAGCCTAGATCCAAAGGCAGGTGCATAATGCCAGCACTGTTCCTCTTCGCTGTTTGCGACACAGGTGATTTAATAATTATCAAAGCAATCCTATCATCATCAACAACAACAACAAAACCACCTTAGCTTATTCAGAGATGGACACACCATTCCTAGAGTTTATGGAGTTGTCTGGGCAATTTTGTTAATCCTTTTCCTAAATAGGGATGGAAAAACGATCAAGCAGAAAGGAACAGAGAACAGTGGGCGATTTTACCCTCTGCTTTTCTTTTGGGATGGACATCTGCAGAGACACCTCCCAGCCTCCAGAGGGTAGGTGATATTACAGAGTGTTTGCCTGAGTATGTAGAGGTGGGAAAAGGAACTGGTGCCATTTTGTGGTTTTTTGTTTTTGTTTTTGTTTTGTTTTGTTTTGCATAGGTGGCTCCATTCTCCAAATCTTTTCTGTGTCCAACCTTAGCTATATCCTCACATCACTTTCATGATAGAGACTTCTGTGTCGAAGTAAGTTAGAGCTGGACTTGAAACTTGCCCCTCCCACTCCCACCCCCACCCCAATTTGTAGCCCTGCTACGTTGGGCGAGGTGCTTACTGTCTTAGTAACTCAGTTTCCTCATGTATAAAGGAGAACAATAGCAATGTCTACCTCATCGGGTCGATGTAAGATCATAGGAAACCCTACACACCCAAGGGAAATGCCTAGTTCTGTGTTGGTGGTACCGAACCATGTTCCCTTTCGAAGTTCTTATTTTCTTATCAAAATTCCTCCTGCTATATTTGAGTTCTGGTCATATTTTGCCCTCTCTGATGGAATATTTTGCCCTCTCTGATCCCCGGAATAGAATTATTAGTTTGAACTCTATGAAACTGTCAACATTCAACACTGTTGACCTCCAAATGTCAATTTCATAGGGCTCAATGTAATACAAAAGTAGTCCCAAACCCAAAGACTGGGACAGCGGCTTCCATTTTTCTGCTGGTTCTGAAACACACCAGAACAGCCTGTACTCTCTACATTTGGGAAAGGTGAACCCTTTGGGAGAGGGACAAACACTTTCTTATCACATGTAAAATAACATTTGTTATCCACTTCCCGCTTACCAAGCGCTTTGCGTACATATAATTTCCTTTAACTCCACAACAACACTGGCGGTGGATAGAAACACACAACTCCTGGTGTGTCACTGTTAGTGTGCCCCAGGTTATGGAACGTGTAATGTGCCATTTGTGTCTCCGGCCCACATGTCCACACACTAAAGAGTATTTCAATTAACAAAGAGATAATATAAAGAAAGCCCTGCTTTCACCGCATAGGACGGCTCGGACAAAATGTAGTTTCACAGACATTTGGATCAAATGCTTAGGGACCACCCAGTTCCAGTATCCCCAGGCTGCTGACAAGGATGAGATGTTCTTGTACTTCCTCAACTCTCTATTGCTTGAAACACTTATTAATTTCAGCTTGGCAGTTTGAGCTGTCTACGAGGCACCATTCATGCTTTAAACTTGCAAATGAACTTCCATACCTAAAGACATGAAAAACAAAATCCACTATGGAACCCAAGCAGATGAGAGCTCCCCAAATGATTTCTTTTACTCCATATCCTCAAAGAAAACAAATTTCTACGACTGTTCTACAGGTGGCATCATATCTGCCCTTTGTCCATTTTTCATATAATATCTTTTTAATTTTTTATTGAGTACCTACTATGGACCAGGTCCCCTTGGAGGCCAGGGATTGGCACACTACAAGCCCGAGGGTCAAATCCAGTCTACTGCCTGTTTGCTTTTGTTTTTTTTCTTTCCTTTTCTTTTTTTTTTTTTTAATAAATAAGGTTTACTGGAACATAGCCACACTCATTCATTTATGTGCGGTGCTTGGCTGCCTTCCGGCAGAGGTGAGTAGCTGTGACAGAAATTATCTGGCCTGCAAAGCCAAAATACTTACTATCCGGCCATTTCCAGAAACATGTGTTGAGCCTACTCTAGATAGAGAGGATAAAGCAATAAAGAAGAATAACCAAATCCCCGTGTGTCTTCAGATGCTCCTGTTTCTAAGACAACAGTGCATGAATGCTTACTGCCTAAGGGGCAGCCCAAGTTTGACCCACGGGGTCACAGTCGATGCCACTGCTAGGGGCTTGCAAGGAAGAAGAAAAAAGACGACAGGTGAGGAGACAGATGTGCAAGAGCAGGTGAGAGAGAGAAAGGGCTGGGAAAGCGGATTAGTTAGTGTGGAAACCAGCTGGAACAGTCAGGCCACAGGGATGCCCCCTGCAGGGCCCCCAACCCACAGAAGGGCCGGGAACCCCATGTATCAGAATCACCTGGAGACATGACCAGGAATGCAGGTGAGCAGGCCCCACCCAGGAACCTGAATCAGAGTTCCAGAGGTGGGACTGAGCTTCCACCTTCTTAGCAGGCACCCCCATGTGATTCTGAGGCACACCCCGGTTTGAAAGGCACTGGATTAGGGTTCGGTGTTAGTGAGCGGTCGAAGGCGCCCCCGAGGCGGTCTGGCCTGAAATGCGCTCGTGGCAGGTGGGAGGGGGAAAGAATCGGGGCACAGACACTCAGAGGTAGATGCAGTGAAAAGGCAGTTTATTGTCTATTAATACTGTACAGAGGAACAGAGAGAAGCTACAAGTACAGCATTGGCTGTCGCTGGCAGTGTTATTTCTGAAGTCAGTTTTTGTTTTGTTTTTCATCTGAAGGAAACAGGACAGTCAAAGTACACTTCAGGTTACAAAGTACAGCAGCTAGCCCAGCAAGTCTAATTCAGAGTCAGCACAACAGGCTCCCACCCCACCCCCCAACCAACCACAGAAATGGAAATATTTACAGAGATGTCACTCACCCCAAGTGAGCTGCTAAAGCTGAAAACTCCATCAACAACCTACATTCACTGAAAAGCTGCATCAGACACAACATTTTCTGGAACCCCTGTGTGATTTTTAACTGTACTAAGTCAGGAGCTTGAGAGGAGGAGAGAATGTTCCAGAACCCCGCAAAGCACAGGCCTCTTCCTGCTTGCCGGAATAGGATATCACGGAATTGGAGTTGAAGCTGGGCACAGAACAGTTCGGATCAGACATTGTCTGGTGGCTTCTCTGTATGTAAAGCCTGGCTGCAAAACCAAGGGCCAGGATGCCTTCCCCGTCCACCTCATCTCACCACTGCGAGGCTCCCGTGGTGAGAAGAGATGAGAGCGAGTCAGCTCTCCCTTAGCACCTTCAGGCAGCTGCATAGCTCTTTGACTTTGAGAGCCGTCTCCATGACACTGACATTCATAACTGGGCTTGAACTGGGCCTGTTGGAGGGATTCTAGGGATGACGGAATCGAAATCATTTGCATGGGAACCTGGAGGGGTTCCTTCTCTTCAGTTGGAGAGAACGCTTATGACCTTGCCTTGTTGGAAAAGGCTCTTGGTCTTTTAGGGTCATAGACAAAGGGCCTGTCTGGGGCAAGGAGGCAACCTGAGAAGAGAGTCTAACAGGGGTGGTGAGCAGACTCTGAGCCTTAAGCTGCTCTGTCCATCAGACAGAAGAACAGGTATGGGTGAAGGTCTTTAGGAAACTGAGTTTGACTACAGTGGGAACTTGGAGCTTGGCAGAAAATTGGGGGGAAAAATCCAGGAACTCTAAAAATTCAGAATCTCATGAATGGATAGATAAAGACAATTCTTTTCTGTGTCTTCTTAACTCTGAAAATGTGGTACAGCCCTGTTGGTGTTTACAAGGCCAATAATACCTCCTATGTTTTATATTGTCGGTTTATACATTTATGTATAAACAGTAGATGGCCAGAGGCTTCTGACTCACCATTTTATCCATATCGTTTAAATGTACCATAGTGAGTGGTCCCTTAACCTCCAATGCAGTGATTAGTCCTTAATATGTGAAATAGCTGGACTTTGATCATTGCTGGGGTTGGCTTATGCTTAAAATGGCTATCCCCTTCCAAAACATCATTATTTATCCTTAAAGATGTAGCCCAGAGAGCTATCAAGCCATACGACATGGTTTATCTAATGACAGGCATAGAAAGCTTGATCTTACAACCTAGGTCTGTTTGGAAACACTGGATTTCATGCAGTGGAGGCACATGGGCAGGCCACAGGACCCTTGATCATGCCCCTCAAGGTCTGGGCTTGTGCTATAGACACCAGAAAGTTACCTTAATGGAATGGAGAAATAACTCAATCAAGGGTGTTTTCAAACGCAAGCTTAATAATGCATATAGATTTCATTATAAAAATATCATTCCTTAAAAAAATAAATAAATGTAAAGTATTCCATTTCTAATGGCCACTCCTTACTCCCACCCCTATGGTACTCATCTTAGACTCTTCGTGAATGGCCACACCTCTCAGTTATGGCTCGGTCACACCATTTGAGTCCCTCTCTCTTGCTTTTTCAAGCTATGCCACTTGTGCTTAAAAATATGCTCCCAGACCCAGAGAGGGGGGTCTACAAGAAAGTCCCCACCCCCTTACTGTAAGAAGGATTGCGGAAGATCTTACGCTGCCCGTGGCCTGCCCAGGAATGTCAGAGCGTGATATTCAGACCCAGATGAGAACACAGGAACACGCTTGGCTGCTAGATGGGCAGAGACAATGTCCAAGCGATGTCCACTTTATTCCCCCTGGGTCTGACCCGCAAGGTTCTGCCTCAAGGCTCCTGTGATGAAATTCACAGCTCTGAAGAGGGCTGGGTAGGGGCGGGGAAGAGAATGTTGTGTTAATACAGCTTTGGAATACAACCTGCGTTTTTGTTTTTGTTTTTTAAAGGACAGAAAAGAAGAACGTGAACAGCAATGCTAAGGCAAACTTTCAAATGGCACATCGGAACTCTGTTTTTGTCATTCATTTTGTTCATATCACAGGGCAGATACATTCTGTAAACATACATACCATACAGTACATTAACCATAGGAAAATAAAAGGAAAGCCACCCTGTAATTCTTTTCTTTCTGTATTTCTGTTCTTTCACTCCAGAAGGACTGCCTGAAGTCTAGGGAGAATTTTATGGTTCATGAAATAGACTTCTCTTTTGATAAAAATGCAGTGACTTGCAAAAAAGAGCCCCCCACCCCCGTTGACTAGGAAGAGGCATCATGGGGAGAAGATGACCATTTACACCTCAACCTATAGAAACTTAGAAAATAGTCACAACATATAAAAAAGTCATTAATTGTCAGGAAACATTTTGGTTTCCTGCTTAGTAAAACAGAGCATTGAAAAATTGGTTTTGTTTTGTTTTGTTTTGTTTTACAAAAGTTAAGGCGGTCCAGATCTTTGACGCAGAAAGCCTGCGATCCCCAAAATGACATCTTATATTTTCAAGTTGAAAGCAAGGTTTCGTGCTATGGTTCTGACCTTAGGTTAGACTGGAGTAGAGAGAGGAAGCAGAGGCCTATTTAAGTCATATAAAAATTGAGGGCGGGTGGGCAAGGCTGGTCTAGGGATCCCCAGGGAAATTGCCCTTTTGAAACCCTTCAGGATGTAAGCTTCATTTTTTTTCTACATTCAAATAGTAAGTATTTTGGTTTTGTTAAAATGGGAATTTTATCACAGAGTTCACTGAAACTATGAAAATACAGACACATAATTGCATTGTGCTCCTCACAAAAGCCTGACTTTTCTTGGTCCCTAGAAAATGCAGGCCAGTTTTCCTGATAGGACCAGAAGGAGGCTATGCAATGAGAGTCAGCTGGCAGCAAGAGTCAAAGATCTCATCTTGCTGGTTTCTTGGAGCTGGTTTGTGATATATACCACCATAACTCCGTTTACCTGCTGGGTTGTACTGTCCAACAGGACAAAGGATATTTGCTGGTTCTATCCTCATCAGTGGAGTTCTATGTACCTGGATACATAGTAAATTGAGGAGCTTCTACAAGATTGCATATTTATGAGGTTTTAAAACTTCTTTGTGGTTCCAATAACTGAAGGTGCATATTGCAAAAATACAACTTAAGACTGCTTGCCTTGGAATGGTTTTTACTGTAAACAAAGTTACCCTTTGGGAGATGAGACTATTCCCACAAGGAAGGGACCCTCATTGAGTTGAACTGCCCAGTGGGTCCAGGGACAAAGGGAGATCTGAGCTTCTAGATCTTCGGCAAGAATGACAACAAAAAGTCCTCTGTGAATATTTCGTGTTCGCCTGTGTTTTAAACTGACAGGGCTAATGCTTTTTAAAAAGGAAGAGCTGGTTTAGTGGTTCAGTTTTTGCCTCTGTCACCATATTCCCTCCATCCTCTTTCGCTATCCATTGGTTCGCTGGCATTAAATAAATGGTCATTTCAAGGGTGTTCTGTGGTCCCTTGAAATGAAATTCTGCAGGAAGTGAAGAGAAATGAGCTGTTTTCACACTTGGCCTGAATGTTTTGCTCCAGAGAGGTTACTGTACCTCGATGTTTTCCCCCTTTTATAAAAAACTTGACCCTAACCGAGATAAAACATTCTACTTGTATGTAGGATAAAACACATTTATGACCAGGAAGTAAAATGGGGTTGGTGAGAATTTCTAGCTGATACATGTATATTAACAGTTCAAAAAAGAGTCAAATCTAATGAACTCTAGAATTTGAGTTTCCTGAAAGTCTTTGAATATTTTTAGGTTGCTCAGGAGGCTTAAGGAAACCATGCCTTGGGTTTGGCCAGAAGGGAATTCCCTCGCTCCACATCCTCTCTACTCCCAGTATTAAGTGACATCACTGGACACTGTCAAATCACTTTTAGAGGCAACTACCTTTGCTTATAAAAGTAATTAATAGAATTAAGGGCAAAAGAGGTACCAGGTAAAAAAAAAATTCCCCTTAGTTTGTCCTATTGCATATCAAAGAAAACAAAGGCAAGGATATATAAGTCATTGAGATTTGTCAGGAAATGTAAGGTTAAACTTTACCATTTTAACCATTAAAAGATCTTTAATTCAATGCCACTGAAAATCTATTTCTAACAAATGAAATATCCTTCCGTTCCCTCTTTCTCCTCTTTCCATTTAAGGGGGAACTGATTATATAGTTTCAGAAGACAGTCCAACTAACCATTGGCCCAAAAAGACCATGGTCTTGCAGCTTCATTACTGGTTCTCTAATTAGTCAGGTTTTGGAAGTCAATACCCTGTATTTTTGGAGGGTGTGATACCATACATAATAAAGTTTTTACAGAGAGAATAATGGCAGGGAAGGCAGAACGTTCTCAACCACGACACTGAGGATATGTTCAATATGTAGTTACTTGTTGCTGTAGGTGAGATTATAGATCTCATCCCATAAAAATACTGGCTGAGCCTAAATCCTCTATTTTGATAGGAAAATGATGCAAAATAAGCACGTATATGCCATATTCAAACAAACCATTCACTATGGCCACATATCATTTTAATAAAGGTAACATGTCTTACTTTAAACCATCTAATGATAAACTCTAATAGTAAAATTAGAAAGAGACCTCTAATTCATATAATCTGTTAATCCCTATAATAATAACCGATGAACGAAAGTGCAGATTATCATTGGTCTTTCAGATCTGTTGCGTAGGGTTGTGGTGAGAGGGGCAGGTCATTTTCTTCACGAGGAACTAGCTC
Organism: Ailurus styani; assembly: GCA_002007465.1. Classification (NCBI taxonomy): domain Eukaryota; kingdom Metazoa; phylum Chordata; class Mammalia; order Carnivora; family Ailuridae; genus Ailurus; species Ailurus styani. The sequence goes on along the minus strand of LNAC01000070.1, from coordinate 2,805,230 downwards.
ACTATGGAAGGACGGGTAGGGCATTTCTGGGAATTATCTGTCCTCAAAGACGGATTCTGTTTATCAAACAGCAAGCTCAAGGCTTCTACATTCTACCATTCCACTCACTAACTGTGCTTTTAAAAACTCCTATTGAATAATTTTAATCCCTAAGTGAGTAAAAAAAGATAAGTTATGGTAAACTTTTAGATTGTTTCTTTATTAAATAAATTATTAAAATAACAGATTGTCCAAACACTGAAACTGTTTTCATTTTCTACGTAAATAGGTTTATCTGGCATGTCATTCTCTTCAACATTTGAAGGAAGCGTAAGTGACCATTGGCTGAGGAGCGCGAAGCTGAGTGGGGAGATTTCCAGGCAGCAAAACCCGATGTTATTCCGAGATAAGACAGCAGCTTTATTCAACTGCAGCTGCTTTGGTGAACCTGAGATTATTTAGAGGGACTCCCCTCTACTATTCAAAAGCAAGCCACTGATGGAATCATTTTAGGAGGCAGAATTTAGCTCCTTTATTTGTCCCTTCTTGACTTCTTTTGCTTACCTATTGGTGTTAAAATGTGTTCACTGAAATATAATTATTTGAGAGAAATTAACTTTTAACAATAAAAATATCCTTTTTCCCCTTTCCATTTGGAATAAATATAAGTTCAAGCCAAGAAACTTAAAATAGTAACAGTAAGATTTTAGCACTGAGAAAACTACTTAGGACAAATTTACTTGGTTCCATAAAGAAATTCTTTCAAGACAACCTTATTTTTTTTTTTCTTGTCTGCTTTCCACAGAGGTTAGACTTGGTGGAGCATGACTTACTGTATGTTTTTTAAAACTATATTCTATGGAACATAGATACATTTTGTGAATGACTTGCAACAGTGCCGCGAACATCTGGGCAAATAACTTCAAGTTCAGAGATCTCTGTTATTAAAACCAGTTAAAATGTTTACGTCTTTATTTCATTACTGTATTTTTTTTTTTACTCTATTGCTTCCCTTTGGTTTTACTACACGTGTGGCTGTTTGCTTTGGGAGAATGCTAAGAATTTATTTAAAGAATTGTTTGTTGTGTTCTAGATTAAAAGAAAAAAAAAACAACCAAAAAACTATTCTCTGATGTTTGAAATCTCCAGAAGTTTAAGAAACATGCCTTAAGAGATCAGCTATGTGCCGCTCAGTCGGTCCTTGTGGAATGAGTTTAAGTACTCAACGTGGAAAGACAGGTCTTTCTTACACATTTTTTACACGTTCAAGCTTATTTAGAAGGGTGGATAAACCTACGTGGTGACGTTACGGGAAACATTCTCTTTCTCATGGGACAGAAAGAAAAGAGTCCAGAAGTAAGGCTCTGTAATCAAGCGGGCAGGGGAGATGAACAGGTAAATTCAGTTCCAGCACCGTCCATCCACAATGAAGTGGAAACTTGGCAGCAACCACAGTTGGTCAAAAAGACTGTTCTAGAAATATGGTCACTGCAGAGAGACTCCTCAAAATGATCCCTTCGTTGAAAATAGAGTAACATGATCAGAAAATATCCGTGAAAAAGAAAACAATATAAAAATTTACATTTTTTTTCTGCGAGAATAGAAGCAAGGCTCATGGATATGCCTAAGTTTAGAGATAACTACGAATGCTCAAAATAATGTTTGTTTCATGTCCTTAGAAAATTAAAAATGGTGTTTCGTATATAAAGGGTCCATCAGTTAAGCCACAGAAAGAGAGAGCTGCTGATGGGTGGGTTATGGAATCAGTCCCTACACTTCAGCTGTGACAAGCACTCGGTTCCTTTTCTTTTATATCAACTTCATTTCAGTTTTAACAGAAGGAAAGCCATAGATGCACAATACTGTAATCTGGAAGCTTATGTAAGGCAGCAAAAAGCATCACCCTAGACTGAACAGACTATGTAAGGTCCACTTTTGGCCACGCTGGCAACCAGCTAGAGCCCACAGCATTTTGCCACACACGATATAAAAGCAAAGATCCACAGCAAAGGAGGCAAGTGGGAAGTCAGCGACGTGGTGACGTGTGACTACGTTATAGGAATACGCTACAACAGGGAACCCCCGGTGCCGTGGGTTCAATTCCAGTCAAGTGAATTAAGGCTACTATAGAACTGGCTGATGTGAAGAGTCCATTCCAATCGAGCAGAAAGAAATTGATTCACTCTTGAAGACACAAGGAAAGGTTTAGAGGAAAAGCAAGTTCTTGGAAAGAATGAAGCACACACATGCACGTTGTCTCTCAGGTGAGGAAACTGGAGAAAAATGAAAGGGGGAAAAAAATAACAGAGACCCAAGCAATCCAACTGCAAGGCAAGGCAGGTGTTTGCTTCCAGTTCACAGTATTGCAGTTAGTGGTACAGCGAGGTCTACGGAAGTGGTAGAGAGCCCAAAGGCTGCCCAGAAGAAAAGGGAAGAAAGAAGTGGTCACATGACAACACAGCATTGACAGCGCTTTTTCTTTTGGGTACCTGGGGCTGGCTCTGTGGCCAGGCTCTCTTCCTTCCCTTCTGGGGATGAGGGCTCTGTGGTGTCTGAGATCAGCCTTCCGGACACAAGCTCGGCTGCGTTCCCGTCAATGGTGGACACGTCTGTCACCGTCTTCTCCCTCAATGACTTCTCATCGTCTTCGTCAATGAGGACCAATTCTGCCTTGATGGTTTCGTCATAGCCTAGCACCTTCTTGGTCTCCTCTTCATCCTCGATATTCTGGTAGCCCATGAAAATCATGGTGACTGGCTGATCCAAGTTGGCCTCAGGCCCTTCAGTGCTGGGGGCTTGGGGCTGCTGCCCCGGGGTTCCCGAAGAATGATCTTTCCTAGACTTATGTACCATTTCTAACTTGGCTTCCTTGCAGAGCATGTGCTCCTTCAGGTGGCCGAGGCTCCCGTCTGCGATCACAGTTCTCTCTGACACGTGCCCTCCTCGGAAGCTTGATTGTCCCGCCTTCTGAATAAGTGCTTCTACATCCTTTGAGCTTAACTTGTGCACTCCATTTTCTACCACAGTGCCTCCTGAGTGCACCTCATACACTACTTTGGTACCATCATCATAGACTTTGACTCCTCTCTGATGGACCCCCTCTGGGCCAATGGTGGATGCAGAGAGAATCTTGGTCTCTCCTGTTTGTTTGTCTTTCTCCACATTAATTTCCATGGCGTACACAGCTTGAATGAAAACAAGAGAAAGGAAGTGCATGTTACAACAAAAAAAGCCAGTGAATGGTTAATTGCCAAACAGACACAAAAAAAAGGCTTTGTGCCCTTTCTAGCCTAACTGCCAAGCATCTTGAGTGTTAGAGTGAGTGCACAATGTGGACAGAGGTGGTTATAGATGTGTTTTAACACAGCAGCTTAATGCACTGGGAAGCCAGATGTACAGAGTTACCACATCTCAATGGCACTTACACTTTTAAGGAAGATCTGCTCACATAAGACCACAAGCGACCATGTGGATCCAGTGTAATGAGCTCCAGATAGGCTGGTAACACGCAAGTTTATTTTGATTGACAGCTTACCCTAGGCTTATAGACAATTTTAAAGGTCCTGGCTAAGTATTGTAATTCCAAAATCTTAAATCTCTTTTTTTTTTTTTTAACTCATTCACCAAGCTGTCTACGGTTTTTTTCTGCATTTCCCTTTACTGTGAATGGAGACTATGCAAAGGATTTTGCAGGTGGGGCGTGGCTATCCTCCACAGTACGATAAACTAGGCTGTTTGCAGGAACTGAAGTTACAGAAGCAGTCAGGTTATATGCTCTGAGACTACTTCAGTCACTGAGATGGGTTTCTCAAACAAGAACTAGGAAGAGGACAAGATGGAGGTAGCAGCGTCCCATGGTGACTGGAACTGGAGGACGATGATCACGGAAGGCCTCTTTCTTCGGCCATATGCACAGCGCCAAGTCCTCGTGATTCTGCCCCACATCATCTTTCTCCTCGGTCATCTTCTCTCTCTTCCCCTGCCACTAGTCAATCTGAGGCACTACTTCCACTTCCCTAGATTGTGGTAAGGGCTTCCTCCCAGCTCTCCCCATCCAGCCTAGTCCTCTCCAGCTCATCCCAAATCTTGCCACCAATCTGGGCTTCCTAAGGCCCTGCTCTCCCCTGTTCTATAGTCTTGTGTGACACTCCATCCTCTCCACTCTGTTCCTCTGAGGCTCCCTGCGAGGCACACATTCTGGATGCTAGGATACCGAGTGTTGGTCCCAGGAAACCAACTGTCCCCAGGCACGCTTTCCCTGGATGACCCATCAACCTCCACAACTTCAACACCGAACGTACCTCCTCTAAAAACTCCTCCCTAGTCTTCTTGGTTTTCAATAATACCAGTACCACATAGTGTTTCAAGCGAGAAGCCTCAGAATCACACTTGATTTGTCCTTCCCTTCCTAATTCCGGCCACAGCCAAACAACGGTTGTGAGCCACTAATTCCATCTCAGACCTCTCCCCATGCACGTCCTCACCACAGTTTCTACCGCCACTGCCTTGGCCCAGGCCCCCTTCTGCTCTCCGCACAACAGCTTTGTCCAAGTTCCACCTGCCACTTCTCAGAGCAGGGGGCAAACGTAGCCCAGGGCTTATACTGAAAATATTACAAAAAGGAAATGGAAGGGAGGGAGGGATGGAGAGATGGAGGAAGGAAATTTAAGAGAAAAGGAAAAAAGAAAAAGAAATGACAGAGACCATACGTGGCCCACGATGTCTAAAATACTGACCATCAGGCCATTTATAGAAAAAGTCTGCTGACCCTGCTAGCCTGTGCTCCATCCCGCCCACAATACCTTCTTCACAAACCCTCTATGGGTTCCTGCGTCTGCACAGGATAAAGGTTAAACTTCTTAGCTTGGCATATAATTCCCTTGGGAATTTGCCTGCAACTTCCTTTCTACGCTTGTCTCTCAGCCCCTCTCATTCCACGTTTGCTCCAATCATAGCAAACTTCGCACTATTCCCAGAACTCAGCATCCTTCCCTGCCTGGCCTGCCTTGGGAGTCCCTACCTCTTTCTGAATAACTATATGTTCCCCAAGTGTGTTAAAAAGATCCAAATGACCACTTCAACTGCCCCCACCCCTTGTTAGCACAATCAAATAACACCATCCCATGCCTAAACATTTCCTGCTTTTAAGATTCCCTTCTTATCAACTGGCCTTCTTTTCAGAGTTTCTGTCCATCCAAGTATGACCTATCCATCAACGCCTCCCCCCTTCCAGAAGGTTTCTTTGACCCTTCCATCTCTAAGTCTTCTCTCTCTTCCTAAGGCTCTCTGAACACTTCTAAACCTCTCTGAAGGCACTTAACACTTTTCACTCAGTAGTATAATTATTTGTGGGAATGTTTTATTAGCTCTGTGGATTTTTAGGATCCCTAAAGGCTAGGTTTTTGCCTAACTTCTTTCTACCATTTCCTCACCCCACCAGCACCTACCTTAAAGCCTTTTGTCTACACAGTACCTGATATAAAAATACCTGTGAAACAAATACTACTAATTGAAAAGTCTACTTTGGTTGCCTTAATCTAGCCACAAAGACTTTGTATAACATGACACCAATGAAAAGGTACACACAGTAATTAATGTTTGAACTGGTTAGAAAAACAGCCACGACACCATTCCATCTGCTTGGGTAACAAGAGACAGTCTGTTCACCGTTAACACTTAACTAAAAAGATTGTGACGCCAGATCCAGTGCTTGATTTTCCTCACATCCATTTTGAAAGTTTCACTTATTCAGCACAAAGATCTTGAGTTTCCTTCAGTGACACAGTGAGAGGCCAACCGATATTTGTCATGGAAATACATGGGCTCACACAAGGATGGTGACATCAAGAGAAATATTTGTCTTGGTTATGTCCTGATTTCTCACCAGAGAAACAGCCTAGACATTTAAAATTGTGTATGGACTCCAAAGCTTGTTCTTTAAATATTATACTTACATTAAAAAGCACAGTTTTTGGATTAAAATATTGTGTCCTATCACTATTAAAACACTCATGGGACATATTTATAAATAAGGATGATACTAATGATTGCCAGTAATAGGTACAATATCTAATTATCCCCCAAGTATCTAGTAATATGTGAACAAAATGGCACAGTGGTCTGTAATCAATACAGAATATGGAACGAAAGATTTCTATTTTTAGATCCTCGGGTGATAGGGTACAAATTATTACCATGGGAATCTTTAGAGATGTCCTTCTTCTTCTGCCCACCAATGAGAATGCTGTCATTGTTGGTCCAGTTTTCCTCTCTCTACCATCCTAACCCCCAACCCTCATTTTGACTTTGCCTGTTTCCGGAATCAGAGACGAGACAGAAAGGAGGGTGAGGAGGAGTTCTGTGCTAGAACAGCTGAGTAGATGAACACAAAAAAAGGACCTGAGAAACAAGGAGTTCAGTAGGAACATGGGATATGGATAAAGAGGGTATATTTTTGTGGTGGTGGCGGGGATATGGGGCGTAAAGAAAAGGACATGTGAGAAGTGCTTCCGTGTGGAGATGTGAATTGGAGTCCTTGTAATATCCTTCAGAAAAATCGGTAAAGAACAGAGTTTTTGTTTTTTTGTTTTTGTTTCTGTGTGTGAGTTTAAACCATATTTTGTTAAGTGTGATGTGGCTCTGGGACTGAACCACATGTATCATGGTTTCATGGATGACATACTAGTATTTATATTCACGTGTTGTACACTGTTCTTTCAATATTTCTAGAATGTGGGAGAAGAACATTGCAAGACATTTTGCCAATAAAAAAAGCCTAAATACGTTATGCCATAAAATATAACAACCATCCATATTCCCCCCCCAGATAAAACAAGGCTTCAAAGGTAACAGATTTTTAGCACATTTCGTCAGGGTCTGGCCTCACATGCTTTGTCTGTATCCACTCTCCTCTCTAGGAAGGGGTACTTAGGTGAACACTTTGAGAAGCTCTTGCTTAACACGAAGGCAATATTTGGACTTCATGGGTACACATACGAGAATGTGATCAGACATTCAGAAAGCCACACAGGAGGTGTGAACATTTATCTTAAATATGTTGTTTATAAATAAGCATTTTTGTTTTGCTCCAGTTCTCAGCCAGTAATATTTCAAATGTGAAGCAGGGTGGATATGAACCAGCAGGAAAGTGAGACTTCCATTTTGAATTCAACATTTTATTTTTGATGCATGCACACAATTAAAAAAACTCTCCTGCTTTTTACTGCTGCCAAGTAGTGTTTACCAAAGGCCCCTCATTTACATCACGCTCTCGTGTCTGACCACAAAATATACTCCCTCCTCTTTCCTTCTTTTCCCTCGGGCTTCCCCTTGCCACATGGGATGCACTACAATCTGTGTAGTGAAGAACGGTCCATGCTCAGCTTACTTAAAAAAGCGAGGAAGGGGTGCTGCTGAGAAGAGGGGCTGTTCTGGGGAGCCCCTGGAAGAGATTTTGAGAGAGCCTCATGGACATACAGGAAAGTATGTGAAATTTCCTCCACTGAGAAAGATTCTGGAGGCAGAGAAGAAAGAAAGGAGACAATCTGACGGAAGTCCCAATGACGGGATAACTGAAATCTGGAAGTACGCTTTTACAAAACAATACGTTGAACTACTGATTTCTCAACATAACATACATGACAATAAGGTTGCAATGGACAAAGCATTTTTGCTATTCTTCCCAAGAATCTAGATGCGGGGAGTAGGTGTTCATGATTGTCAGTGAAGAATAAGAACCAAAGTGGTGAGTTTCTGCAATGGATACAAATGAATGATGGAACTGGTGCTTCGATGTTGGGCCTCTGTGTTTGGTTTACTAGGTCCTTGCTCCCCCATAGCCCTCTGATCAATCAGGAGAACGTTAAAGAAACTGGCAGAGTCTAATAGGGAGTGATAATCCCAGGCTCTAAGTTCTGAAAACAGCCAGGAGTGGATTCAAGTGAGAGGTCCCTGGGATAGATACTTGCCTCGAAACCAGGGTGAGGGCAGGAGGTGAAGCTACTGGGGTCCGGCACACTGCAGCGCCCAGAGACATGGGTCTGAGCCACAGAGAATGCTTGATTCCGGAGCAAGCTTATGCCAACAGTTCTAGGTACTCTCTTGTTCCCTGCTCCCTTCAGCTCTGGCAAAGAGAAGGCAGCTGTGCGGGCTCTCAGGAGCCAGAGAAGAGGAAACAAGAGCACCCGACACAAGTTCGGGGCAGGACGACCAACCACACGGTGCCGTTTCAGAATCAAGCCAAGCGCAGACCAAACAAGACACTGCGTTCCGTGAGGACAGAAAACTCAATCATGTTAAACCCCTCGACTCCAGCTTCTAGCAGCTCACTTGCTTTGACTCACTGTGATCAGGGGGAGGAGGTATAAGGCTGAAGGTCCACATGTAAAATATAAAACGACAGAGCTCACTGTTATTAGTAAGATGGGAGGTGTCAGGAAGAGGGAGGAAGACAGTGCGTCTGAATTCCTACCCAGATGACACCCCGTCTTTGGATCTTACTTTTCCCATTGGTACAATGAAGAGTATCCACCTCTGATATCTTCTGGCGCTGTGCAGAGCCTGTATGGCTCATGACCCAGTCATGTGTAAAGTACATTAAGGGGGCAGAAGACAGCCAGCCAGATCGTGACTATCACCCAAGAATGAGACCCTTGCAACATAATGAACACCCAGTAGCGGACATCACCCTGGGAAAGTGGGAGAGAAACAATGCACGTACTTGGCTTATTCAGTGAGCACATACACACGCGATCGTTTCCCTTTGGGCATGCGAGTATGCATATACATGCACGCTTGCACCTTCTCTTGAGGATGGAAATACAAACTTGGCTGCTGTGATGGAAAAAACAATGCAAGTGAGGAGATTAATTCAGAGTGGATCTTCCCTCTCATCCCAGCAGTGAGACAATCTCTAACTTCAAAAACCAGTCATCACAAATTTCTTGAAACAACTGTTTTCCAGGACGCCTTAGTACTAACTGAAATAAGTCTGCAAAGGTGTGATGTCATGGCTAACAAGAGCAAAAGCCAATTTCCCATATTTGATTTTGCTTCCACTTTCTTGGTCAAAAAGGACAGTTTTCCATCTGAAAAGTGCCGGAAAGAATAATGCTAAGAGGGAAGTAAAGCCCAGATGAGTGGAGAGGATCAGAAAATAATGGAGCACCAGGGATATAAATGCCCTCAGTGCTCTGGGCCCAAGAATCAGTTCCCTTATTGATAAATTTGTCTCAAGAATCTTAGATGCTGGGAAAGGTGCTAGAAGCCGACACCTAAAGTTCTGACTTAAAAAAATGAGAAGGAAGGAATTACATAAATTATGTAGAAACAGCTTGACATCTTGGCTGGCTAAATCCTAAAGTTCATTTTCAAAGAGCGGAGACCACCAAGACCCAGGAAGGATTCATCAGGCAGAAGGTATACAGATGAATTTCATTTTCTTTTTGTTCCAGTTCTTTAAGCAATTTAGGCAAAGCCAGAGATAAAGAACATGTGGGTCATCACAACGTCCCTTATATTCCCGTGGACAAGACAGAAACATGTGTCTTGGCTGTCAAGACAATTGCCAGAACTTGTTACTTACTAAATGATCATGTCCCACAGGTGCCTATTTAGGGTTCTCAAAGGCCAGGAGACTCCAACAGCGTGTCACAGGCCTCTGACTTTGGTTCCAACTGTGCAATGTTTTCGTCCATGAAATGATGAAAAATAATGGAAGCTTGCTTTTCAGATCTCAGATGATACTAAATTGAGAAAAGCGAGGTTGTGCTACAATCAATAGCTATAAAAACCCCAGAACTAGAGAAGAGTTTTCTATTTTCAAAACTGTGAAACCCTTTATTCAGATGGAAATCTGAGGCAGAAATACAATATATAAACCCAAGGACAGAAGAGCTGCTGTGTCTGAAATGGGAGAGAACACCTGAGCCCTGAGTACCAAATCCCTTTACACCATTCCCCTCCCCACCTTCCACAGATGCTCCTCAATGACCCCACTGAGTGACCCAGTGGGGCCCTGACACTTACAAGGGACAATCTATCAAGAAGAAATTCAACAGTCGCACCAAATCTACAAAGGGCAGAAAGGTGCATAGCTCATTCTTACTTTTGCCTTTTGAGATTAAGAAATAAGGAATTTTGTAGGTTCTCTGAGCAGGTAAAGCGTTATATGCACAATTAGGGAAAACAACTACATGTCTCAGTGGAAATGATTCTGGAACAACGACTACACTGGATCAGGGGAATGGGGTTGAGCAGAGGTTGAACCTGAAGCTGAGAGGCCATGGCCCCGACAGGGTCACATGGTCTGTGGATTCTCACTCTGCTCTTGCGGGGAGATTAGCCAACCCCAGAGTGCGTGGGGCAGGTCTGAGCACTGCACGTCAGGGAGACAAGAGCAAAGTGGGGAGGGTTCAGCTGGGAGGGACAAGGATAGTGGAGGCTGTCTCAAAGCAATCTCATGATTTTGGGACAGCCGAAGAGAAGGGGGCTGTGAGTGCTAAGGGGATGCAGACTGTGGATCTGGGAGAGACCAGAAATGACAGTCATTTTCAAATAGTTAAAGGGAAATCAACTTAAGGTTTGTTCCAAGTTGCTCCAAGGGGCAGGATAAGGACTGATAGGTGGAAGATGGAGGCAGACATCAGAGGAAGGACTTCCCAGTGCTCAGTACCAATTAGACAGAGTGGGCCTCCTGGCGGGACAGGAAACTCCAATCACAGAGGTGTGTGACTGTGGCCTGGGGACCTGTATGCAGGGCTGCTGAAGCCTGGTCTCATGTTTGATTGGAATAGATGCTTCCTAATTCTAAAAGCAATGATGCTAAATAAATTCCCACTTAGATAGAGGCCTAAACCTCCCAAACTCCAAACGACCAGATTTGTCATAATGCTGAGTAATGACAAGTGACATTTATTAAAATGGGCCCAAGGAAAGCCTGGGTGGCTCAGCTGGTTGAGTGTCTGACTCTTGATTTCAGCTCGGGTCATGATCTCAGGGTTCCAGAATCAAGTCCTGTGTCAGGCTCCATGCTCAGAATGAAGTCTGCCTATCCCTCTCCCTCTGCTCCTCCTCCCATTCTCTCTCTCTTTCAAATAAACAAATAAAATCTTTTAAAAAATAAATAATAATTAAAATAATAATTAAAAAGTTAAAAAATAAAATGGCCCTGAGATTGTGCAAATTTCCAAAAGGATGCTCATAAAGCAAGATGGGCCATGTCCGGGAGAAAGGATTCTAGGAGGGAGAGCCGTGATTTGGTACGCTAGCCATGCTCTGTGTAGTCATTGCTGGCCATAACCGGTAACAAATCTGGACACTCCATTCCAAATACAGTCTAGACAAAGGAGGTAAGCACATCAAATGCGATTCCTTCCACCACTCTGCATGCCTGTATTTCCACAGTTAGCTATATCTACGCAAATTAGTTCTTCAGTAATAAACAAAAGTACACATACACTTATTTTTGAAGATTCTGATCACATAATTCTTCTTGGCAAACGCATTTGCCATTGGATCATTACATTTCTGCATCACTTTCAACTACGAAGGAGGCTAGGCTGTGACGGTTCACGTATTCCCATGCACCCAGCGCTACAATCACGTTAACACTTTATTTACTCTTGCACGTTACACTTGTTGACTATCAATGCTGCTCAAACCCTTTTTATATCCCTTAAAAATGAGTTGTCACACTATCCCTATCCTCTCCTGGAGCTGATCCATTGGTTGGATCACATCACATGTCCTGTAAGGTCCAGGAACATGGCGTGGAGAGGGCCTGGGAAGCTGTTTACCCACACCGACAGGGAACGATCAGCACCCAAGGCTCTAATAACAGGTGAAAGGTAAGGTGTGTGACTGTTGAACAGCTATCGCCCTAGTTGACCTCAGAAGTACCCTCGGAGCACGTGAGAATGCGCGACTTAAGGCTCTGACAGTGATTCCTCGGCTGCACACCTGCAGGCTCGAAGAACTGCTTTCTCGGTCCAGGGACACACGCACCTGGCCAGGGTCTGACCAGACACCCCTTCAAGTCCCACCCAATTCTAGAACTCTATGAGTCAGTATGCAAAAGTAACACGCTAAGATATTTAACAGAGAAACCGGTAGATATTTAATCAGTGCACGTGTCGACCACATCACTTGCCACTTTATGGTACGTTTACATTTAAAAGAAAGAGGGACTATTTGCTTCACAAAACATTCAGGTTGGCCTACATAAATGATTTCTCCTGGCTTAAAAGCCCGTGATTATTTTGTTTCATGAAAAGTGTCATTATGTGATTTTAGACACAAACTCACCTAGATTATGTAAAACATACATTGGATTTGAATTCACCTACGTTGTCACTAAACTGTGCAACCTTGGCCATTCATTTTTTCATTTGAGCCCCTGGCCTTCAGTGCATTTCTGTGTAGATTGTAAAAAGATTGGTTTAGAGATTGATTCTTCATGTCCATCCAAGTCTGATTTCTCATTCATATTGAACAGAGCAAAGCACAGCTCTCTAGACTTTATACTCATAAATGCATTGTTTTTTTAAAATCCACCATTGTGAAAAACATTAGCAAGAAACATATGTTCTTTAAATTGATAGTCCCCTCCCCCAAATATACCACAGAAGCTCAGAAATAATTCAAGAAATGGGAAGACTTGGAAATATATATTTATAATATATAAATAGCTTGATTCCCAAAGGATTTGGCAACATACTCATACACTTCAAAAATGATTTTTCCCCAGCTTCCATCATACCTCATTTGCTCTTGCACATTTCCCGTATGGAAAATGAAAACTCCAGGAGACGAACTTTGAGAATAAGGAGAGATATAAAGACGAAAAACACGAGAGAGAGACCCCCACTAAAGGTAGCGGGGGGGGGAAGCTCTATGATTTTCTCAGTATTCCCTCCTATTCTGTCCTTAATTACTCATCAGGGCCTAATACCTGCACTCTGCGGCCACTGGAATTTCTATGTCTGAGGCTGGGCTGCGGACAGGGTCTGCTAGGGAAGGCTATCTGGGCATCCCTTGTTATTAAAGCTCAGAGAAATGCAGGCTCTGTGGCCAGTCCCGGCATCAAAACCAAATAGCTCCCCAGGACTTACCAGCTGCTCTGCTAGTCCCGTCCTGCCCAGGTGATGGTTCTGCTGTTCGTGAACAGAGCACTGGCAGGTCGGGGAGCTGGGAGGAAATGTAATTTACTGCATCTGGTAGCAGAGAACAGGGAATACAATTAGGCACAGTGTCGGGAGCCCAATGGGTTCACTGCCGAAACAGCAGCTTGTCTGCCCTACATAATGGACCGCGGAGGCGGCCACTGAACGAGAGGATCAGGGTAAACAAAGACAAGCATTTGCCCAGTGACTGGTATTCACCAGAGTAGCTGAGGTAGGACGGATCCTGGCCAGAGAGCTCAAGCCCCAGGACTGCTCTGTGTATTAAAAGATTCATCAGAAAGCTCTAGATTCTAAGAGTACAATGAGTTCAGGGGGGAAAAGGGGATGGGCTAACGAGAGCCATTATCAGCTTGGTGGGATTGACCAAACATGGGACATCAAACTAGAAATATGCCTTCAACAGGACTAAAAAATAGACTCAGGGTTCATTCCTTACACTGGAAATGCAGCTTTGGGTGCCTGATTCACTCAGAAGACCTATTTTATAGACATTGAAAAAATGCCCCCAAAACTCTAGAATTTATCCCACAATTTTAATACTCCAAGGTGGCGGTTCAGCCAGAAAATCTTGAGGCTCCAAATAACAAAAGCCAGCGAATTCACCATTAGCCCAGTTGCTGGCCAAGGACACCAGCTCCTCTTGGGAAAATAGCCTGACAAGCCCATTCAGGGAGGTGAGACCCTTTGGGCATGAACCTCAGCAGGTGTGTCAAAGTGTCAGAGGAGAGGAGGAAACCACTGGGGTAAGACAAGGAGAAGAATCTGTGTATCCCCCAGAGAAAAGTGGAAGGCGAAGGCGGGAACATTCTAGAAAGCTATGTGATGTGATTCTTTCCTCGTGCCACGACCATATCCCAGCATCCTGGAATGCCAATCACTCCTAGATGATACATCGAGCTGCTTCTTGCATATCTCCACTGAATCTCCCCCAATCACCTCAGACTCAACATGTCTCAAAGGGAACTCTCATCTGTGCTCATCCTCCACCTCTCCTGTACCCCCTACCTCAGCTCATTGGTGCCACAGTTCACCCAGGATCCCGGACGGTGCCCTGAACACCCCCTCCTGATACCAGGTCAGCCCTTAGCCTCCACCTTCTTCACAACTCTTACATCCATCCCATCCTCTGTGTCCCCATTGATACCACCTTAGTTCTGTCAGGTTTCTTTTTCCTTTTTAAAATTTCATGCTGGAGAGGACCCAGACACTAGATTAGGATGAGGATTAGGATTAGCTTGGTTCTGCACCAACTAGACCATTTGCTGACTCGTGTGTGAATCTCGACAATCCAGAATGTGCTGATATTGGACCGTTATGCTTTTAGAAACACATTCCGTGTGTGGAGGGGAGAGGGGGAGTTTCACTAAGGGAATGGATTTTTCCATATCAACCACTGGGGGAGAAGGAACAGGAAATCAGCAGTAGGCAGGCAGGCCTTTGGCCATGGTGAGGTTCAAGTGACCATCTCTCTCTCTGGGGCCTTGTGTGTGCGGGAGGGTGGGCCCAGGGTCGGGCAGATGTTGTTGAGGGTCCTCTGCTACAAGGAAGGAAATTAGGCCTTTGATGTCACGGGAAGGGATTGGGAACCATGAGGCAGCCTGTGGGGACTCCCTGAAGATGGGCTTGGTTTGAGTCAAGTGTTCCGAGTGTGGCCACAGGTCTAACGTTGTACGTTATTCTCTCTTATTCCTGAATTTGGGTTACTCTCACTGTGGGGAGATGTGAGTAGAATCGGGGACCCAACCGTACAACACGGGACCAGAAGAGAGCAGAGGCTTGAGATGAGCTGTTCCTCAGGGTGTAGGGGCAGACTGCTGACAGTGGCCCAGGAGAAGATCTGAGCAGCAGTGTGGGGCTAGAGGGACAGTGTAGGGGACAAGAGGTGGCCAGAGGAGATCTGCAGAGCTTCTGAGTTTCCCCTGAGGGTTTCTAGAAATCTGTGGAATGAGATCTTGGTAAATCTGACTTTCTGCTTCAAATGAGATGAAGGTTCAAGCCGTTAAGACCAGGTGAGGACTCCCAGACTGGTGCACTGTGTGTCTATACACTACGCTAAAGAGTTTCTGGGGCATCTGATACTGAAAGTTCTAGCAGCCAGAAACAAAAGGCACTTGCAGGCAGGGGCATCTGCTTCAGAAAGAGCACAGGATTCCAGGGCTTCGGTCCCAGCCTCCCCCAGAAGGCAGCTTCCCGCCCAGTGTGTGGGGGGGTGGCGTCCCCTTTGCCCAGAGTTCCCTGGCTATAAGCTTGAGGACTACAGCTCTTGGAAGGCTGAGGCCACAGACGCCCGCTGAGATGAGTGAGTGGCAAGGAATGGGGTTCCAGAAGAACCGGGCAGCCAGCCCCCTCTATACAGCATGAAGTAGTCAACGCAAAGCTATACAACTGGGAGGCGGCCGACAGACCAATGCCAGGAATAAGTAACGGGGCCTCCGAAGCCTCCATGGGAAGAAATTCTTCCTGTGGCCTCAGTCAGTAACCTGCCCTCTTCCTGCCAAAGTCAGGATGGTCTACGGTCAGAGAAGGCAGAGAACGGTCACTGCCAAGGTAGACATGTCAGATGAGTGCTCCTTGTTAGTCCTGGTGCTGCTGAAATATTTATCGTGACTATGACGGACACGCACAGCTGGAGCTAGAGAAACCAAGCAGATGAACACTCCCCGAAACGCATGACTTAGGGGCACCTGAAAACACACTGAGATTTCTCAGCAACGGCTGCAGAGGGGTTGATATGGGGATGGCTTCTGGCCCCTGCAGACTGGGACGGGATGGAAACCTAAGATCGGTCTAGGACAGCAATGGCGGAGACAGGCCCGGGCAACATGTTCCTTTGCCAGTTCTGGCCAAGGGTTTCACCCCAGCTCCTCGGTGGGTGAAGAGCAGTTAGCACAAGATATATGCTACATGGAAATTATAGTTACACGAGACGTTCCGGCAGTTTAAGGTGGTAAAAACAACTCACCCAACTGATGAGGACTCTGCCATACAACACGAGTGCATTGGGGAGGGGAGAAATGTACATGGCCAGGGAATTCTACTCAAAAGTGGAATACATTGCTCTTGATGGCCAGGACTACCATGCAATCTGAAGCCGTTGGTGACCTAGTAGTGCTGTCCCTTCACATCCTGGGACACACACAGGGGGACACACACAGGGACCTAAAGTGGGGTCACCAGCAGCCATCTCCTTGGCACCTCATTAAACTACGGATGTGTTTGCTGGTTCTCTGCAGCACCTTGTAGAGTTATAATCCTGGTTGGCCTTGATTCTGTAATCAGCATTTCAGACGTATGGTATTTTTCTCAAGGCATTATTATTCTATAATACTTTGGGGTTAGTTCTTAGTAACAACAGGTGGTTGATTCTGAGAGGGTCTTGGCCTTTGAAACCAAAGAATGAGAAACGAGTCAGATACTCCAGAGTCCCTCAACCGGATTTGCTTCAGTTTGTACTCTCAGACCACAGTGTGAGCTAAACATTGACCACATTCTTGGAGGATGTGTTCCTTCTTTCAGACTTCTTTCTTTGCCAGTAGATGTGGTGCGATGGAAAGGTCCGCCCACACTTAGGTATAACCAGAGACGGCAGGAACCATAATTCAAGGTGACATGTAAGACCACAGAAACCTTTCCCGAGCTATTTCTTGGGATCTCTAAAACGTCTGCAACCTTGAACCCGAGGTCACCTCTGTCAAAAAGTGACGGAGGACAGAGTCATCAGAGCAATTTTCTCTGTAGGCTCTTGTTAGTCAAGACCAAGTTTATTCCCACTTCCACGAACTGCCTAGGTGAAGGGATGCCAATCATGGGAAGTGATGCAGGAGGAAATGAAAGAAGTTCAGGTTGAAAATGAAAAACGCAGAGTTTATAACATGGCTTCCGTGTTGCTTGTTAACAAGTCATAGGCAGTGTGGGTCTCCAGACCCCACAGAGCCTTCCCAGAGGCATGACATTCAGGCTCTTTCCCTTCCCTAATTACAGAGAAAAGTCTAGGAAAGATGCTGGTTTGAGAAGGAAGAAGAAGAAAATAAAAAGGAAGTAAAAGCACAAAAGGTCAGTGTGTACCCTTCCACAATGTAGGTGTCTATGGGCCAATGTCCCACAGTCCAATTCCAGCCTCACACTTACTGCATGATTGCTGATTATGTCCACTGCCTCAGGTCTTTCCTAGCACCAGGGAAGCTATGCTTCCCAGGCTGCCACCCCTTCCTCCCCCAAAGAGGCAAGGCCACCTCTTCACTCCATGCTCTATCCCCGAAGCACAGAACAAGAGCCCTGATTTGGGCACACCCTAGAGAAGGCTTTAGAACATCATAGGTCCTCTTCCTGGAGTCCCTGCTACTTTGGCCCTGATTTGTCCCTGCCTTCATGTGCTGGGAACACGAAACTTACTTTACTATCTTCCCAAAGATCACCTGGGGGCCAAAAATCCAGATTCCCTGCCTTTTATTTGCTGGAAACCAACTTCCCCCACCAAATAAAATAAAATAACACGATACTTTTTTTCTGGCTAAAGTCAGAATTATCCTTAGTGCAAATATCTTTGCTAATCCAGAAAAATACATGACCCATCTCTGCATTTATAAATCTTTGCCCTTATATTTACAAATGACATTGGGAAAACACTGATGCCAGCCTTTATTCTGCCTCCTGATCATCTTCATAGTTTAGAGGTTGACCTTTTAAGAACCAGAAGAGCAGATGGCATCTGATCCTTCTGACAAGTCCCTGGCCTTTTAAAGCAGGTCTAGCTGAAAGCCATTGTGAAAGTGGGAATGGAGTGGTTTTCACGAGTTTGTAGCTTAAGTGAGGGAAGCAAGGTGAAGGACGAGAAGCACACAACCTCGAGTTCATCCCCCAATCCCAAGTTCATCCCCCACCACCCCAGGTAGTCCCACACCTGACTACAGGCCACACGGAAGGACAGTGGGGGGTAGGGCCATGGAAGGGAAGGGAGAACAGAAGAAAGACCCACTCCTGCCAGGATGGGATCAGGAAGCCGGGGCCCTGCACCCACCCTTCATGGGTTCAAGGCCAACTCCACCACACAGGGAGGGAGATTCTGCCCAGCCTTGTTACCCTGGAAGGCTGAAGAAATGGCAGTTTTCTGATTCAGAGTAAAAACGCTGGCCTTAGAAAGGTTTCCTAAACACCAGATGACGGCCTTCTGATGTGTGTCGTGACCTGGAGCCCTGGCCACAAACGGTCTCATGCTCGCCAGGGACCTGGTCCCGATGTTAGCACTCTTGGCGGGGCACCTTTCAAGAAAAGCCAAGCAGTGAACCTTGAAGACCAAACGGGAAGGGGAGGAGTCAGGCCAACTGTATAAGACTAAAAACGGTGAGTCGAGAAACCATCCCTGAAGAAGAGAGGCACGCAAGCCTGGGGCCGTGCACCTCAGGACCCAGCACAGAGAGCTTTTCCTTCTCTCTGATGACCTCACACACCAACACATCGCATCTCCCGGTGAGCCTGTGTTTGTGAAACCCACTGAGCTGACCGGGGTAAGATTCTTCTACAGCATGGGGACAGAGAGCACTTGCACTTACCTCCGTCCGCATTGGAGAAGCTCTGTGGAAACAAAAGCAGGGCAGAGCGTCACTACACATACGGGGAGCCGATCCCTCCTCCAACTAACCCGTCTCTCTCCCCCAGGGTCCGGAATTTGACCATGGTGCGAAAACCCAATACTCTCTTTCCTTCTGGGAAATTTGTCTGGGACCCTGACATTTAAGGGAAAGTTTTCTCATTTCCTCCTCATGCTGAGTCTCTCCCAGTAGGGATTTATGTCGCTTACCCAGCAAATACCCTCAGTTGTGTTGGAGAAGTGACATCAGAAAAATCCCATCTTAAAATTAATTTGGTTGGACTGTTCCTTCGGTCTGGTTAGCTGGGTGATAAAGTGGAAGGAAGGTCCTGAGATGTTCAGAGACTGCTTGGCTTTATGGGCTCTCCTCTGCGCGACAGGGCACCAACTGTTTCCATGGTGTTTACACCCTGTTTATTTGATATTCACATCCGTTTGATATGGTTTTGCCTCTGGCCTTTTTATAAAGGAAAGACTTAAATTGAAGCCACAAGAAGCAGGTCTACTCTGCTTCATAAGAACTGGCTCTGGAATTCTGCAGTCCAAGGGGAGATGACTTTTTAGGGACCAGGCATAGGAAGGGTTTGCACAATAAGTAGATGGGGTTGATTTACAGGCTCTCGTCTGTGCTTTCCCACAGACCAGATGGTCCTATACCTGACTACAGGTCACTGTCAGGGTCAGAGACAGCACAGGTCCTCACACACCCACACTGTACTTCCCAGAGTGTGGGGCTCAGACTTCTCACCAGTACTAACTGGCCTGGTCTCCGCTGGTGCCAAATCGCTAGTGCTTACTTCTCCTTGGATAGAATCTGGAGAAATCACATTTGTGGTTTTTCGTTTTGTTTTGTTTTGTTTTTACCTTCTGAAAGTCCTTAAAGGATTTTTCTGTCTCCTTTAGTTTCTCTAGGATGATTTGCTCTTTGGCAGATATCTGGGACTCTTCACTTTCTAGCGCTTGTATTTCCTGCTCCAGCCTGGAAAACACACAAACAGAGAACAGGGTCCTTTATTGTCCTGCCACTCCTGGGCCGGAGAGCAGCTCCTTCCTGTGGGGTGACTTCCTGGCAGTCTCCTTCTCTCATTATAATGCCAGGCCAGAGCACCCACAGAGCACCCTGCGTGTTCAGCTCTGCTAGGTCGCAGACAGTGATTGAAGGAAAACAACCCAGAGCTAGGAAGGAAAACAAACCTTTAGCTCAGTGCCACCGCTTTGCAATACGCTTTGGTGTCTCCCCTCAAACTCTGTTAGTGTGCCCATTCTTAATTTGGTGGTAGATAATTTTGCATAGCATAGGGCAAAAGGGCCGAAGGAAAACAGCTCCCTAGTCTCCTAGTCATCTTGGAATAACTGGAAATATGTTGCCACAGGTGGACAATATCCTTGCAAGCCTCCTCTCCTCACCCTTAGGGGCTCATCCTGTTCTGCCCAAGAGAAGGGGAAGGGGAAAAGGTACTGAGACAACTGGAACTTTCTTCTGGAACTTTCCCAGTTGTCACGGCCATCCTGGGTATTTTCTGAAAGGGAAATTTGGGCACTACCAGGAGACTGGGAATATTCCAGAAGAGTTTCAATCTGGGAGAAGTCTCAGTAGCTTATTCTTTCAATGAAATGATAGCATTAACTATTAACTTTTATGGAGCAGCAAATCTGTGCCAAGAACTGAGTTCAGAAATCACAAAATGCATTTTATTCAACTTTCCTGATGACTTTTTGAGTAGGAAATCCCCATTTTACGGATGAGACCAGTAAGGCTTGGCAAAGTTAAGGGACCAGTTGATTGCTACAGAAGCAAGAACTCAAACCAGAAGTCAAACTCTAGACCCTACTCCTGACCATGATGTTAATCTCTTACCACATGGGTTCTATGGTATCTTGCGTAGTTCCTGCCTTGCTAAACATTGGGTAAGTTGGCATACGAGGGCGGCATTGTCACGCAGCAATGTCCAAAGGGTTATGAAGGGGTGGATGTTCCCCTGCCTAGAAAATTATTTGGCTTGAACATATTTGTTTGCTCATTCAATTCTGCTTTCAGTTGCTTTCTCCTCTGTCATGCTGAAAGCTTTGCCACAGAGTCTGTGCCCATCTCTGTCTGTCCCACTACCACCCCCTGCCATCTTCTAATCTGCTGATGGGAACTGGCTAACCAAGTCTTTTCAACTAAGACCTAAGATGAAGAGTCCAGACAGATCTTCAGAGGGGTAAGGGACACCAAGCTACAGGCATGGGTCTCTTTAGGGATGCACTGTGCCCCTCAGAGGTTTCCTTCCTGGGCATCTGAAAAATGACCTGTGGATGGATGAGACTTTGCAGCAATTACTTTGGGTTATGAAGACAAACTCCATGTATAATCATTCCCTACAAATGAACATGGATATACTTATCATTTCACTCCCAAAAGAAGTGGGAGTCTTTATAATGACTTAGGTGGCCCTCTAGTAGGCAGCCTCCCATATCTACATGGCCTCCACTCTGGACAAGAGTTACTCCTTATTCACCCATTTGTGCCCCATGCTTTTCCCTCTTCCGAGAAACCCATCTCAAAACCCTAACCATCCTTGAAGTCTCAGCACAGACACCGGCCACCCCATGAGGCTTTCACAGATGCACCACCAGGAAATCACACTGCCCTCATTTATTAGCACATTATTTTGGTTCATCAGAGGTCTTATGAAGTCTACTACATGTTAGAGTCATGGTTTTCAACCAGGGTGATTTGTCCCCCAGGCGGTATTTGGCAATGTCCGAAGACATTCTGGTTGTCCATGACTCGAGGACAGTGGGGATGGTGCCCCTGGCATCTAGTGGGGAGTGGGGTCAGGGATGCTGCTGAACCCCCCACAATGCCCAGGACAGCCCCCCACCACAAAGAATTACTGGCCCCAAATATCAATAGTGCTGAGGTTTAGCAACCCTAAACCCCATATGAGAGTATATATAAATCATTCATTTCTCCCGCTAGATTATAAATTCATTACCAGGCTGGAAGGCCTACAACATAATGTATGCTGAAAGAATCAAAGAAACGAAACCAAGTTGCAAAAAGACATGGCTCAGCCAAATGAGACCTTCAGGATTTCTGAGGCCAAGGTGAATTCTTCAGCAAGCCTGGATTTGAGAGGCTGTGTGCAGGCTGAGATGCAAACAGAATCTACAGGAGGTGGGGCCAAGTGACACAGACATCTAAACAAAAAAACATAAAACTCCTTTGTTGTTCCAGATGTGCAGCAAAATCTTCTCTCCACCTCTGTGTACATTATTCTGGGGGACTCAAGGAAAGGGATATGAGTGTGCAATGGGGACAACACACATGGGGCAGTAATGATCCAGAAATGGAACTGGCTCAATGGGGAGAGGACCCCTGGAGGAGGCTTCCTGGGAAGACTGGGTGATGGTACTTGCCAGCTGAGTTCTGAGCAGACTGAATCACAGAGGACGGAGTTCTTCAACGGATATGTATGACGCGGGCAGAGTCTATTAGTCTGAAACATCTTCCCTCCCTTCCCTCTCCACCTCCATGGGAAGTGGATACATCCCTGACCCACTGATGTTGGCCTTGGTCACGTGCTTTGGTCTCATGGTGGGTAGGCTGTACTTCCCTGCCCCCTGACTATGGGCTCAGCCATGTCATCTACCTTAACCAACGGGATGTTAGCAGACACAACACAGGAGAGGCTTAGAAGGTGCCGTGGAGTTGGCTCTGTCCTCGTGTCCCTTGGCAGCACCAAGAGAAGAGCTTCTCTGTTCAGTGGCTGTCCCTTCACCCTTGGCCCCAGAAAAAACACATGGGGAGTAGACTGGAGCCCAACCCAGAGTAAGAATCCAGGCCCACTCAGACCTATTCCTGAAATGAGAGTTGCTTAGCGGAGCCCAGCCCAGATCAGCAAATACCAGTGTAGTCACTGAAGTGTGAGCAATAGTAAGTGACATTCGTTTTAAACCACTGAGTTTGTGAGTAGTCATATAGTACTATTATG
The DNA here is from genome assembly GCA_002007465.1 of Ailurus styani. Lineage (NCBI taxonomy): Eukaryota > Metazoa > Chordata > Mammalia > Carnivora > Ailuridae > Ailurus > Ailurus styani. The sequence continues at coordinate 2,782,503 of LNAC01000070.1, read as the reverse complement.
GCAACAGCTGATACAGCTCTAATATTTATATATATATGGGTATATATCATATATGTATTATATGACATAAACATGTAAATATATATATCCTAATAAAAGATACCCCAATAATATATATAAATTTATAATGTGTGTGTGTGTATCCCAACAAGGCCTGAAGCTATAAGAGTAGAAAGAATATAACCTATCCCTGCCCCCCTCCCCCCAATCCTCAGAAAAGTCTGGAGCGATACAGGGCCCTCCCTCATGAGGAGTAAGACTGAGAATATAAGAAAATATCAGTGGTAGTTGCCTCTGGGTAATGGGATATTGGGTAAGTTTAATTTTGTTCTTCATAATTTTCAATATTTTCTCAATTAAAAAAAATCATCTATTCCTTGTCTAACCAGAATAAAACAATAAATTACTTTTTAAAAAAACCCTCCTTTGACCTAGTACTGAGAAGGCAGCATTTCACAGACTGGGGCATGGGAAAGGAGCCAACTTCTCCCATGTCCCCGAAGGGTTACATGGACACACTCCAATGTGGATTTCATTCAACTCAACCAACACTTTTGGACCTTGTGTGGCTGGACTCAGAGCTAGGGGATTCTAAAATAAACAAAATCATGTTAAGAATGGCTGACTGAGGGGCGCCTGGGTGGCTCAGTGGGTTAAAGCCTCTGCCTTCGGCTCAGGTCATGATCCCAGGGTCCTGGGATCGAGGCCCGCATCGAGCTCTCTGCTCAGCAGGGAGCCTGCTCCCTCCTCTCTCTCTGCCTGCCTCTCTGCCTACTTGTAATCTCTCTGTCAAAATAAATAAATAAAATCTTAAAAAAAAGAATGGCTGACTGAAAAAAAGGGGGAAAAAAATAAAAGGCTGACTCTAAGTCGCACATGTCTCCCAGGGAAGCAGCCCCAAGTGGTTAAGAATCCTCTGTGGACGGATGCCCACTGGCTGACCGACTGTCTCCACAGCCTGCCCCTGGCCCTATGGTTTTCAGACCTCTCAGCTATATAGTTCAAGCACTAAAGATTTGGGTCACGATACTGTGTAACTGAGAAGGCGGAGGGAGAGAGAGTGAGACAGGGAGGGAGAGAAAGCAACAAAACTCAACTTCTGCGGTAACAACAAGTGAGTTTCCCTCAGAGGGGTGAAGGTGGGAAATCGACAGTTTGTTTAAGTCTAGGCAGGTCAGACCTGAGTAGCAGAGTTCCCTACCGATGCACATGTGGGCTGGGGTCAGGTCCCAAGGGCGCTGAACGGCCCAGGCTGCTATCGTTCTGCAGAAAACCTAAGTCCCGGAGCTGGGGAGCGTCCCACGAAACGGAGTGTCATGGGGTTAATGAGAGTCGTCTCAGCCAGGCGAAAGATGCCCCGGCTTTGTAGTTTCATGGCTGAAATCTAAGGCAGTCTTCCCTGGCGGAGCCAAGTCGATATTGCTGAGCTAAAAATAAAGAACGGGCAGGAAGTATAATTTACACGCCAGGTTAACCGAGGCTCTTAAGGCAGAGACAGGTGCACATGGCAGCCTCGGACCTGCTTACGCGGTTTCTTCTGAGCACAAAGCAAACTGTAATGGGCGGTAAGCAGAGGGGACACACTGCGCCTGTGCAGGCTTAATTTACCGGAGAGAAAGTTGCAATCATGGCCAGATGGTCTTACACAATTCACCCAACCCCAGTGGACCTTCCCCGCAGAAAGATCCGAAAGACCTCTGGCTCTGTGAGCTGCATCAATCACTCTCATTTCAAAATCCATGTATGCACTCATCCATCCAACTTTCTGTGATCACCTTCATCCCATCAGGCCCTGCGTGGAGCCTCAGGGACAGAGAGCGAGGTCAGCCACAGTGTTGGCTCCCGAGAGCCCTTGGTCAAGGGACCGAAACAGCCGGTAAACACATACATTACAAGACGACTCGAAAGGCATCTGGACTGTCCGCCCCAGATTTGTGGAAGTCTAAGGCCCTGTTGAGGTCACAGCCGAAAGCAATTTCCAACTGCTAGAGCGCGGTGAGAAAACTTGACCAAGGAGGCGATATGTGAGCTGGGCTTTGAAGGATGCATTCACCAGGTGGAAAAGAGAAGAAAACGTGCCAGGCCAAGGAGACAGCACAGGCCACGGCCCAGAATATCATGTGTCCCCCTGTCACCCAGGGGCATGTGGCCTCGTATGACCTTTTTAGGCACAGCCAGCTCTACCCCCCAGTTGACATGGCTCAGCACAATGGTCCCAGAGAGGACCTCAGCATTTCTATCCTGCCTCCCCATGGCTCCTTCCCGCGGCTCCTTCCCATGGCTCCTTCCTGTGGTGCTTCCCCGTGGCTCACTCTGTGCTTGCATTTTGCAATGCCTCATCTGGCCCAGGAATAAATACCTGGCCTGAAGGGGCTCTGCTGAGGACCTACCTTTCCTCCTCCGCAGTGGGAGAAAACAAGGCTCAAACAAGGAAGAGGCTGCCTGAGAGGGACCCCGGGCCATCGATTCTCTAGCTACCGTTTCCCCAGACCCTCTGCTACCCCTTTAACCTTCTAACTTACAGGAGCCAATAAATGTTTCCTTCATGTGGGCGTCTCTCAGTCGAATCCAAGAGACTAATACAGACTAATACAAACTGGGTTTCCACTGGTCTTACAACTTGGAGAGGACTTTGTACACTCAGGTGTGCTTTGTTTTTCTTTCTCCATCAGTGGTGGTGAGAATAATCATTACAATACTCAGAATGCTAATACTGTTTTCGTTACGTATATATTGATTGTATGCAACGATAGTAATGATTATGATTTCTGAGTGCTTACTGCATGCCAGACGCTGTTTCTAAGTCTTTTACAAGCATTCAGATACTTAAGCTTCATAAGAGTGCACAGATGAAGGAAATGAGGTATGGAAGGGTCACTGACTTGCCCAAGGTCACAAAGGTAACGTGGGGCCAGGATTCAGACCCCGGTGGTCTAGTCGGAGAACTTGTATTCTTTGCCACCTCTTTCGACTACCTCTCTATGACCACTTCCTCTTTTTGCCCTCGTTTCCTGAAGAATGCATAATGCAACACAATGTATTTTTCATGCCCACAGAAGGTCAGGCGAGGAGTGGAAGCTATGTAACCTAATTGCTTTTCAGAAACATGAAGCCCCTGAGCGGTACTCTGTCATCCTACCTCTGTTTGAAATCCTCCCCGCATGGGGAGCTCACCACCTCCAAAGGCAGTCCATTCTCTCTTCCAGCAGTGCTGACCTTCAGATCCGATTGCCCCAATTTAGGCGACGTTCATTTCCCTGTAACATTCACTGTCTGAGCGCTATTGTTCGGAAGTGCAGAGGTCAAGTTTAGCAAACACTATGACTTGTAGGGGCTCCATTCTGGGAAATGGGAAGACCCAGGCAAATGGAACTTGCCACCCGGTTGGGGGAGGGGGCATTGATGATACGAGTTGGGGCCCAGGAGTGGGGAAAGGGGTGGTGGGAGGAGTAGACAAGTAAGGTAGGCAGAAGAAGGGGGGCTTGTGGGCTTCCCCATGGAGGAACTCAGCCCTGAGTCAGCTGAGGCAAGAAAAGCGGTAAAGAAATGTTCACAGGTCTATTTCTGAAGAAGCTTTGAGCCAATGGAGTGAACTTTTACAATTGTCCTCTCCATTGAGAAACCTGAGCTCGGGTGACACACACAAACCGTGAAAGGCCAAACACGGCTGCTCACTGCCATGTCTTTGAGTCTCAGTAAATTCTCTGAGAATAACAGGAGAGGCTGGAGATGGCTGAGCCGCTGAATGAAAAGACCTGTTCTCTTGAACTGGAGGTTCATAGTTGAGCAGTCATGTGGGGTGCCTGTCTGGCCAACCTGCCAAAACAAGAACCTCAGGAAGAATGTCTGTGTTCAGAGGAGAGGAGAGCTGCCCACATCTTTGTGTACCCAGCACAAGGAAACATGGAACCAAGACTGTTAGTTGTTCACTGATTTCCATCCTTTCTCACACAGCAATGTGATCCCTAAGGTTTAGCTAGGGTTACAGCCACGCAGAATAACGACCCCATTTTTCAGCCTCTTTTGGAGCCATGTATATAGCATATTCTGGCCAAAGGGATGTAAGTGAAAGCCCTGTAGGGCAGGTTCTAGAACCTTCCTTAGCCCTTTCTTCTTTACCTCTTCCTTCATCATTCGGCCTGAAATGCACATGTGTGCAGGTGGAGCTCTAACTACCATCTCGAACTCTGCGGACAAGAATACGAGAGGGAGAAACTGAAAGCAGCCCGGGCTCCCTGAGGAATTCACAGAGATGGCCACCAGACTGCTCTTGACTGCCTGCTTGTGGATTTTACTGGAGGGAGAAATAAACATCTTGTTTAAGCCACTGTTATCATGGATCTCTTCACCTGCATCCGTATTTAATTCTAATCAATGCAAGACATCATGGTTGAATTTGAATGAATGCCTTTATAAGTTTGCTGACGATATGGGGCCGGAGCTAATCACAGCCCAGAGCCTCATTAACAGACTCAGCAGCCGCAGAAAGGAAGAATGAACGATTGCCAAGTTTGGAATTCACGACTGCAGATCAACTCTTGTAAATGGGGCTTGGCCAAAGCTGTGCTTGACCAACGCCCTACCTCAAATCCCTACCCCACCCAAAGTCTCAGCAGGGAAGTTCCTGCGTTTTGCTCAGTGATATGTCTTAGCGTCTCTTTGGTGTGCTGTGACTGTGATGTGTGTGTCAGTCAGACTCTCAGAGGCTTGGCCAGCTGAGATAACACTAGAAAGAGGCAGTCCTTGCTGTCTGTGTATGCCTGAAACAACATTCCAGCTGAGCTAATCACCTGCACACACAAGACTTAATGAACAATATGGCACTCACCAATGACAATGAAGTTGTAGGTTCATGATGGAAACGAAAGACACATCCACATCACAGGTGGTTCAGAAGTGAGTGTGGTAAGAGGCTAAGGGGGGCCTGCTGCCGTGAATTGTGCCGGCCCCAGATCCCCACTACTTGCCTTTTGGGAACAACATCTAGCTCGTCCACAGTTCCTCTGGAGTTCTCATGGGTTTGGTGAAACCACTCACTGATGAGAGGGCCCCACATTCCTAGCCACAGAGTAGAAATGTAACTAACCTAGGTTGCCTGAACTCTTGTCCTGTCTGCCTCTTGAGAGGAGTGACCCAAGAATGGTGAAACATGGAGGGTGAGTCACCCCCCCAGCAGGATTCTGAAGAGTGCCCTGTTTATTTCCTGCTTTCTGGGTCCTCAGTTCTGCTGAGACCTAATCCTCTGACCCCTCCTCCATTCTTAGAATACTTCACCTCTCTTTCCCCCTCACCTGCCTTCTCTCCCACTCTCTCTTTTTTTCTCTCTCTCTCTCTCTCAATACCTCAATCTCTCTCTGTTTCTATATTCTAGGTAGAGCACTGGGAAGAATGGTGTTTGTTTTCACACAAATAAATGCCACAAAATTCCTTTTCCATATTTGAGGAAGACAAATATGTTTGTCTGACAAAAATATTTGTTTCTATGGCACTCCCAAAATATTTTTCATTTGTGACTCAATTTGCAAGGAAACAGCTTCCTTTTACTTAGATGAGCATATCTGGAATCACCCCAGATCGTTTGGTATTCCACTATGAAAAAAGGTTAACGGTTCTTAAATAAACAGAGGATTTCCACTTCTCCTTATAACAGAACAGGACCTTCCCTGACTTCGAGGTGTCAATGGAAACTCAAGCCCATTTCATTTTTTTTTTTTCCATGTCATCCCTGAGACAGAAATATGGCAGAGAACAGAATGGTCCCATCAAGAATTCTTAAAGTCCAGGTCATATCCTTTCCCTTGTTGAAAAGTTCCTGGTGGGTCTCCGTTCACGCTTTCCTAGACCCAGACTTGTTAGGCTGGAAGTTTACAGCCTCCATGCTCTGCTCTAACCCCTTCCCAGCCTTATGCCCTCCTGTGTTCCAGCCAGAACAGACAGTACTCCACCCTGTGAAAAAGCCAGGAATGACTTCCTTCTCTCAACTGCATCTAACACACCTAACAGTCAAAACCCAATCCAATTCCTGTCTTTTTAGTAATGTCTTCCTTAAGTCATTTTAACCTGTTGTGTTCACTCCTCCCTATAGCATGTCTAGCCCTGTTAGGTTTTTGGTATACACCATCTGATATGAGTGTTAAAAATGTGTTCACCCCACCCAGCCTTATCTGCACCACCCCTCTCCCGAGGATAGGCTTATTGAGAGATAGCGCTATATATTATTTTGGTCCCTGTACATATATGTTGAATGAATGAAAAGCAAGGCAAAGCAAGAACACACTTTTCTAGGATTCCATAGTGAAACTAACTTGGAGATGGTGCTATTCAATATGGATTTTTAAATCTTGGCTTGGTTTTGCTACTTCGCCCCTCCAAATACACTAATTTGTATATACACTGAAAAAAGAATTAATATTGGATTGACTTATATCTTGATCTAAGTCTACAGCTGGGACACATTAACACTTTCATTACTGACATTGGTGCAACCAAATTTAATCCCGAATAAATATGAATGCAAATTTCTCTCTCCATACGTCTTCCTTAGCCCACAGAGACCAGCCTATCTCTCCTTCTCTTGGGTGTTTATTCCATCCGGAATCACACAGCTCACACCATCAGAGTCTGTGCAAGTTGATTTTTGCTATAGTAAATCACTTCCAAGCTTGTGCTGAGCATTGATTTCTTGGGTGTGATTCCTGCTTGAGCCTGTTTCATCAGAAATAACGAGTTTTGATTACACGACAGTGAGATGAATCTCCTTTCAAAGTGACACATTTCTCAGTGGCTAAGTCCCTTTCTTGCCCAAGAAGTGTCTCTTTTTGTACGAAGACGAAAAAGTCTCATCCAGCCTTCTACCTCCCGACTCTGACTCAGAGAGTCTCCTGCTTAAGGCCAGTGCCTCTGCACGTGCACCTGACCTTGTAGATTCCTCTGGGATGGCACTCCATCAATTATCCCCTCCCCTTGTAGCTTCAACCTCTCCCCAGATACCGCCTTTCCTTTAGTCCATAAACAAGAATAAATTCTCTCACATTAAAAATAGGTGAACTTCTTGTGACCCTGCATCCTGTTTGAGTTACTGCCGAATCTCTTGCCCGGATTCCCCCAACAGCACTCACCTCTGGCCGCTCCAACCTCCCCATCTCCCAATCACCCATCACTGTCCAGGTTGCTCCCCTCTGCTTTCTGCCCCCGCCACTGAGTTGTATCTGGTCTCGTTCAAGTCCATGATATCCGACGGCTGAGTCTCACAGATCCTCTTCAGGGTGAATCTATTAACTTGTCCATTTTTTAAACTATTGTGGACACTCCTCCTCCCCTTCAGAGGCATGACACCAGATTCTCGATACGGGCTCCTTTTTTCTCCTTTATTAAATGTTCATTTGGCTCACTGTCCTCGCTAGACATTTTATCCTTGGCCAATCCCATCAATTCTCAAGGGTTAATTCCCATGACATGCCGACTTCTACCTAACCTGTACCTTCAGCCTCTCTCCCGGCCTCCAGCCACTGTACACAACTGCACTTCCGTGTCTCCATGGCGAGAGTCCACAGGTACCTCAAACCCAACACAGGCAGGACCAAACTCATCTTTCTCCATAGAGCTTCCTCCCTCCGGCCTTCTTTACCTCAGTTCCTGGTACCACCCCCAATCCATTCTCCTTAAGTTAGAAACCTGGATGTTATCTTGACCTCTGACTTGGCCCTCTCTAGTAATCACCACACAGGTAGAGGAGCACTAAATCCTGCCGATTTGCCCCACAAATCTCTTTCATATCTCTTCCTCCTCAGCCCTGTGAAAGCTCTCTCCTTCTTTCTCCCAAATGCCTACAGCAACCTTCCCATCAATCTCTTTGCCTCTACCCAGCCTCATCACCCTCAAATCCACCCTGTGTGTGGACACACCACATCTGCATTCCCCTGCCAGAAACCCCTCACAGGCTCTCTGCTCTAAGTTCCTAAGTTCTACAGACTCCCAGCCTCCCACGTATCTCCAGGAACATGACTTTCTTAAAGATCCCTGCACACAGGGTGCTCTTTCTTGCCTCCACCCTTTCGCTCCTACCACTGCCTCTGCCTGAACTGCCCTTGTCTCCCCATTCCCCTTCTGCCAGGTAGTTATTGTGCATTAAGAATCTGCTTGGGTATCCTTTCTTTCTGGAAGTCTTCCCTGATGCCTTTCCCATGAAGCTGCCCTTCCTCTTTGCTGCCTTGTGCTGTGGACATATTTCTGTCACCAATTTTCTCCCATTGTATTTGAATCACTTGTTTCGGACTTGAGGTTCCTTTCCCAACTCCCTTTTGCAAAACTCTTGAAGAGAATAACCATCTCTTCTTTAGCTTTCTTTGAATATGGCTCCTAGCATCTAGCTAGTTTACATCTAGCAAGAAACAGGGCTCAGCGAAAGTCTCAGGAACGCTGGTGGAGGAAATATAACATTTCAGTGACTGTGTAAATTGTTTCTCAACTGGCGGCAGCCTCAAGGCAGACCCTTTGGCTCAATGCCTTCAGTCAAAAATGATTCTTGAAAGAACAAATTCAAATTAATGGCAACTCTAGACTTAGTAAAAAGGACTGATTGAGAAGCAACTTATCTTACTTGCTTTCTCTGAGATAAGAAAATGCAGGAGGTAACTGCTGTGTTTTCTAGACTTTTCACTCGCTTCCCCAAATATTTCAGTATATCATTTCCCATGACCCCAGGTGTGTGTGTGCATGCGTGCATGTGTGTGTGTGTGCACGTGTGTACATGTGTAATGCACTGTTCTTCTGTACTCTGGGGCTTACCTACATGAAGCTACAGGTAGAGGACACACAGCTATGCAGGAGTTGGGCCAGAATGATGGACAGTCTCAGCATTTACTTTGTTTCACCCTATGATTCTCTTTGGGTTTGCCCTTCATGCAGGAAGCATCTGGGCTTTCATATCTGATTGTGAAAATTGTTTACGCGGCACATTCCTCTCATCCAAATCCCTGTTTACTCATTGTTTGTGTCTAAATCCAGCACTCTGTGATAGTTTTCCTGCTGAGTTAGAGTTCCCCATGAACCCCTGAGTGTGTGTGTGTGTGTGTGTGTGTGTGTGTGTGTGTGTGTGTGCGCATGTGCGGACCCACATGGCTTCAGCCACAGCTTTTATCAATGCCCAAACTGGGGCTAATCAACACATTTTTGCCTGTTGTCTGTGTCAGAGGTTACTCTGAGGAGACTGACTGAGCTTTCAGGATACTTGAAGAAGCATCTTAATGAGTCATTCACCAGAAAAAATTATTTCATGTCCAACAGAAATAGTGGTAAAAATAGTTAACATTTATGGACATTTTCCATGAGCCAGACAACATGCTAAGTTGTTTGTGAGCATCATTCAATTCTCTGCAAACTGCACAGTCCCTATTTCTATCATCCGCACTTGACGGCTGGTCTACTGGAGTCTCGAAGAGTTCAGGAACTGGTGGCCCAACACCAGTAAGGGGCAGAGCTGGGATCCAAACTTTGGTCTGCCTGTGGCTGGAGCCTTGGGTATTAGGCTGCCCTGTGCTGCCTCCTTCCAAGGGCAAATGAAACTCTTCCTACTCTAACGGTTGACAGCATTTCTTCTTTCTGGAGTAGAGTTTTCTTTTCCAATATCTTGATCAAATAGATTGGCTCTGGTCGAGGCCTGAGTGGACTGGGAGCCCATCCTGCTTCTCCTACCCCATCCTTGCCTTGGCTGGGCCTTCCCACAGAACAGAACAGGGTCCGGAAACCACTCCTTCTTGGGAGTGGAAAGAGCATCTGCTGTATTACTACGGTGCCCACAGTGCCGACAAGAGTGCTCTGTACGCAGCCAGGGCTCAATCCGTGTCCACCGCAGGCATGTGGTTCTAAGGGGGGCCCTGCTGCCTAGGGCCACCTACAGTCCAAGTTTCCATGAGCTGCCTGACAGGTCAACAGAGGACAGAAAGGACAGAAAGGAGAATGCTCTCCATCTGGAAGGTACAGGTGAATTGTGTCTCGGGTGGAGTCTCAGAAGGAGGTTGGCCCCGGGAGCCATGGCAGGGGCTGGGAGGCTTGGCAAATCCAAACTCTTCCTAAAGGGACCTTCCTCTTATGTTTTATTGTGGGTTTTTTTGTTTGTTTGGTTTGTTTGTTTTTGGTAACCATGTTTTCCATGCTTGATATTACCAGGTGAGAGTTCCTCCTCGGTGGAGAAATTTGTCAGCCCGTTGGGATAATTCCAAAGTTATTCTAAGAGTTCCTGCTCAGAACAAATCAAGCCAATCAGGAAGCGCCTCCATATGGGCTGAGCCCAGTGATTGTTTCCCACTTGCACGCTTCCTGCTACTGTTCTCCAGCATGTTCTCAGAGACATAGCCACTGAGCCCTGCCCCTTCCTCTCAGGAGCCGAGGGCTGCAGTCATGGCTACTGGCTGAGGTGTATGAGACTCTGAGATCAGGCGCCTGGTCAGGAGAAAAGGGTCTACAATCAAAACAGGGGTGGTTGTTGGCTGGAGTAGAAACCACAGCATTTGGGTCTCTCTGGCCTCAGAAGGGAAATACGAAATATTCTGGATCATTCACTCATTGCTTATCAAGGATGTGCTGAGCTAGGTACAGTGACGATTGCTGTGTCTCTACACTTGAAAAACTCATCATTTGATGGGGAGGCCGGTGTATGAACAATCACAAAGCAGTGCTCAGCAGAGCTCAAATCGGAGGTCCACAAGACTATAGGAATGCAAAGAAGACAGCCTGACTGCTGAGGGACTGGGAAGGGAGGGCGGGATTTCAGGAACATTTCAGTGGGACCTTGAGGGATGAGAAAAAGTATCAAGGCAGCGTGGTGTTTAGAAGGCATTTCAGGCCGAGGCAACATCATGGACAAAGGGGCTCAATGTGCCAGGAGGGTTCAAGCGAATGAGTGAGGACTTCTGTCAGACTGGATGACTCCAAATGTGCTCGCGATAGGAAGAGGGTGACAGGTCCAGGATGTTGTGGTGCTGGCATGCTACCCCGAGGGGGAAGATCTGATACTGAAGGCAACAGAAAACCACTGAAGCTTCTTGTCTCTTTGTCTGTTTTATGGGAGTGCCTGAATCAGCTGTGTTCTAGAAAGATCACTAAGGTAGCTATGTGAGAATGGATGTGGTTGTGTAGAAGAGCTGCAGAATGAAAGCACAAAGACCAATCAGGAGTTGTCCAGGCAAGAGATGAGGAGGACTACTGTGGAAAGCAAAAAAGGGGCTCCATTTATTGATTTCTATATTCCAATGACATCAAGGTCTTTCTAAATCAAATTTTGGCACTGGTGTGACCCCACGGGCTGGGCTGAAACAGATGAGCACGTTAAATAGTGAAACTATGCCCAAAAGTAGACTGTGGTGGCCCAGTGGCTAGAGTTTGCATGGGTCAGTGAGACTCTGGGCTTTACCCTCCTGCTCACCCCTCTCTCGGCCACTTCCCTGTAACTGTGCAACTATGAGAGGTATCAGAGGGCTCCTGTCTTGGGGAAGGGAGGAAATACAGCCCAAGCTAGGCACTTCTGTCGCTTTTGATGGTCTATGGTTCTGTGTTGCTCAGGAAATGAATTTGAACCTGGAGGCCCCAATTTAAGAAATTCCAAGGATTGAAATGCTCTCAAAACCATGAGTTCCTACAAGGGAAAGCAGCCTTTAGCCCGATTAGCAGCATCACGGCCCCCAGGTTGCTGTAGCGGGAAAGGGCTCAGAGTAACAGACTAACAGATCCTCACAGGGCTGGGCAAATGCTGAGGCAGCCCCCCTGCCTTGCAGGGGAGAGGCTGAGTCAACACTGAACACTGTCCTCCTTGAGCGCCCTGTGGGGACCGCAGGTACAAAGTGGTTCCACACTGTTGGTTTCCCTTGGCACGTTCACAGGAGTCCCTCTGGCAGCCCCCATGTCACTTTTCTGTCTTACAGATACAATATATTCTGTCAAAATGCCATCAAGCGGGCCCTATGGGGGCACAGACAGCCACAAAGACGGTTCGGAGGCAAAAGCAGCGACATGCCCCATCTCTGGCTCACGAACGCCCCCTGGTGCCCCAGAGGCTGGGCAGCTAGGGCTGGAATGGCCTTGGTGGACGAGCCCCCTTTGGCCAGGGCTCTAAGAAACCCGGCAGAAGGCTGCTGTGTGGGCCGATGTCCCAAGGAGATAAAGAAAGTCAGCACCCTGCATTTATTAGGGGGTTTTGAGACAAAAACTTGAGGAACTACAAATAAAGTTACACATGTTCTCGCTGATGAACTTTATCCCTGTAGACTTATCAGCCCGAATTCTGTTTCACAACAGCTAGCCTAGGAAGAAGTCAAAGGAGAGTAATGTCTCCTGCTGGGTTTTTGAATCCATAAGGAAAACAGAATTTTCCTTATACCAAGAGCCTGCCAAGGAGAAAGAACCTCCAGATACAAAATGATTCACACCTCGGGATCAAAGCCTGGGTCGGACAGCATTTCTTAAGCCAAACTGGAGAAGCTCTTCGGAGCAACACCAAAGTGGCTTGCATCGGGTCCAAAGAAGAAGAATGCCCTTTAAAATGTATCCAGAGACTTGCGCTTTTTAGCTGAAGCCCTCTGTCAGAGAGATGATGGGACTGGCCATTTGAAATGGAAACTCTTGGATACAGAAAAAGTACACTGTGTCCTAAAATAATGATTTAAAAACCCATCTGCCTCGAGCTGGTGATCTGGCTTATGCAGAAGCGGCACTGGCCATCTCCCTCTTCAGCTGTGGTCCCACCTCTGCGGTTTTCCTACCATTGTCTAGTATTTCTGGATCCTGAGGCTAAGGGCGACTTCTCTGCTGAAAGTACAGGGAAAGCTCATTGCAACGCGCAGCTGTAACAGTGCAGGGTGGACCAGATTTGTCATTGACGTAGCACAGGCACCTCGGTGTGGGAGATCTCCAGACACTTTTTGTGTGAATGAGGGAAGGACCACACACCTCCTGGGCACATCTGAGAGTTCTACATTCCCACAAAACCCAAAATATCCCCCATAATAACAGCAGCAGACATCCGTGTAATACACAAAGTCCTTTCGCAGCAATGAGAGACTGTTTGTTTCTGTGGTTTCGAGAAGAAAATTGAAAGGAGGGAAAAAAGAGAAATCAGAATTCTGATATATTTCATGCCACCCACAACTGGATTTCTGCTAAGCCCCTCCTGATTGTTTTAGACCAGTGGGAGGCAGCAGGACAGAGTACAAATGAGCCAGGATCAGGAGTTTGATTAGTCCGGTTGAAACACAGAGTAAGCTCCCCACTTTTCTTAGTCTCAGTTCCCTTGTCTATAGGATGGTTATAATGATGGATACAGAAGAGCTAATTTCACTATGAAGATTAAATAAGTTAATATTTAAAATATCTCAGAATACTTCCTGCCAGGGAATAAGTAAGAATTATTTTTAAAAAAACTGAACTTAAAGACTATTGCTTAAATGTAAGCATCATTTAAAAAAAATTTTTGAACTTAAAGACAATTGCTTAAAGTGAGCATTATTTTAAAAATTTGAACTTAAAGACTATTCTGTTAAACACTGCATGGATTACTTTACAAGGCAACCCAAAACATGTTATTTAATAGAACAGATTCAAATCTAATTTCTTTCTTAATCATGTAGTTTATGGCCCAGAGGATCTAAGAACACCCACAGATTTTTATGTTAAACCGATTTTCCAGAGAATATAAGTTCTAGCATTTGAATGTTAAAAGGAAATTAATGAGTTCGTTATTAAGGTAAGATTTTATGCCTATGTGTATGTGTGTGTGCATGTTAAAAAAAAAAAAATCCAGAAAATCTACTTCAAGGGCTCTCCATGCAAAAGGCTTGTGTGTACATGGGGCGCCATCTAGTGGCAGCTGATAGTCATAGTCCACAAACTAAGGCAGGATGGGAATTTAGATAAAGCTTCTAGGAGGAAACTGCCGTCATTCTGGAGATTTGGTACTGTGTGGTTATTTGGGAATAGAAATCTCAATATATCAACCCCTCCCAGCACAGTGTCCTCCCTTCCACTGAAGTCCAGTCATTGGGAAGACACAGATTCCAAGGCCCATGGCCCTTCCCGCTTCTACAAATCAGCAGTGAGGCCCTGCAGGGCAGCTCCCTCTCTGAAGCTGTCTTAGCGCACTTCTCCACATCTGTTTGTCCTGGTCCTTCCCTTAGGGAGTGCATCACTTCCCTTAAGGAGCAGCTTTTTCACCGGTACATCTGGTAACCCAGTGACCACGGCCAGGAATGACATCTAGCCCATCAGGTTTATGAAGTCTGTGAAGTTCCAAGTACAGAGGCTGAGCGTGTGTCATCTCAGGAACCCCAATACCCAACAGAAGGACTTGCACAATGTAGACCCTCAAAGTGGAATTGAGGGGAGGCCTGAAATTTGTGCATACTTCCTCCCCCAAGTTCTCCCCTCATGGGGGCCAGAGTAGGGGTATGACTGTGTTCCCTTCTAGACAGAGGGTTCCACCCAGAGCTAACTGGTCAGAGGCATCTTGAATTTCCAAGTCCAGCCAGGGCCCAAGAGAATCTGGGGAGAGATAATCAAGCTCTTCGATGAGGTCTTCTACTGTGAATGCTTGCTGAGGGGTGGCTGAGTAGCTGAGTAAGTTTATAGAGAAGTCTACCTGCAGATGAATTAAACTTAGCAGAATCAATGTATATAAAAGAATTCAGTGACATATCTCACCGAACAAAGGACTACAAGCAGGACTATACCTGTGGTACCCAGCTACTTTCCTGCATTAAAATGGTAATCTACAATATGGTCTTTCTGGAAGCCTGTGCCGAGTAAACTGAGGTATGGCTGAACTGACTTCGTAAGGAAGGATGTTACTGCTCTGATGACATTCCTGCCATCATGGCTTTGTCTCTGGCTAGAGAAAAACAGGATCCACAGAGGACAGACTCTGAGCTAGAAGAAAAGAAAGACAGGAGCTGGGAACCCATTATGTGGTCAGCACTGATTAGATACTTTACCTATGTTAACTAAGTTAAGCCTCGCAACTGCCAAATGAGAGATCTGTTATTGATTCCTGCTTTGCAGATGGGTTAAGTAGTTTGCCCAAGGAAGGGCCCGTGCAATTAATGAGGTACAGAGCCAAGATTCAGACCAAGGTTAGTCGATGCTAAAGAACGTACTCTTTTCACTGCTTCCATAATAAACCCCTCCTCAGCCTTTGGAACCCCAAGGGGGAAAGAAGAACCCCTGGTAGAACTCTATTCAGGCCCACAATACCGCCAAGACTAAAAAAGAAATAAAAAATGCACAACTGGGCTGGGCTAGATGTGGTTCCAAGATTGGAAGTTTTCCTTCGTGGTGTAGCAATGCCTCTCCCTGGGAAGTCTCTAGAGCCCTGGCCAGCCTCTGAAATGCCTCCTCTGGCCCAGGTGTGAGTGAGGATCACGGGATTAGTGAGTGACCTGTTTCATTTGTGTTCTGTGTCCTGGTCCATCCTCTCTCGGTGGACTGTCTTCTTCTATTCTGCTCAGCTCAACCTAAACTGGCCACGTGTCCAGTTGGTCCCAGTCTACCCTTGACTGGCCTACCCCTCTTTTTCTCTAGTTGCAACACTGAGCCAGCACCCCAGTTGCACCAGGGGTTTATTACATCTCCCCTGCTCTTAAACTTTTCAATCATGCTCCATGGCTTCTAGAATAAATTCTAAATCCCTCAGCTTAGCATTCAAAGCTCTCTGTGATCTGGTTCCAGCCTGCTATTCTAGCCTTTTCTGCAGAGCTGCTTCTATAGTTAGGTCTGCAACTATCCTGTCTTCAAAGAGATGGCCGATCCCATGCAGAAGGACCACCCATGACTGCCCATCCCTGAACCGTTGCTTCTGACAAAGAGTGACTCTGGGAGAGAAGCAACTGTTTACTGTCCTCCCTGTTTCCACACACCCTTCTCTTCCCAGGGAGGGACAACATACCAGAGATAGTGATAACTTCCAAATGGACCCAGGCCCCCTTCAGCTGTTTACAACAGGTGGCTGAGCTGTGAAGAGCCAAATGAGCTTGGCCAAAATGGAGCATCCATGACAACCAGCTGACCTTGTCAGTTAAGCTCTGTTCCATCCGGCCTGTGGCCACTGGCCGAATGACTGCATCATCCAGGAGCTCAAGCCCAGCTCTAGAGCTGGGACCCGATGTGAGGCTATAAGGGGCCAAGGCCTCACTGAGGTCAAGGAAGGGCCCCCATTTTCCAGTCTGCTATTATCTAATGATATCCATGAGCCTTTGCTCCATCTCAATGGTGGCCATTCAGTGCACATCCCAACATAACCTTCATAGCTTGTTTCCCACAAGCCTGGAATTTCCTTCTACTGAATTGAGACATATTAAATTCGACCTAGTATCTTTTATTTTTGAGAAGTGTAACCATGACTGCTTTACAACATTCAGGTATTAAAGGTTCTGGGTTAGGACGACAGTGTACTGCCTAGAGTCAAAGTTAACCCTCTCTGGGTGATAAATATTTCTTGGAAGGGGATCTTCTAACATCAAACTCAAGACCAATAGAAACCTAAGTCCAGAAGCTTCTGGAGATTTCTGAATACTCAAAAGTTAAAGGACTTTGAAGAGTTGTCTCCCATTATAACTGAATGGATTATAAATCTCTTGAGGGTAGCAATTGTGTCTACCTTCATTTGTCTATCTCTAACTTAGCTCAGACTCCATCATAAACATTCAGTAACAGTTTGTTGAGTGAATGCATCAGTCTCAAAAATCCCACTGGAGTGAAAGCCCAAATCCTAAGTCCCTCAATGGTCATTCCTTTCTCTGAATATCTACTGTCTTTAGAACAGGTATGATGTATCCTAACACCTGTCCCATGCATACACCAATCATCAGGCACCTAGACTGTTAGATTCATAAAGGCAAGGGGGAGGACTCTGTCCTCTTTTCTATAATTCCTACACTTCACCACTGCTAGGTATGATGCTCAATGAACATATATTTGATAATCTTGTTCCAAATGAATATTATGTCAACCACTACAAAGCAATCAGTTGTGAGTACGGATGTTTGTTCATAGCAGTACTTGTCCATACTTCTATGTAAATGAAAGCCTTGTCAAGAAAATAGTCTCCATGGGGCACCTGGGTGGCTCAGTCAGTTAAGCGGCTGCCTTCAGCTCAGGTCATGACCCCAGGGTCCTGGGATCGAGCCCCACATTGGGCTCCCTGCTCGGTGGAGAGCCTGCTTCTCCCTCTCCCTCTGCCTGCCGCTCTGCTTACTTGTACTCTCTCTATCTCTCTGTCAAATAAATACATAAAATCTTTAATAAAAAAAAAGGAAATAGTCTCCTTCCTTTTCATGATTATATGTCAGTCAAAGGAATACAGACAAAGGTCCAAGTTGCAGTTGGAAATGCCTGTATGGGGAGAAATACTACTAGGACTTATTCTCAGAGTAACTGTGGGTGTGTTGTTTTACTACCTTCAGTCTTTTCTTCCTCCTTCCATTAAATACAAGTGAACCCTTTGTCCCAGACAGTGTGCTAGGATCTGTGAATACAAGAGTAAACACTACACTCTCTTCGCCTCCAGGAGGCCGAAGCTAGAGGAGAATAGAGCAAAAAACCAATCTCATATGTGTTATGATACAGCAAGTTCTGGGCTAAAAATGCCCATGGGAGACACTGAACCCGTGTTCAGGGCTCAGGGTGAATAGATTATTAACTGAGGCCTGAGGAGTCAGTAGGAGTTAGCCAAGTAAAGAGGAGCTCAAGAGTGTTCCTGGCAGAAGGGACAGCATGTATAAAGAACTTGACCCAGAGAGAGCTTGGTACCTCCAAGGAACTGTGGAGAGTCCTGGGGTGGCCAGCAATGCAAGGAAGAGGGGACAATTATGGGAGATAAGGCTGGAGAAGTAGGCAGAAGCCATCTCATAAATGGCTCTCTAAGCCATATTAAGGAGTTTGGACTTTATCTTAAAGTCCGAGGGGAATGGGCGAAGGTTTTTAAACTGGAGAGTGGTGCCATCAGATATAAATTCTGCAAAATACTTCTGGTAGCTGGGTGGAGTTTGGGTTAGAAGGATACAATGCCAGAGGCAGAGAGATGGGGTGAGAAGGTGTTGCCGCAATCCACGTGAAAGATAATGGTGGCCAGGACTAGTGTCATGGCGGCGAGTACAGAGAAGAGTGGAAGGACTCCAAAAATACTTGTGATACAAAACTACTGAATAGATATGGGGTCAAGAGGGGGAGAGGAATCAAGGATGATGCCCTGGTTTTAGACATGGGTAACTGGGTGGACAGTGGTGCTTTTCAATGAAGCAAAGAATGAAAGAGAGGGAACAAATTTGAGAAAGTGAACAGTTCAATATCTGACATGCCGAGTTTTAGGTGTTTGAGAGAGATCGAAATGGATACAGACAGGAGGTGGGTGGCTATATGGATATAGCTCAGGGGGAAGAAAGTGGGATGAAAGAAAGAACACATTTCAAAAGCCATGGGAACAGATGATACCACTAAGAAATGGCTGTTCCCAAGTCAGCTACACATTCCTAGGCTCTTTCATATGGATTGTCTTGTTTTTACCAAGACTCCTAAAATGTAATCTTTTGATGGACTTTTAAAAGGTACGATAATTCAACAAGCAATGTTGAGTCCATCCTAATAAAGGAAACACTTACTGGCTTCTGTGAATGTGAATATAAATGAGTCCAGGCAAAAAGATATTTCTAACACATATAAAAGCAGAACCATGAATTTAGCACTCTGCAAAATGTATCTTCAAATAGCTCAAAAAAAGAGGACTTTTGAGATGTGTGTCATCTCTAAAATGGTATGTAAAGAAAACTTGGAGAACGGGAGTGTGTATGCACCTTTGTGCGCATCGGTGAAATCGGAACAGTGGAAGCTTGACCTTGATATATTGCTATGACCTCGGGAAGGTATGAAGTATATAATTATGGCAAAGGAAGTAGGGTACCACTGCTTATGTGACCTCTTTATTTAAATTCTTTTTTTTTTAAAAGGTGTATCCGTATGAATTCTCTTTAGAGATCAGAGACAGCCACAGATAGATTTCATAGGACATGTAGGTAAATTATATTTTCCCTATCAAATCACAATTTTTTTGGTTTGTTAACACGATTACCTATAATTTATTTTAATGCAAATTCCCATACTCTAGTGATTAAAGGACACTTCGTGTAAACAGTAAGTGGGCTCCTCTACACCCATTGTCTTACTGAATGAGCTGGTAGCAAACACAGTGGAATTTGGGTGAGAAATGAGCAGGGTGAGGCACGAAGGTCGCCTCTAAAATGGCAATGTGGAATCCCCACATTCCCTTTTGGAAGGGAATTCCCACTCCCTTCCAAAAGAAGAAACCACAACTGTGTACTTATACTTTTTACATTGAACACAATGACTATGATTTGGAACATAACTGACAATCAAATTAAACCCCCCTCTAATAAATGGATACTGAAAATACTTGGTCTGAGAGTCATTCCATTTGCTTAAAGCAAGCACGGGGTTTGGGTCATAGGTACCATCACTGCCAGATGCTATTTTGAGCATATTACATGTATTAACTCATTAGATCCTCACAATTCTCAAAGTACGTGCTATGAATATTTCCATCTAATAGACAAGGACACTAAAATACAAAATATTAAGTAACTAGTCTGAGGTCATTAGAGGTGGGAAGGTTTGAAACAGTGGGAATGTTTGCTCTTGCCCCCATACCACTCTGTCCCCTGTGAAGGATGCCAGGTTGGCCTCAGTGCTCTGTGCTAAAAGGTAGAATGGTGACTATTTAAACCTTGTGGAAAATCCACATCACCTGCTATTAGCATGGGGTTCACATGTAGGAGTGGCAGAAAGACCCTGGAGCTAATTACTAAGTGAAGCAAAAGTTGGCTGGGGAAAATTCCAGTCGGGGCCTTTGAAAGCCAGTAAAATTACACCATCTGAAGAAAAGCCTGAGGACATCCGAATAATGTTCTTTATCAGAACTGCATCTGGCTCCACTCGACAGAGGACACGCTTAGAACCTAAGTGCCGCCATCCTTGAGATATGAGGATGTCCCTTCTGACTCTCCACCTGCAGGGACTGTGCCTTGAGGAAGCCAAACTTCCTCCCCGACTGGCTCCATTAATATGATCATGACCGTGGCAGCACTTGCCAAAGGAAAAGCCACTTAACTTTCCCTTCTTGAAAAATAGGAGAAATGTGCATCACTTAGACGTGCAGTGTAAGTGTAGTCCCACCCGAAGGCAGAGGGCTGAACAAGTCAACTGACGAGGGTCTCCCCCCTGGCTCCCCATGATTGGTTGAAACCATGGGGAGTCTTCCAGAAGGAAGAGCCAAGTCTTACTTCTGCCTTCCCAGACCAAATCATCTCTCTGGGCCTCCTTTTATAGCCTGACAAAAATCCTTAGGGTGTTCCCAAGGAAAGCGACTTTTATTTTTATAGCCCGACAAAAATCCTTAGGGTGCTCCCAAGGAAAGCGACTTTTATTTTTATAGCCTGACAAAAATCCTTAGGGTGCTCCCAAGGAAAGCGACTTTTATTTTTATAGCCTGACAAAAATCCTTAGGGTGTTCCCAAGGAAAGCGACTTTTATTATTGTTCCTATTTACAGAATCAGCTGGGACATTAACTGATTTTCTCAGCATCGCAAACCAAGACATCTGGGTGGCTAAGATTAAAATGTCAGTGTCTTGGACTCCCATCCTCTGCTTGAACAGAACAGACAACACCCGCAGATGACCCTGTGCGGGAGGCCTGAGTTGCGTTTGTAAACCGGCTGCACCCGAGAAAACTGTATCATTCTGGGGTATTCATTTGGAATTTGTGATTCCTTGGTAGGGGCTAAAACGTGCTTTTGCACTGGCGGCAGGAAAAGAGCAGCAGCTTTGAAAGAGCACCCGGGACCTGGGTTTAGTGAGCTTACGGGCTGGCTGAGCCATTCGGAGAGCCCTGTGGGCCACCCTGGCCTCAGGTTCTTCACCTTTAAGGTGAGAAGTGTGGGGAAGAGCTATTCTAAGGACCTTCCAAGTTCTCTTCTAAATCTAAAGATAGATGATGCACAAAGACGGCAATGGCAACATTTAAACATTTAGGCAAAACACGTGCTTTGGAGGCACACCACCTCCCCGCCGTCTGGGTTGGGGCAGAACTCGTCAGACTCTCTGTGGTCAGGGACTAGGGCTCCCCGCTCCCACCCCAACCCCTCACACACCAGTACTCGCACCTGGCTCGTGATCCATGCCGCTTACCACGGGAGCGAGCGAGACAACACCCGGACCGGTCTGTTTGGTGAGACAAGTCCACCGACCACCGCCCCCACCCCGGTTGCCATGGCAAAGTCAAATTGCTATAAAAGCTTCCAAACTGGCAATTTCTGTCCTTATCTTGTCATAGACTGGGAATGAACCGTTGTCTGACGGGAAGCAGCCCATAGACCATACTTTGAACAACACTGGGTTTAGTAGCCATTTTTCTTAAACAAAGCAAGCCTCCAAAGGACCCGAGGAGGGCATCATTCAACCTACATGACTTTTTCTTTTTAAAGATTTATTTCTTTATTTGAGAGAGAGAGAGAACATGCGCATGAGCAGGAGAGGCAGAGGGAGAGGGAGAGAATCTCAAGCAGACTCCACGCTGAGCCCCGACGTGGGGCTCGATCCCACAACCATGAGATCCTGACCTGAGCCAAAACCAAGAGTCGGACACTTAATGGACGGCAGCACCCTGGTGCCCCGATTCTTTTTTAAAATAAGCAACTGGAAAACACAAAGTAGCTTTTATTTATTTATTTATTTTTTAACAACCTGCTGAGGTAACTCCTGTGTCTCGTGCTATTCAACCAGGTCTGCCCCACACCTGATCTGGATTCTTCTCCAGTCCATCTATCATACTGTCCTACTTCTCCTGCCCTTGGAGCTGTTCTTTATCATCCTTCCCTGTAGCTGACAGCGCCTGGCTGGGCTGAGCAGCCCCGGCATTCCTGCTGAGGGCCTCAGGGGGACAGACAGGAGCTGATCACAGGGCAGGAGGGAATCCGAGAGGCAGAGGCAGGCAGCTGCCCTGGGGACAGAAGCTGCTTCTTACGCTTGGAAGGCAGCAGCCACTCCACTTTCAGGGCTGTGCTCCCAGCCCCCCTTCCCTCCACGCCCCTGGACCTGACAGCGGTGAGGGCTGGTGCTTCCAAGTCACCGCTGGACTCGTAGGTCTGGTGGCGGCTGACCTCTGAAACAGGGCACTAAGCTTAGCAAGGGTGGCATCCCTCTCAGCTTCTTCTGAAAGTGGAGAGGGGGATCTGGTAAAATCAAACACTTGGAATTATTTCCATATGGCACATTGTCACATCACTGTTTCATTTTTATAATAAAAGCTAGCGTCTATTGGGTACCAAGTCCTAGATCCTTGCAAGCACTCTGCACATGTTAATTTAACCACCACCACTACCCAGGAAAGGTCAATTCATTATTATAATCTCATTTTTGTAGGAGAGGAAACTGAAATAGAGAGAAGCTCGAGGAACTTGCCTAAGATTTCACAGGCGGCAAGGGGAGTCCCTGGCCTTGAACCCAGCACGTGTGATGCTGATGCTCGTGCCCCAAACCACGGCTCTGTACCGTCTCGACATGGGAGTGTTGGTTAGGATTCTCATGACAGTCCTATGGATGATCTAAGGCTGACGCAGATCGGTTAAACTGAAAAATATTTATTGAGCAACCTACTAGGCATCGTGCACAATTCTAGGCCCTTGGGATACACACGGTGGGTGTAGTGTACTGAATGGAGGCCCCCAGAAGGCTCTGTCCACACCCTAACCCCTGGAACCTGCGAATGTGCAGGTATCTGAAAAGAAGGGTCACTGCAGATGCAATTAATTTAAGGATTTGAGATGAGCTCATCGGCTATTATCTGGATGGACCTTATAATGACAAGTGTCCTCATAAGAGACAGAAGAGGAGAAAACATAGGGAGAAGACAAGGCCATGCGAGACAGAGGCAGGGACGGGAGGGACACAGCCACAAGCCAAGGCTCACCTGGAGCCTCTGGACGCTGGACAAGGCAAGGCAGGCTCCTGTCCCAGGGCTTTAGGAGGGAGCACAGCCCTGCAGACACCTTGATTTGGGACTTCTGGCCTTTAGAATGGTTAGCAAATAAGTTTCTGTTGTCTTAAGCCACCAAGTTTGTGGTAATCTGTTACAGCAGCCTCAGAAAACTAATACGGAGGGCAACCAAGAAAGTCCTTGTTCTCACAGAATTTACATCCTGGCTAAGAACCGACAGAATGGGATGGGATGGGATGGGATGGAAAAAGAGAAAACCACTTGTCTAACAGCTGAAAAGCATTTCTCTTCAAACGTCTCTCACCAGGAAGTCTTATCTGCATTCCCTGAGTGTGAAGTACCCCTCCTAGGCTCCTCTAGAACCTTTTTGAACTTCCATGATCAGACTTTTCCCACCATTGTGCTACTGATGGTCACCATGGATAATCCTGTGTCCCCCAGCTGCCTATAAAAAGCTTCACGTCCATCTCATCTGGACTTACCCGAGATCATGTGAGAAGGGGGAGACTGGGAATACCCTGACGACCAATAAGAAGGGGTGCGTGGAGACCAACAAGAGGGCAGGGCCACTGTGCATGTTCATCAGCTTGTTTCTACCCAAGGACACTGGCTGAGGGGGCAAAGCAGGCTGGAATCCACCCGGTGTCTTTCCAAGTGGTTGTCCACTGCCATCAAGAAATAGAGTCTAATGAAATCTTGCCATTTGCAACAACATGGCTGGAACTAGAGGGTGTTATGCTGAGTGAAATAAGTCAGTCAGAGAAAGACAAATAACATATGATTTCACTTATATGTGGAATTTAAGAAACAAAACAGATGAACATGGGGGAAGGAAAGAAAAAATAAAATAAGATGCAAACAGAGAGGGAGACAAACCATAAGAGACACTGAACTCTAGGAAACAAACTGAGGGTTGCTGGCGGGGAGGTGAGAGGGGGAAGGGATAACTGAGTGATGGGTACTTGATGTAATGAGCAATGGGTGTTATATGCAAGTTATGAATCACTAAATTCTACCCCTGAAACTAATAATACAGTATATGTTCACTAAATAGAATTTAAATAAAGAATATAAAAAAAAACCCCACTTCCATCTTCATGAAAGATGTTAGTTGAATGATGCTCTCTTAAAAAAAAAAAAAAAGTAGAGTCTAATTTCCCTCTCTTCGAGTCTGAGCTGGCTTTAGTGGCTCGGGTGAAACCAGCAAGACACAGCAGAGGTGATGCTATGTGACTTCCGAAGGGCCACGACAGAAGACGTCTTGCAGTTTCCAGCTGGGTCCCCTGCAATGCTCGCTCTCCAGACATGCCCCCCTGGGTGCTCCCCGGCAGAACCCAGCTGGCGTGTGCTGAGAAGGCCACGCCTCTGGAGGGGCCTCAGACGTTAGTCCCAGCTTGGAGTCACTCTAGCTCAGGCCCTAGACATGCAAGTGAAGACGTCTCCGGGGATTTCAGCGTGCAGCTCCTTGAGTGACCCCCAGCCACTGGCGACTTCTCAGCTGAGGCCCCGCACATTGTGGAGCAGAGACAAGTCATCCCCACTGTTCTCTGCTCAAATGCCTGACTTCGAATCCAAAAGCACAACACAAACAAAGAGCAGAAGCGGACCCATCAATACAGAGAACAGACTGATGGTTGCCAGAGGGGAAGGGTGGGGGGAGGGGAACATGGGCGAAGGGGCGTAGGAGACACGGGCCTCCAGTTATGGAAAGACTAAGTCATGAAAATAAAAAGCACAGCACAGGGAATATAGTCAACGGAGCTGTCATGGTGCTGTATGGTGACACACGGCAGCTGCACTTGAGGTGAGCAGAGCATAAGGCATCGAGAAGTTGAATCACCCTGTTGTCCTCCTGAAACTACTGTAACGTGTGTGTCAACGATACTTAAGTACGAAAAAGAATCCATGAGCATAATAAACCTGAATTATTCATTTTGCAAATATAACTGCACATGTGCTCCAAATGGGCTAAAAACAGCTTCTCAGAAAAGAGACAGGAAGAAGGATGTAGGCAAATCCCTTCTCACAGATGTGTCCCAACCTAACTCCCCTATTACAGTGCACCCCTTCCCTCTCCCGTGGCCGGAAGTCCCCACCGCTGCTGAGTTCACCATGGGGAAGAGGGCCAAAGAGCCAAAGAAATTGCTCTCCTGGTGGGAGAAAGAAGGGAGACGTTTCCTCTCGGGTCCTGGCACAAGTTTGCTAGGGAACTGGAAGCCTAGAATGGGAGTGGGTCCATGCACTGACCTCCCATTTGCTGCCGTGGCGAGCCCAAGGCTGGAGGTGAGGGAAGGAGAAACTGGCAGGGCCGGTGGATGCAGGACTTGCCATGACAAGTCTCAAGCAGCCTCTGGTCCCACTGAACTCTTCTCTGGGGCCTCAGCTGTGAAAAGAGGGGGCTACAAAGCGGGGGTGTGCTTAGGACATTGACTTGGCTCCAGGCCCCAGCCGTGGAGTGTTAAACCAGCCTGCCTACACATGTCTGCTTCCCGCCAGGGTCAGAGCCTGCCTGCCTCCCTGTGGCCGCTAGGCCACAGCCCCACACTCCACAGTCACGACGCCATGTTGTAGGAACACAGACTGCCCTTACTGAAAAGGATCCGAGAGACCATCCGCTGCCTTCACAATGCACAGGAGGTGAAAACTGTGGAGGAGAATATCAACAGGACACTTGATGTCTTTGTTTCATCAAGAATACAGAGAGATGGGGCGCCTGCCTGGGTGGCTCAGTGGGTTAAAGCCTCTGCCTTCGGCTCAGGTCATGATCTCAGGGTCCTGGGATCGAGCCCCGCATTGGGCTCTCTGCTCAGGAGGAAGCCTGCTTCCTCCTCTCTCTCTGCCTGCCCCTCTGCCTACTTGTGATCTCTCTCTCTGTGTCAAATAAATAAATAAAATCTTAAAAAAAAAAGAATACAGAGAGGTTACAAGTGACCATATTACCAGCTACAGGGGCAGAAAAATACGATTTTCAGAGGGGAACCTTTTTGTAGAGGGGAGTCCTGAGGCATGGCATTCGTAGGCCAAAAAGCCTGGGGCCAGCTGCCAAGAAAGTTGACTTTGCACAATGTTTTTAATTACAGCAATTGTTCTAAGGGCTGGAAAATACGAGCATTCCCCGAATGTGGTCTCAGTGTATGGACAAAATTCTCCCATTATTTTCATAATTATGGATACTTTAAACCCAATTTACCTGACCAATAATGAGGCAATTACAACGGAGCCCACAAAACCTGAAGAAGGCAAGATGTTTGGGATCTCACAGCAGGCCCCTGGAAGCAGGCGTTTCC
Organism: Ailurus styani; assembly: GCA_002007465.1. Lineage (NCBI taxonomy): Eukaryota > Metazoa > Chordata > Mammalia > Carnivora > Ailuridae > Ailurus > Ailurus styani. The sequence goes on along the minus strand of LNAC01000070.1, from coordinate 2,756,171 downwards.
ACTACTGCCACTAAGCTACACACAGGCGATGCTGACGTGCTGAAGACAAGAGGAGAGTGTTTCCTTCCTGACTTGTCCCAGCTTCCAGAACTGACCACAAACTACAGGCATTCGCATTTCAGAGTCTGTGAAGAGGGGCCTTTCAATGTGGTCCCAGAGAGCAGGGAGCAGAGAACCAGTGGAAATTTCAGGGAACATCACTTTCACCCCAAAGGAGGATCCTTTGTAATAGTGAGAGTTGTTCCAGTGTGGACTTGGGTGTTAACTTTGTGAGGAAGTGAGATCCCTGTCACTTTCCGCCTCAGGGAGAGACTGCGAATGGACTCCCACTCACTGGGTTCATTGCAGATTCAAGCGTCAGACAGGAGTTGATCCAGATTACACCTCCATTATGTATACTCTAAAATGCTACAGTTTTAGGAGCTGTCATAAAATCACTGCCTTTGCAAAATCAGTGCAGCATTGAATGCAAAATAAAAAGAAAAAGACCATCCTTTCTTTTCAACTCAGAACTGACGTTCATGGTTCAGTGCTTGAGAGAAGCCTTCCACTACAAGCACCTGAAACCCTTACGTCATGCTGCACTGAGAATCATGAATGTTCTCTTCATAAATCTTTCCCCCCAGTTTATTGAGAAATAATTGACATGTTACTCTATGAGCTTCAGGTGTACCGCCTGATGGCTTGATTTACAGATACTGTCAAGTGATCACCCCAATAGGTTCAACTAACATCCATCTTCTCATACAATAAAAAGGAAAGAAAGAAGAAGAAAGGAAAAATATTTCTCCTTGTGATGAGAACTCTTGGGATCTACTCTCTTAACAACTTCCCTGGGCATCATGTCGTACACGACACTTATTACCTGCAAGTTTGCACCTTTGGACCACCCTCTCCTGTGGTAACCACAAGCTTAATCTTTTTTCCAATGCATTGGGGTTTTGTTTGTTTTGTCTGTTTTTTGTTTGTTTGTTTGAAGATTCCACATGCAAAGTGAGATCATACAGTATTTGTCTTTCTTGGACTAATTTCACTTAGCATAATGTCATCAAGGTCTATCCCTGTTGCCACAAAGGGTAGGATTTCTTTATTTTTATGGCTGAATAATATTCCATTGTGGAATAATATTCCATATAGGCTTATCACATCTTCTTTATCCACTCATCCACTGATGGACTCTTTGGTGGTTTCCATGTCTTCACTATCGTAAATAGTGCTGCTATGAACATGGGGGAGCAGATAGCTTTTTTTTTAAAGAGAGAATGCGCATGCACACACACAGGTGGAGGAGGTAGGGAGAGGAAGAGAGAGGATCTTAAGCAGGCTCCACGCCCAGCATGGAACCTAACGTGGGACTCGATCTCACAGCCCTGAGATCATGATCTGAGCCAACATCAAGAGTCTGAGGCTTAACCGACCGAGCCATCCAGACGTCCTGTTGCAGGTATCTTTCTGAGTTAGTGTTTTCATATCTTTTGCACATATTCCCAGAACTGGAATCACTGGATCATTAGGATAGTTCTAGTTTTAATTTTCTGAGTAACCTGCGTACTGTTTTCTACCAATTTACAACCCCACCAACGGTGCACAAGGGTTCCCTTTGCTCCATATCCACACCAGCATCTGTTCTCTCTTGTCTTTGTGCCACATAAGTATTTTTAGGGTTCTGGGTTTTGAAGCTCCTTGATGGGGTGATTTTGTCTTAGTATCAACACCTGTAATTCCAGGCTTTGGCATAGTGGTTCTCAGCTAGGGGCTATTTGGGCCCCGCAGGACATTTAGCTATGCTTGGAGACATTTCTGACCATCAGATGGGGGGCGGGAGGGCGCTACTGGCATCTCTTGGGTAGGAGCCAGGGATTCTGCTAATGATCCTGCAATACACAGGACAGCCCCCCACAACAAGGAATTCTCCAGCCCAAACGTCAACAGTGCTGTATTGAGAAACCCTGTTCCAGAAGCATGGAGGAGAAAACAATAACAAAAGCACTACACTTACTGACAATGTACTGCACTTGGCACTTCACAAAAGCACATGATTTGTCCAACAACTCTTCAAGAGGGACATTGCTGTGGCCAGGGTCCAGGGCTCAAGTCCAGACAGTTACATTGTGTCTAAGATCAAAGAGCTTGCAAATACAGAAGTTGGGCTTGAACCCAGTCAGTCAGACTCGAAGGGCCCAGTTCCACATCGGTGTGCTGGGAGCCTCTGATGTCCTTACATGCTGTTTGCAGCAGACACTAGGCTTTCTATGGTCAAGAAGGTGCCCTGAGGAGTAAAGAGCTTCAGAGAGAAACAAAGGAACCAAGCCTAAAATGGAGCCTGTACTTCCGGATGGAACCTGAAGGCCCAGGCTCCTGAACCACGTGGCCACTCTCAATGGCCCCAAATCCAACCTCTCCAGAGTCTGGGCACATTTCCTACACTGCTTCCTGAGGCAACACTGGGGGCTGCATCATGAGGAGAACTTCAGTGTGATTTCAGTGTGACTAGGATATCACATGTCTCAAAAATTTTGACCTTAAAATAACGTGTGTCCAGATTTTTGAGAACGTGCTTTGGACTTAGATGGAGCCCAGTTGAAATATCGCTTTTTCACTTTTGTTGTTGTTGTTGTTTTAAAATAAGGTCTATGCCCAGCGTGGTGCTTGAACTCAAGGCCCTGAGATCAAGCGTCATGTGCTCTACCTACCAACTGAGCCAACCCCTCACTTTTCCACTTATTAATGGGGTCGTTTGGGGCAACAAGTTACTTAATCTTCTAAGCCTCAGTTCTCCCATCTGTATTATGGGCACTATCGCCATCACCACTGCTTCATGGGAGTATTATGAGGACACAAACAAGAAAATTAAAGAATTAAGCGGAAGCCAAAGAGCTAGGGACCCGGAAGTGAGTAAGAGACCAATGAGTATTAGATGGTATAGCGATGCCACTATATCATTCTGTGGTTTATAGTAGAACATAAAGAATGGGGAGGAGAACAGGGATGGATTGCCAGATGTGGCTGTGCGGGGCGGGGCTGCAGCCCGGGAGTGCACAGATGTGGACTGCCTGTGTGAGTGCTCCATACTCCGTAACCTTCTGTGGAAGAGCAGTGCACCATGGAGTCAAAAATAGCAAGGATGAAGGACAGAATGAATTTCAAGAAAGTGTCTTTTGTGAATCCAATGAACATTTCTGTGCTTGCCTTTTCTAGAACAGTTATTTGTGGATGGCTGTCATCCTTTTGGTTGCCAAAATCCCATCATATAACACACACATGCTTCTGCCTGATGTCTCCAGTCTTCTGCTTTGAGCCTCTTAAGAATGTGGAAAACTGGGCGCCTGGGTGGCTCAGTGGGTTAAAGCCTCTGCTTTCGGCTCAGGTCATGATCTCAGCATCGTGGGATCGAGGCCCGCATCGGGCTCTCTGCTCAGCAGGGAGCCTGCTTCCTCCTCTCTCTGTCTCTCTGCCTCCTTGTGATCTCTCTCTGTGTGTCANTTAAAAAAAAAAAAAAAAAAAAAAAAAAAAGAATGTGGAAAACTAAGTGAATTCTGGTATCTGTCAGAGACCAATGGAAGCACTCTGAGAATCTTAATTCAGAAGCAGAAATGAGCCAGTCCACTTGCATCTTGAACTTTTTTGAAAAAAAAAAAGCTGCAATGCCCCTCTCTAGGTTAGCAGCTGTGACTTCAATATTTTATCCAATCAATATCTGATGGGACATATTTTAGAACTGACAGCTGATCAATGAATCAGTCATTGCGTTAACAAGTCAGTGACTCACACATGGGGCTTCTGTCTCCCGAGAACTTCACCTCTTTCCCCAATTCTGGCCTGTCTCCGGAAGCACTTCCTTCTACAATACTAGCATATCTCCACACAGGTATATTTGCTCAGAAAAGGGATCTCTATTCAATTTCCCAAATTTAAGACTCTTAGAATACCAGAGCTGGAAGATCCTGAAAGACTCTTCACTGAAAAGTTGAGGACACCAAGACCAGAGAGAGTGAGGGCCTTGCCCAGAGTCACACAGCAAGTTAACAACAGAGTTAGAATTAATACCCTGGCTTTAGAACAGCTTGTCCCAGTTTCATTTACTACTCACTGAAGTTCTTCCTCTTCATTGGGGTAATTCCAAGGTGGGGGGTACACAGTTCTCCCTGTGTACTTTCTTAACTTTCTCACTAGTCCGAGAAAGTTAAGAACACAATATTTCAAAGCTTCACGAATTTCAGTGTCACCCTTGTGCAGGGGCCATGCTGATCTCCTCTGGATCATTCCACTTTCAGTGTACGCATTGCCAAAGCGAGCACTAGAACACTGTATTTCAAACATATGAGTAAAGCCTGATGAAATTAGAAAGAGAATCTTAAGTGGGAAAATCATAGGGCAAGCAGCAAGACTTGCTGACTGGAGCAGATGTGAAGTTGACAAGGCTAGCGTGGATCTAATTGCCAGAAGTCTCTCTCCAAGAGTATAAATGTGAGGTCCACATGTGGTCCCAGGGACCCATCACATCCAGTGACAACATGGAGAGTGGTTGACCATGAGCCCAACCCAGAAACGACCCTTTGGGTTTTCTCAACATGGCACTCCAATAGGAAATAAAGCACACAGGAGATGTGACATTTGAAATTTTTTAAAAAAGAGATCTTTGTACAAATTTTGCTTTCAACAATGCTGACCATATTTAGCCCATTTTACTTTTGCTTTCTAGAGAGCCAAGAATATAACCAATAGACTGGGCTATCCTGACATTGCCCAAGGAAAAGTTGTGCAAAAAAAGAAAAAATGACCATCTGTTTATCCACCATAGGGACCAGTCCTCCCCCTCCTTTCCCACTGCTTTGATGTAATCCCTCCAGTTCTATTGTGCTCTTAGCTAATTACATTTTATTTGTGGTCTCTTCTTTTTCCATTTACGGTGATCTTTCTTAAACCTGACTATGATTTGCAGAGATGGTCAGGAGTGCTTTTTAAAAACAAAAAACAAAAAACAAACAAACATAAATTCTAGGGCTCCTCACCTGGGTCACTGAATCTAAATTTTCTGGAATAAGTCCTAGGAATCTATATTCTTTTAAAAAGAAGCTTTCCAGGTGATTCTAAGGCCCGGGATTTAATAGTCTAGTTCCTTCCTCCCTCTCTCCACCCCCCTTATGTGCTGCCTTCAAAATCTATGCACCACATATAATAGTCTTGGAAGAGAGACAACATTCTTTGTTCCAAACAACCACCAATTTACAAATAACACTTTCGTAAAAAACATGCCAGGAAACCTTGAATTTGTTGTATGACTACTGGCACTATAAAGAACTGTAGACTCAGAAATGGAACTATGGCCATGTTCTTTCTTCCTGAAGATATCTGAGGAAAGAGACATGTTTAAGAGCAAATTCTCATGCTTTATTTGAAGTCTTTATTATATTCAGACCTCAAGAATTAATATTAATTTAGTTAATATTAATTAAATATTCAGACATAAGGAATTAAGACATGGCCTAAATCTGACCTACACTGAGGTTCTGAGTTAGGGTGCTATTACCTTTTCTTTTTCCAAACTTAAATGACACAGATTTCCCTTAATCTTTCCTGGTACACAGTCTCCCTGCTCTTTGATTACTATTCTCAATTTTTCTTCAGCTTCTTCAAACTACTCTTGGTTCACCAGCAGGGACTAAAATACCTTCAAGACACAACGGTACTAATCTACTTTATGGTTTGAAAACAGTTTGCTTTTTTTTTTTTAATAGGTTTTTGAGAGAGAGAGAGTGAATCAGGGGAGGTGGGAGAGAGGGAGAGGGAATCTTAAGCTGGTTCCACACAGCGTGGAGTCTGACACATAGCTCCATCTCACAAGCCTGAGATCATGACCAGAGCTGAAATCCAGAGTCAGACGCTTAACCGACTGAGCCACCCAGATGCCCCACGCACATCTCTTTAGGAGAATTTATTTTACACTCAGGAGTGACTTAGATTAGTGGACTCAAATCTAAAGATCTAAAGATTGATATTCTGCTTCAAACAAAATTCCCTTTAGAATTCTTTTATTTAGTGGTTCTTCTGCATGTGAAGTGTCGCCAATCTCCAGGATTCCTGTTATATAGAGATTAGATTCTGAATTTAATCTCAAAGCTACTCCTGTTTCCTCTCATTTTCTTCTCCCTGTTCCTCTGAATTCTCAAGTTATTTTAGCTCATCTTCCTCCTCATGAATTCACTTTTCTATACTTTCCCTAATGCTTGCAGTTTTCTCTTGAACAATCACGCTTCTGGAAGAGTGAATTATGAGCCCCCATTCTCACCCCTCCCAGAATCTGTGCCCTGTGCCACACAACTCTGAAGTTCCCTCCACTAAAAGTGGACAGTCTCCCTGCCTCGGTTTTGGGGTAGCCATGACTTGCTGAGGCTAATGCCTTACGGACAGTTCTGTTTCCTCTCAGCCCTCTGGCTCCTCTTCCGTTGCCGTAAAAGGAAACAGTCATATAGTCATGGTCAGCTCATTAGTGTGTGGGGGGGGGGGGAAGAAAGCACAGACTCGTCCAACCTATGCCTTGGGGTCACTTAGCTGAACTCAGCCACAATGAGCGGAGCCAGAAGGGCCCATCCAGACAGACTGCAAGACTGCAGGACGCCAGTGCTTCCAACGAGCCTTTAGGGCTGTTCACGTGGCTCTGGGGCTGTGAGAGCAAATGAAAGCATGCCTGACTACGGAAAGCAGTGAGGTGGCTCAGGGTCCTCTAAGGGAAGAGGCAGGACAGCTCCTTCTTCCCTTGGCCCTGGAACTGAAGGACGCTCACGGTGCCAACAGAGAAGCTGCGAGGAAGACGAGGAGCAGAAACTGACTTCCAGGTAGGGAGAAGCTCCTGCCTCCAGAGGCCCTGAGGAAGAAATGACGCCCAGCAGCAGCCCTGCTCCTACAGAAAAGCAGCTCGAGGGAACCCAGCTCATCCCGCTGCCAATGGCCACTTCCCGGCAGAGCCGTCACTGTGGCAAAAGGAAATTCCCCCTGAATCCAGGCCTAATAAGCACCCACATCCCCAGCCCTTTAGGCTGCTGATTTCTTTCCTTCTGGCTCGACGATCTGTCTCTTCAGTGGGCTCCAAGAGATGGTCTGCATACGTGAGTGAGCTCTTTATTCTGTTGACTCAAAAGATAAGAGATTCTCCTTATTTTTCTGAATATGGTGATGCCCATGTGAACATTAAACCAGCCCCTAAATCTTACACCTCACTCCGGGGGTCAATTTAGCCCAAACTGAATCTCGATTTAAGATTCTCCTTCCATGTGATGATGGCTCATCTCACAGGTAAGGGTTACCTGTGAGGCTGGAAAAATGGACTATGTGTACTCAAGCCAAAGCCAAACCGACAGTTTGGTGGGAAGACCACGTTTTCTAACACCATTAAACACACACACACACACACACACACACACACACACACACACACACACACACACACAGAAAAGGTCATAGACCTAATTTTATCCTATTTTCCAAATCCTTTCTGTCTTCCATCTATGACACCTAATGGATGAAATGAATGAACAGTTAGCCTCAGTGAGAAAAGATACCCAGTGTTTGCAAAATGATTTCAAACAAAATTTTCTGCCCATTAGTGTGTACACTGCCTCCCTTCACATCCAAGGGAGTGAACAGACTGTGCTCGGGCCACATGGCTCCGAGGATGAAGTTAGCCTGGAGAATAATCTTCCAGGCTTCCTCTGCCAGGCAGGGGTCCCCTGACACATGGCCTGCCCGGTCCCAATTCTTCATTCAACAAATAGGTGGGGAGTTTCTGCTCTGCGCCAGACCTGTCTGTTGTGAGTATGTAAAGCCAGCGAGAAAGAGAAAGGAAAATGATGGAACTTCTAACAAGAGTAAAGAGAAAGCGATGTTCATCTCCAGCTGAGAGCACCATGGACTTGCCACTTGCTGAGACTTTCTGTAAAACTGCTTCCCTGAGCGGCCTTTTCCTCCCCAACCTACTGTGGGTATTTTCAATAATCCTTGGCTCCCTCATCTTGTCTAAGACACAGCCAGTTGAGCCACTTCGGAGGAGAGGAACTCAGGACTCTGAGTGACTTGCTCCTGCCCCTCCCCTTCCTACCTCTGGCGCTTCTGACAGGAGACCTTTCCTACTTTCTAGAGGGTACTTGTCTTCACAAGCTTGATGCCATCTTTCCAGGACTAAGATTTTCTTCTTCAAATGACATATATAGATCTATCGATCTATCTATCTATCTAAAATGGCTGGCAATAGTTCAGCCTTTACCCTTTGTATGCTAAAAAAAAAGTGTGTGTGTGTATGAACACATATGTGCACACACACCCCCACATGTATGTGCACGCACAGGTAAACACATTCACACACATGTATGCATGCACACATGCACACACATTCACATGCATGTGTGCACATGCTCACATACACGTGTGTGAATATACACATGTATCCACACTCACACAGGTGTGTATGTGCACACGTGTACACACACTCATATACATGTGAATATACACATGTATTCATATTCACACGTGTGTATATATTCACACACACGTATTGTGTATGTGCACACATTCACATACACGTGCATATCCACACACATGCATATACGCACACATGTATACATATTTGCACATATGTGTGCACACATGTATACCCATTCACATGCAAACATCGACATACATGTTTGCACTTGCACACGCGTACATATATTCACATGCATGCACACATAAACACACACATGCATGTGCGTGCACATACACATATGTGTGCACATATATACACGTGTGTGTACATACACATATATACATGTCCACATACACACACCACATGCAAACTTTTTCTTAGCGAATTTCCTCTACAAGTACAATTTGGCTAAGCTGATTTTGAGAACCCTTCAAGGGACCTTAGGGTCCAAGCAAATAGGGACCCAGGCCTTTAGGGCTTATGGCCAGTCTGCTTTTCCCTCTGATAACACTACTGGAGCCCCCAGGGACTCTCAGTCCTCATTCATGCTTGGGTTTAAAGGCTGGTAGCGAGGTAGGTCTTGCCCTTTGTATTCGAAACAAGCTTGCACCTTCAGGACAAAGAGATGAAGCTCTTGAGGCTGAGATTTGAGGTGGGGTTTGGTGGGATGGGGTGGAGAGGGAGATTTGGTTCTAACGCATCTCTGATCACCACCTTCCACCCCCATCTCTTATCTCTGGCTAGGTGTCCTGGGACCTGGTATGACTACAGTTTTCAAGTGCAAACCTATGTTTTTGCTCCTCTGTGAGCCTGACCAACCACCTGCCACAGGAAGCTCACTTATCTCCCAGACGGAAATGTTCAGAACCTGGTTGAGAACCATAAAGGAACCCAACTCATCTTCTGAGCAGCGCACGCAGACAGTACAACGTTAATTTTTGGAGCTCAGGCACATAACTCACAGTGGTAACCTCATTCAGCGTGTCTCGTGTTCTCAGACCCCTGGCTACCGTTTCCCCACTTCGGATGGATCAAATGTAGGAAAGTGACCCACTACAGCAGCAATAACAGCTAACAGCCTGACTCACGGGAGGAAAAAGACAAAAGCTGGTGGAAGAACTCAAAAAGGTGGGCATTTAGTGAAGGGGCCAGCTGCTTCCAACACCTCACTGCCCCAGGAAAACACCACTGTCCCGATGACGGCCCCTACGGTAATTAGCACTCAGAGTAATAACTCGGGGTTAACTGGAAACGTTTAAACGATACCAATGCACTCTGTTTTTAGGAAGAGAATTCCCAAGCGCCGGGCAAAGGGGCCGGCACGGAGAAGGGCCCCCTAGAGGACAGTCGCGGTTACTGCACCGTAAGGACCCCAGGGCGGGAGGGGCGGGGGTGGGGGCCGGCGCTGGGAACCACCTACCTCTGGATGTTATCTTCCAGTTGTTTGACTCGGAACTCATCCTCCTCAGACTGCCGCCTCCTGGCTTCCTCCTCTTCGGCAGTTCCAGCGGGGATACCCTGCAGCAGCCATTTTTCCCGAAGCACTTTGGACTGTGGGAAGGAGGGAAGAGAACAGACTAGATGATACCTTTCGGTCCACAGCCTGCTCTGGGCCGCGGCGCCTGGGCTTTGGCTCCGCCCCTCATCAGTGTCACCTGAATTGCCGCCTTGGCTCCCCACCTCCCTCAGGCCCAGCCCCTCGAGAGGCACCAGAGGGATTTATTTCTGCATTTCCGACTATAAGAAGCTTTTGAAAACAGACAGAAAAACAGGAAACAATATAATGAATGCCCGTGTAACTCATCGAGCTTTACAGTTATAAAGAGTTTGCCGTATTTCCCACAAATTCTTCACCAGAGCATTTTAAAGGACATAACAAACATCGTGACATTTCACCCATAAGTAGTTCAGTATGAATCTCTAAAACATAAGGACACTTTTCTGTGCAACTGCAATTTCATTATATAATGTCTTAAGATCACCAGATATCGAGTCTATCTTAAAGCGTGTGTGTGGTATTTTTTTTTTTTTTAAGATTATGTCATACTTCTTCTTAGAAGCTTTTTAATGATTCCCAACCAGCCTCCAGCAGTGGTCTCCAAACAGTATTAAAATCATGCACTCCATTTACACCAGTGTACTAATGTAGAGTAAAATAAAAAGGTGGGTTTTTTGTTTTGTTTTTTTCAGTAGGCTTCTGTGGAGCCCAGTGTGGGCCTTGAACTCACAACCCGGAGGTCGAGACCTGCGCTGAGATCAAGAATCGGACGCTTAACTGACTGAGCCACCCAGGTGCCCCCCAAATTATAAAGGTTTTGAGTTTCAGGCAATGGGGGGGAGGAAGCCATTACTGCTTTGACAAGGGAAATGCAAACAGCTCAAAAGACAGGCAAGCTGAAACTCCCTAAAACAAAGAGCGAGGTGAGGAAGGCGTGGGAGAGGATTTTTGATTTGGGTTTTCATTATGTGGTCCCCAGATGACAGATGGTGGTTATTTGATGTTTGCAGAGGCTGGACCGCGGGCATCATGGCTGAGTGTCCCCTGGGCAGGTCGGTGGTCCTGGGAATGGAGCACTGTAAGGGTGCACTAGAAGCAGGGCATGTGACCAGTTTTTCCCTGGTCCCATAATGGCTATGAAGCCAGTCAACACAGTGTAAGCATAGGGTAAGCCCTGGATTCCCTGGTCCCCGGCATCACCTCCACCAGAATCCGGTTTGACCTCAGCAGGCAGGCTGAGCAAGGTAAAGGAAAGGGATCCCTTATAATGACTAAGAACCAGGTTATGCATGACTTGGAGCCAACTAAATAGGACATACAGAAATGAGAAAGTGGAATATCTCTAATATTGTAGACACAGAATTCATACTCGCTTTGGTTTCCTTTCTACAACTCTTATGAGCAAAAGGTAGACAATTCCAGAGGTTCACATTTGTCTTGACGTTAAGGAATAAGAGCTACTTATGATGAAGCTCTAAAATGAGTTATTAAAAATTACCAACATTTAGTAATAGTAAGAATTCATTAACAGTTCTGATTCACCATTCTGTTGAGAAATGCAGCAACTACTCAGGGCTATGAAGCCCCTGCTGTATGTGTAGGACCAAGTTCCAATGGCTCAAGTTCCTACACTTCCGAATAGACTTTCTGTTAGCAACGCATCACCGTGGTGTCCAAGTGGTCACAGTTTTCACTGGTGTTTTTCTTGCCTTTTAATTATAAATCGTTGTTGGTAGAAGTCTGTTTGGTTACTCTTACACAGAAAAGCATATTTATAGCGCTTGACCTGTAGCTTTCCATTCATCAGACATGAGCTCGTTCATACGTAAGGTATTCCAACTGTATGTTAAAGTGATTGTACACAAGAGCTACCCTCACCCCAATAGACTTTTTTTTTTTTTAAAGATTTTATTTATTTATTTCACAGAGGGAGAGAGATCACAAGGAGGCAGAGAGGCAGGCAGAGAGAGAGAGAGAGGGGGAAGCAGGCTCCCCGCTAAGCAGGGAGCCCGATGCGGGCCTCGATCCCAGGACCCTGAGATCATGACCTGAGCCGAAGGCAGAGGCTTTAACCCACTGAGCCACCCAGGCGCCCCCCAATAGACTTAAACAGCTATACATCATTGGTAACATGGTGCCTGTAAATGTGTTTACAACTACCACCAAGGAGAGTGTAAAAAAAAAAACTTTACAAGTTTCTAGGGCATTGTTTAATACTAGAAAATCATGTGTAAAAGCTCACAATTTGTTTACATTGGTTGCTCTTTCTTATGGGCTAAATTATGGCTCCTTCCCCCACCAATTCATATGTTGAAGTCCTAACCCCACCTACTTTATAATGTGACTGTATTTGGAAGTAGGGTCTTGAGGGTTAAATGAGGTCATTGGAATGGGCTCAAATCCAGTGTGACTGGTGTCCTTATAAGAAGTGGAGATTAGGGGACACCTCGGTTAAGCATCTGCCTTCAGCTCAGGTCATGATCCCAGGGTCTTGGAATCACATCCCCCATCAGGCTCCCTGCTCAGCGGAGAGCCTGCTTCTCCCTCTGCCTGCTGCTCCCCCTGTTTGTGCTTTCTCTCTCTCTCTGACAAATAAGTAAATAAAATATTTTTAAAAAAAGAAGTGGAGATTAGGACACAGACATTCACAGAAAGACCATGTAAAGACACCAAAGGAAGACAGCCATCTACAAGCCAAGGACAGAGCATTAGAAGAAGCTAACCCTACTGACACCTTGATCTTAGACTTCTAGCCTCCAAAATGATGAGAATCTAATTTCTGGTGTTTAAGCCACCCAGTCTGTGGTCTTTGTTACAAGAACCCTAGCAAACTACTATATTCTCCCTAGCTGTATCACAGAGATCCACTGGAAAGTGGAGATGAGTGGGTTAAATTGGTTTCCCTTCCTAAGTGGGCTCCAGGAAAAAAAAAATTCAAAACCACTGTTCTCCACTCAAAATTCTCCAGAGATCATGCTCACACACAGTGAGAAGCCACGTCAAACAGTGGTTAAAGCCTGAATTCTGGAGCCAGTCTCCCACCTACTACTAGCTGTGTGACCTTAGATAGTCTCATCGGCCTCACCAAACCTCAGTTTTCTCATCTGTAAAATGGACATGATGACAGAGCCCACCTCAGGCTTGTTATGAGGATTAAACGAGCTCATACACAAGCGCTGAGCCCATACTTAGTACTAGAGAAATGTTTATTATTGTTCTCCATACTGCTCCTCTGGCCTCTCCTCTCTTCATCTGAGAAAGAGCAGGGAAAATGTCACGAGAAGCCTTCCCCCACTCCTGCTGGCAGGATCCATGGCTCTCTGCTCTGTCTCCTCTAGCAGAGAACACACTCCAGTGTACTCTTACACTGTTCTCTCTTTTTCTATCTTTCTCCCTCTGGACTCCAAGCTCTTCAAAGGCTGGGGCTGTTCTTCATTCACCTTTGCATCTCATGGCCACACCCAGCCCAATTCCCGGAATGAATAAGTAAATGGGTGAATGGGAAAAATCTCAATAGTCATTCTAATTTCTCAGGAGGGGGGTGTCACACTCTAAACCACAGTGCTCCCTGAGCTGAAATGTTTGATACTCGCCTAGTTCAACCCATAGAGGGTAAAACCCTATTAGGATTATTGGGAAACAGATCCATTAGCAACCTTGGTCTTGGTGTGTAGACTCTTCTGGAAAAGCCATGGACAGACCCAGCTTTCTCTGCCCCAGGAGGGATAGTCTATAGCCTGGGCTTCTAGAAACGTGACCCAGTGGCTGCTCTTGGGAATGTTCTGTCTGCTCTTCTTCATACTGTGCCTCCTGCCACCAAGGAAAGGGTCTAAACGCTCATTTCTGGCTGACTGAGCCTTAGCCATCCATCAGTACTTCTGACAAGAGCAGCCCGGTGACCATGAACACCGAGAGCACACGTGCCCTCACATCTGTCTCTTCTCTGGATAAGGCAGTGAGTGAGGTCACCAGAACATCCCCAACAGGACAGTCGGCCTGGTCTCAGAGAAGTCTTCACATAAGTGTTTGGACATTACAAAAACAAAAAAGCAAAGTTGATTTTTTTCCTACTTGGCCCTGAAGTAATGCTGCAAACCACCAATTCAAATATGGTTACCACCAAAGGTTCCCTTAGCCTCTGCCAGATGCCCTCCTGTTGTCTCTGAGGGTCAGCGGTGTTATGGTCTTGGACTATAACACACTTGTGTGTGCTGCACCCATTGCAAGCACCAGTTTCCCTCTACTGTCCTGGTCCTTATCAGCTGCCCGAGTGTTTCAGAATTAAGTGACAAGCAAAGCACACCAGAAGTGAACACTAAAAATAGAAACTCTTCTTTTTTTATGCCCAAACAGCATATATAAAAAAATTGTATCCTAGCTTACAGGAGTGAAGAACTGTCAAAATTCATCTTTGTCAAGTGGGTGCAACTACGAAGAGTCGAGACAAAGGAAGTACACGTAAGGCTTAGAGGAGAGCTTGCAAAAGCACAGATTCCAACCCCCCAAGATGTTGAGTCTTGAAGTTTGAGATAAGGCCTAGGAATCTGAATTTTAATAAGCTCCCATGTGATGCTGTCCTTGATGGTCCTGGTCCAAGGTCCACAATTTGAATAACCCGCCATAAGAACCCGTGACTATCCAAACAGCTGGAGAACGCATAAGTTTTCCCACTGACCAGCCAATCCCTGACCGGAAAAGGAGCTCATCATGCTCCCATACAGCCGTCTCTCCCCCTGCATCACCATCTCAGGGGCAGTGGTGTCCGCATACATTCCCCATGCGCCAGACACTCTGCCAGGTCCTGAAGACCCTGCTCTGGAAGACGGGCAAGTCCCCAGTGTCACTGAGCTTTTGTCCCAATAAACGAGGATGTGAGATAATTTCAGACTATGAAACGTGCACTGCAGGAGGTAGGCAGGGCAATAGGACAAACAGGGACGGACGGAGGACACTCTACATGGGAAAAGTCCCTTTGAGTACTTGGAACATTTGAGCGGAGATCTGAGATCCAAGGAAGGGAATTTTAGGGGGAGAGACCGGGCAAATGTAATAGCCCAGATGTGGGAGAGAGTTGAGCACGTTTGTGGATCAGACAGAACGCTCAAGCGGCTGGACCACAGTGAGTGGGGAGTGGGGAAGCGGGCAGAGGACAAGCTGGAGATGGAAAGGAGCGTGGGGCCAGATTCGGTAGGGTACTGCAGACTTGCTAAGGAGTTTGGCATTTGTCCTGAGCACCGTAGGAAGACAACAGTTTGGAAGGAACAAGATTACAAAGTATAAGTGATCGGGTTCTATGACATCACCAGGTGACAGAGCGTGCTAGCTTGAAACCGAGGGGCAGCAGAAGAAATGGAAGGCACGGGGTGTACTTTAGAGGGAGAGTCAACATGACCTGTGGACAGGTTAGCTGTGGGGTACAAGGGAAAGTGTGGGATTAAAGGCGACATAGATACTTGGTTTGAGCAACAGGGTGGATGGTGATATCCTCACCTGGAGATTGGTCAGGAATTGGTGAGGACTGGAGAGTGGAAAGACTAGAGGAAGAACAAGGGCTATAGAACAGCAGAAAACTGAAACTTCCATTGAGGGCAGGTTAAGTTTGAGAGGCTTATAAATGGAAGTGACATGTTCTAAGTGGACATGTCAGGAAAACAACTAAATACAGGAGCGTGGAGTTCAGGGGCCACTGGAACTGGAGACATCAGTTTGGGAGTCATTGATACATACATGATATTTGGAGCCATGGTATCAAGTGATGATGATGATGATGATGATGATGATGATGATGATAATTCTTATCACTCCTTCCCATCAACTCCCGGTAAGATCCTGGTTTGGTACTGAGTTTTTGTTACATGATTTCAGTGCACACAGAAGTCAAACCAAGACTTCTGATAGAAGAAACCAAGTTCTAACTTCTACTCAAGCTCTGTTTATAGGGCCAGTGGAGAAGTGATGGGAAAAAGGGGGACATGAAGTTCCTTTACACTGTGTACCTTGCCTGTCAATTCAATATTCTAAAATTTGAAATTGGCCTTTCACACATACTAGTAACCAAGACAAGTTTAAAATTAGTGCTAAAGGTTCACAATAGCGGGAGGCACTAAAACATGTTTGCAGCAAGGCCCCCTGGTACCTGCAGGCTATGTAGCAAATGACCTTGGTGGGTTGACGATAAATATCTCGCAGGGTCACAATTCAGTCTTTGATTTTTTTTTTTCATTCAATCTTCTTGAAACAAAAGTCTGTGGTTTTTAAAATATAATGACAATTTTCATAGCTTGGCTTAGGAAAAAAAACCCTAGTGAGGGTTCCCTGCTCATGAATAAATAATTCAAAGGCAGCTTATGTATTGAAGATATGATATTAGCAATTTGATTCTGACAGTGCTGCCTCTGTCATACAAATGTGACAGTTCCAAAGGGATTCATGTGGCAATACATAGTGCATGCCTGCTCTTGCTGGGACCTTGCAGTGACCAATCAAATAGACAAATCTTTGGCAATTCAACCAAGAGCGCAAAGGGAGTATTAAATTTGTCTGTCTGGTATAATATCATAGTTGATTTATTTCTTAAACTCACATTATCACAAGTCACATAATAAAAACAATAAAAATAAATAATTGTTTCCATGGAATACAAAGCCAAGACAATTTTTCCATAAAAGAATAATGATGGTTCTTGCCTATGACATATTATTAATATATATTATATATTTAAAAAGCTAGAGGGATTAGATGAGGATGGTATTGACCCAGGAGTGGCAGATTCATGGAATAAGAAGAATCCACAAATGGTGGACTTGAGTATAAGGGAGAAATATGTATATGATAAAGAAGACATTTAAAGCAGTGAGGAAAAGAATGAATTAATCAATAAATCACGTTGGGCCAACTGGTTCACCATCAGTAAAAAGTATAGTCATTCCTATCTTATTTCATATAGAAAAATAAATTCTAGATGGGTTAAAACTACTGAAGGACAGGAAACATCCTAGGTGTTTGAGATGTTCTTTCCAAGAAACATATCAAAGTCAGAAATGATAATGCAAAAAGAATGTTAGATGTGATGTCACAAAAATCACAAAGTTTGTATGAAAATCTATGTATTCATTTTAGATTTTATTTATTTCTTTAATTATTTGAGAGAGAGAGAGCATGAGGGGGGGAGGTAGAAGGAGAGGGAGAGGTAGACTCCCGCTGAGCAGGGAGCCTGACATGGGGCTGGATCCCAGGACTTGATCCCAGGACTCTGGGATCATGGCCTGAGCTTAAGGCAGAAGCTTAACTGACTGAGTCACCCACGTACCCCTTTTATGAGAATTTAAAACGTCCCGTATAAATTTTAAAAAAAGAGGTAAAGGTGAATGTATTTTGGACCTGAATGTTAAAATCATTTCATTTTATTCACCAGATGATGAGGCCAGTGAACAAGGATCATACAGCTTAATCTATAAAAATATACTAGAGAACAAGCATAGAAGAATATACCTCTGTGTGAGCTACATTTAGGTGACCAGTATACCGTTGATATCTTTTTTCCTTTATGTTTTCCTATACTTTAAAATTTTGCTTTTGCAATGATCGTGCTTTCCTTTCTCTTACAATCAGCAAAAAATAATTCAGCTATTGAAATTGCTTACTGGTCCCATATATGAGTACTTCTTAGAAATTCTTACATCACAAATATTAGATACTAAGTATAGCTAAGGATCTTGTAAAAAGAAATCTGAGTTTAATTTGGCAAGGACTTGAAAGTACTTGGAGGTTTCCTAATCACTGGAGTGTAGCAGCTTTTTCAATACTGGGTCTTTCACTGCATTGCAGAATTTGTTTATTGTCCATATATAAAGTAACAATATTCCATTTTGTGGCATTGCTCACTGCATAATCCTACACATCACAATTACCAAGAATATTAATCAAACAAGCATCAAAACTATGGCCTTGCATTCTATTTATTTGCTTTGACAAGAGACCAGTAAATCTATCTAAATGATTCATGCCTCACTGCATGAGAATAAGTGTCCATAGACTATCTGAAAATGACAATTATATCTTAATAAAGATGAAGTCTAATCCTAATGCTTTTCCATTTAACTTTGCACTAAGCATATGTTATTTTTAGGGAGCATCTCAGATTTTATAAATTAGTGGAAGAAATATTAATTGGTGACATATCTCTTAATATTTTCTACCTCAAGGAACTGCCAGTAATCAATAATGTCTCCAGATGGTCTAAATTTTCTGGAGTCCATGAAAATATAACTTAGAGTTACAGACAATGATGATGGTAATTGGCATCTCTCTACACAAACTATTCAAAATGGAACATTTTATTTGAAGAAAACAGTGACCTGGAGAAGGCTTGGTTTTGGAGGCAGACAAGCCCTAGATTTCAACCAGGGCTTCCACACTTAGAGTCTCTATGTTCTTGGGCAAATGACTTGACCTCACGAGTTTGTTTCCTCACCTGTGAGACAGGGAAAGTAATATCTGTTCTGTGGCCATGATTGAGGGGGTGTATTTAAAGTACCAGGAATGAACTAGGCCCTCAAAAAAAATGACTATTATCGAGGATGGACAAAGGGATGACAAGGCTGCCAGGCAGCCAGGACAAAGTTGGCCGAGACCCTACCCAGAGGTTCACAGAGGAACTATCACACCTCAATGAATTTACTACCATCCAGAGGTGAGGCTGCCAAGCTCAAAACTGAATGATCACAGGGAAGATGATTCACGCTATTCAAGTTCAGTCAACAGCTAACTGATTGAAACTAGAGCATATTCTTTTCTGGTGCCTGAAGTGATCATATCTCTCAGTCAGGCACCACCAAAATAACTCAGTTATTTTGGGAATGATGGACTCAGAACAAAGAGAGGTGGAGTCACGAGAGAAGCTTCACCTGAACCAAGGTGAGGCCTGATGACACTCCTTGCCCACCTCAGACCCCACACCTCACCAGAGCACAGAAATTTGGTACCTGCAGAGCTGGAGTTTCTCCACGGAAGTCCAGATAAACCACCTTTGCGACCTCTGAGGTTGTTTATGTTTTTGTTTTCATTGTTCAAGACTCATGATCCACCCTCATTCTGTCTACATGGGCTTTCCTCAGAGAGAGAAAATTACAACCTCTTGGTCTCCACTTACTAAACTGCCATCACTTCCAGTCCTTTCTCTCTGGGTTACAGGAAGATGACCTAAGTGAAAGTGCTGGGTGTTCCCTTAGCTAGCCAATTTCACCAACAATGTGAGACTTTTACCATAAAGAACTGATTCCCTTGTTTCCAAGTCTCTGAAGGAGACTCACTGCCTCTGCACGCAATACTAAGTCCTTTTTACTGTTATTGCTGTTAATTAGATGGCCGGATACATGGATGGATGGATGGATGGATGGATGGATGGATGGATGGATACATGGATGGATACATGGATGGACACAGAGCTGGGCATCAGTCATGAATGAGTCCTTGGTATCTTATTTGGCATCCAGAATAAGAAGTGGGTCAAAAGAAACTTAATCTTCTGACATATGTTTATTGCCTGACTTTTGATTCAAGGAATGCAAAAGCAAAGAACCATGTTGAGCTTAAAGGGAAGAAGGGCTCTCTAGTCAAAACAGCCTCTCATTTTTTCAATCCCTTTCATAAAAAAAAAAAAATTCAACTTAAACCAAGAATTCATTTTGGTTTCTTGTAAGGAGTGAGTTGACTGTACTCTGAGCCAGAGTCCCAGCTCTGTCCAGACTGACCTTGAAAAATTCACTTGGTTCTATTATGTGTTTTTAACTCTTCCTCTCTGTAAGAAGAGAATATAACTTTGGCCCTCAATGCTTCCTTAGGAATGTTGTAAGGAGAGAGTAAAAGCACAGGGGATATGCTGTAAGCTCCTACAAAGACAGGTCCATAAATGGATTTATAAGAGCAAAAATAAATAGGCAACATTCTCAGCATCACGCTGCTGTACTTCCTTTTAAACACATTTCTCTGGTTAAAGTTGACAGTAAACTGATAAATATGCTAAGCAGATTTAGGTCATGCCGCTATTTGAAATCAGCTTGCTGATTATTCTCATCTTAAGGATTCATTTAGCACAACCCTATCTTCTAGAGAAGAATGAGAAATACAATCATAAAGACTCATCTTGTTTGAAAGAATCTAAACTATCTATACCTCGCATCCCCCTGAAAGTCAGCCCCACCTTCCCAGCCAGCCCTCTGAGCAATGCAAATCTGTACATGAATGTCACAGCAACTTGAGTTGAGCAGGAGAAGGTTTTCCTAAAAAAAGCCCAGAGCAGTAGAAGGCATGCAGCAACTCCCAGCTGGCCGCTGGAATGTGTTCGCAATATTCTGCAAGCCTGCAGAAAGCAACATTCTATAGCCCGTGGAGTCCCTGTGACAGTGACAGAGCTTTCTCGTAGGCTATAATCAATTACGATGCTTAAGTGCCTTATGTTTTAAAAAAACATAAATAATGAAACAACTCTCTCTCTCTCTCTCTGTGCAATGGAGACCCAACCAAGTCAAATGATTTCAATGCCATCTTTTGACCAACTGCTCGTTCTAAGAGAATACTTCCAAAATTGTGGAAGTAGAAATAAAACGAATGAATCACCGGAAAGACACAGGGTTGCTGTTTTATCAGATCACGGTGCTTTTATCTCCCTTTTCTCCATATCGAGAAAGAAAATATTCAGATGTCTAATCTATAAAAGAACAGCATGTTCAATGTACCCTTTGGAACCTGTGAACAAACACATGCACGGCACCTAATACATCGGAGAGGCAGCCCCAGAACGCTGCCTCTCCCACCACGTGGAAATTCTCATCCCATTTCTATATATAACCAGCACATTTCACATGCACACACCAGCCCCCAAACCCGTCCACATGCACACTGTAATCTCCCCATGCTCGCAGAAACTGGCATGCTGCAACAATGCCCTGCGCTGGAGAAATTCACAAGAAAAGCCAAGAGATGGTTTCCTGACTGAGGGAGAAAGGGCTCGTGCAGTCGGCGGCAATGCCTTCACGCCAGGGCAGCCTCTGCCCGGCTCTCTGGAGTGTGATCTGCATGTCTAATAATGGAAAAGGTTCGTGGGGTCAACCACTTACCTTGGAATGCTGCAGCAGAAGTATCTGCTCGTCAAGCTCCTGGCGCTTGCCTTCTATTTCAGTCTGCCTCTTTCTTTTTTCCTTGAAAAGAAAGAGAGAGAGCCTGTAAGAGTAGGTGGGTGTTGGCTCCAGGAATTTTAAGGCCGGAAGCAGCAGCAGCAGCAGCGCACATCTGTAGAGACACTCGCAGACATGCCGGGCACACACGCATGTCACCTGCCCCTCCGCCTCCAGTGGCTTTTTCCTAACAAGCCTGCCGTGGGCTCGGCGAGTGGGAGAGTCCCCTCAGTCAGCCGGGCTGAAGCAATTGAATCCAGAAGAAAAGGCAGTTTCCACACACACACACACACACACACACACACACACACACACACTCACAGAGTCATGTTCTATGCAGTGTTAATTTGGAGACAAAGAATAAAAATGTCTCCATCGAAAAGCTAGAGGTTGTTATCAGCTGCAAAGATGACAGAATGAAACAGTGGAGATTCTAAGGTTAGCTTTCTTTTATCGAAATCACACACACAAGTAATCCAACATAATTTCCAGTTTTGTAGGACACATCGTCCCGTTGGACATCACAAACAATGCAAATTAGATGGGTGGTCTTTGCTGAAACTAGTCTCTGGGGGGGGCGGGGAGGCATCGCAGGTGGGTGGGGCTCCCTGAGGTTATGTTAAATGTGAAATCTGAAGTTGGTCTGCCTGGATCCAACTCCCAGCTCTGCCATTTGCTACCCATGTAGCCTCTGGCAAGTTCTTTTACCTCCCTGGGTCCATTCCTTCTCTCACATAAAGAGGAGATCATAATTTGAACCTAAACCATACGGTTGGGGCATGGATTCAATGAGATGGCAATGTAAAGGACTTGGAACAATGGTCTGGCACATAGTAAATGCTCAATAAATGTTACTTGCTCTTATATTCATTGCCACCGTGTTTATTTCTAGGTAATGCCTAGAGGCCAGCTCTAAAGGGATGTCATTCCCCTGTATTCAGAGCATAACCTTTCGACTGGAGTGCACACTTAATGCTTTTCTTCTCCACATTTCTCAAATGCAGACAACAGACATCACATAAATGTGACTGATTTAAGAATAGAAAGGCTTGCCTTTAATGATAGCTTCCTTATTCCACGTGTTGTTTCCAAAGTGCACAGTGGGGCAGTCTGCCGAGACATGTACTGCCCTGGATTCTTTTCCTTCACTCACATATGCAGGGAAAAACTTGCTAGACAGACAGAGTGGCATTCAACACCACGACCGCCAAACCCCGGGGAAGACAATAACGCAGAAGGCCGGCTGCCATGCTCTGTGTTAACAGAAGGCTGTATTTTACAGAGTAGCTGTTTCTGAGGATGTACTTGCTCTACGGCTATTCAAGTCAACACGGCAGTGATTTGTGTTACAACCAAGTTCCTCTGTGCGCTGCATAGACTTGTAAGAAATATTCGTTTATCATCTCAGGCCACTGGGAGACGTGATATCCAAGTCAGGGATATAACCTCTCTGCCAATGTGAGGCCCGAGTACTTCGCCATTTGCCAAAGAACTCTGACCAGGGGCGCATTATGGATGCTGCTTGAGCCCAGAGTATGTGTAAGAACATATATGACAGTGGATGGGGAAGTGAGGCCTAATGAGAAGAGCCCCCTTATCCAGTGTCTCAGAGGTGCCACGTGAGAAGGCAAGGGGCTCTGGAACCAGCCACCATCTCTACATCCTAGCGACTAGCTCCTCAAGACTAGGCTCCCTGGACTTCATCATTGGCTCCCACTGGCTATCAAGGTACGTAGTTGGCCAAACTTAAATGCAGATCCAAGATCTAGTATGTCACGGACACAAGATGCAGAGACACCATACTTTATGCACGTGAAACTGTGTGCTACGTGTCTGTTATAGACCGAACGCTTATGTCCCCCCCTACATCCATAAGTTAGAACCTACCCCCCAAAGTGACAGTGATTAGGAGGTGGGAACCTTTGGGAAGTGATGAGGTAATGAGAGTGGAGCCCTTGGGAATGGGACTAGTGCCCTTATATGAGAAATCCCAGGGAACTCTTTTGCCACTTCGCCATGTGAGGACACAATGAAAAGACAGTTGTCTCTGAACCAGGAAGCCGGGCCCCCACCAGACATGGAATTTGCCAGTGCCTTGATCTTGGGCTTCCCAGCCTCCAGGACTGTGGGAAACAAATCCTGCTGTACGTAATGCACTCACTCTATGGTATCTTGTTACAGAATAGCCAGTACTCTAATTACATGTCTGGTCATTTGCAAACCTAGGCTTTCCCACCTCTGGGCCTTTGTTTGTATAGAAAATCCTCACTGCAGAGTCGCCCACCATGATATGAGTGAACTATGCCTTGAATAGAAAAAATATTACTGATGGTATAAGCAGTGAACCTTTATATGCCCAAGCAGTAGACTCACTGATGGTCACTGTGAACAGACATGATCATGAAAGATGCAGATTTTAAGATAGTTCATTAATAATGGGTAGGAACTAGGTAGACACAAATCAATGGGTGGCACATTCCAGGGAAAGGGAATTGTGTAAACAAGGGTAGAAATATCCTGGCACATTCCAGGGATAGTGAGGAGGGAAATCTACTTGAAGTAGAGGGCCTGCTCTTTGGAACAGAGGTCAATGATTCAAAAGATTGGCTAGGACTAGACCATCGAGGGCCTTGAACGCCAGGCCAAGAAGTTTGGATTTTATTCTACAGGTCATGGCATATTGCAGGGTTCTAAGCAAGAGAGTGATTTGGTAAAATGGCATTTTGGAAACATGAATCTGGCACTGGTGTATAGGATGGATTAATAGGGGATGTGAGTTTTTTCTATAAAGGTCCAGACAGTAAATATTTTAGGTTTTGTAGACTATACAATCTCAAAGTTGTCCCCGCAGTGCAAAAATGGCCTTAGACAATATATAAATGAATGAGTATGGTTCTGTTCTTTTTTTTTTAAGATTTTATTTATTTGAGAGAGAAAGAGCACAAGCAGGGGGTGAGGGAGAAGCAGACTCCCCACTAAGCAGGGAACCCAACACAAGGCTTGATCCTAGGATTCTGGGATCATAGCCCAACCTGAAGGCAGACACCTAATTGACTGAGTCACCCGGGCCCCCCTGAGTGTGGCTGTGTTCCAATAAACCTTTATTTACAAACAGAGGGGCCAGGCCAGATTTAGCCTGCAGTCAGAGTTTGCTGGCCTCCGGATGAAAAGATCATTAAATGTCTTAGGAGGAAGCTACGGTGTGGTGGGGATAGGTAAACTAACATGCCCACTTTACGTTAGAGCTGTTCCCATCAGAATGGGAAGAAAAGGACAAATACAAGAACCAGAACTGATGAGACTCAGGACTAATATAATCTAGGAGGGGTAGGCAAGGCAGCGTCTTGGGTTTCAGCCACACAGACCAAAGCATGCTGGTGCGGGAATAGGCAACAGTGGGAAAGCAGTACTTTCCCACTGTTGCTGTATTCATATTTTCCCCAAGGAAACTCCTTATTAGGTTAAAACTCAAAACCAAACAGTTGTTAATATATACAACCAGGCACCGGCATCAGCATGCTCACATCTGTGTTCTGTCTGCTGCAGACTCAGGCTTGGCCCCATCCCAAGGACCCTTTGTACATCAATGGCTGTTAGAGGAATCTTTGATGAGTTGAGTCCCCTTCCACAGTAATGGGGTTAGGTTCTGAAGTCACTACTAACCCAACTGAAGAGGTAAGATGAGCAGTCAGCCTCTGTATAGAATCAATTATGAGTCAACGTCCAGCAAGTTCCAGTAGGGCACTGTTGGGTTCCTGGTATCACCTACTTGGGCTGCTGATATCCAAGCTGTCCTTCTCACCTGCTAGCCTGCTGCTTCCCAGACTTCTCCATCCCTGGGTGAAGGCAAAAACCGCTAACTCTCTTCCCACTCCAGACAGACGACATCATTCCCTTTAGTCTCACTGACCATAAAACTATATGTTAGTAACTTCCCCATCTGTATTTTCCGCCTAGATCTCTCTTCTGAGCTCTAGATTCCCATATCCGATGGCCAACGGGTCATACCCATTCCCTCAAACTTAGGACTTGCCTAATCATCATCTTGGCCACCCCTCTTCCCCTAGCCTCGCATCTGTTCTTTTTATTCTTCATCTCAGCAAATGGTATTACTCAAGTCAGAAACTGCAATTATCCTAGACATGTCACTTTTTCAAAAGACCGATTCCTGTTGTTTCTGCTTGTCATTTTCTACATCTTCTGCTTCCTGATTACAACCTATATTACTACCTTAATATCCCCTCCTTTATCTCCCTACCTGCACATGTAGAATATTCTACATTAGTATCTCCAGCACTCTATAGCATTACTCGTCACACTCAATTTCCATCTGGATTACTGCAAGGGGGTCCTCACTAGTCTCCCTGCTTCTGAGTCTTGGCTCTGAACAAGTCCCTCTGCACGGCTGCCAGAGTGATACTCTAAAATGGAAGTGTATTTCCGTCCCTTGCTTCAAATCCCAGAATGCCTCCCATTTCCTGCAATGGCAAATAGTAAGTTTTCCCTCACTGCTTCATTGGACAAAAAAAGTACTGGGGCACCTGGGTGGCTCAGTCGGTCAAGCGTCCGAATCTTGATTTCAGCTCGGGTCATGATCTCAGGGTCATGGGATCGAGCCCTACAGGGGGCCCGTGCTCAGCACAGAGTCTGCTTGAGATTCTCTCTCTCCCTCTCCCTCTGCCCTTCCCTCTGCTCAAGCTCTCTAAATACATACATATATACATAAAATCTTTAAAAAAAAAAGTATTCCTCTTTGACAGTACAGTTTAAATACCAATGAAACTAGAGTAACCATCTGCCCAGTCTTCTTTCCTTCAGAGAATTCACGTACCCTCATCGTAAATGGAGCTGATGGGTATGACAGTCATAAGTTAGTCACATGTAGCCAGGCTCATCCCTGCCACAAGGATTTGCGTGTGACACGGGCTGAGCTAATCATTCTACCTTACTCAGTGCAATAGCAGTTGGGCCAAGGGCTGGCTAAATGACCCAAGCAGGACCAATAAGAAATAGACACATGAATACCAGGAAAGAAAAGCTCCCCTTCCACTGAGGTTAAGCTGGAACAGTGCACATCTGTGTGGCAATTTTCCCAAGCCACATGGAAGAAATGCATTCATGCTGGAGAAGGTCAAACATGCAGAGAGAAGCAGAGCTGAAAGACAGAGAACCTGGGTCCCAGGTCTAGTTACATGTTAAGTCTGAACCACCCCGGCCTTCCTAAATTATAGACACTAATACACTTCCCTTTTGCTTAAGCTAGTTTGAATGGTGCTTCTGTCGCTTACGACTCAAAGGGTAGTGACAAGTACAGATGCCTTTTCTGCTCCCTCCAAATAGAATTCATCACTCCCTCTTTCGCTGCTCCCTTTACAGGCTGTGGGTCTTTCTGAATTAGCACCTTGAGCACTTCAGCATTTACACATTTAACTGTTTACATATCTTCTCCCTTTACCAAGAACTACGTGCTCTTTGAGGACAAAAGTCTTGGCTGATGCAGGGGCACCTGGGTGGCTCAGTCGGTTGAGCATCCGACTCATGATTTCGGCTCAGGTCATGAGATTGAGCCCTGCATTGGGCTCCACACTCAGCAGGGAGTCTGCTTGAGATTCTCTCCCTCTGCCCCACCACCATCTCCCCTCTCTTAAATAAATAAATAAATCTTTAAAAACAATTTTGGCTGATGCATCTCCAAAGCCTAGAGCACTGCATGATGAAGACATGTAATAAACAAGTATATCTGACTTAGATACTTGCTCCTCTCTAATCATGTTCTATTTGCACAAATCCCTCACTCAAATGCATTATGAATTTTCACTCATGATTTCAATGGCAGTAAAATATATCACTGAAAACACATCAGCGATCACTCAGTAGGACCAGAAGTGTCTTTCCGTTGGAGACATTAGCCCATGTGGAATAGGCCATTATTGCCATGCATAAAAGAACAGAGTCGAAAAAGCTAACTCTGGGAAGCGATCATGGAAAGCTCAATCTGGGGAGAAAAGCTGGGGTAAGGGGAAATTCCAGGGAAAGCATAATGAGCTGACAGTAGCAAACCATTCAGGGGGAATGTGACTCAAGAGACATCTGGAATGAAGTGATCTCGATCCATTAGGAAGGTTTCCAGATCCCTCTACTATCTGGGAGGCCTAGCAAGTCACTTTCATTGTCTTTCTGTAAATTATGTATTTTCCTGGCAAGTATTTTCTGGAAGTATTGCAACATTATGAAACTGCAGGCTCTTAGCACAGATGGGAGCACCCGTGGAATGCAGCACACTCTGGGCAAAGGTGGTTAGTAAGTACAACGGGGAGTCCCTAGGAAGCCTATGTTTACCCTTGTGCGGCTAGAGGCAGACTCCCTCTTCTCTCCTCTGCCCGGGCTGCAACCCAGGCAAGGCATTGGCTGGAGAGGCGTCCCAGAGGAGTCTGGGAGAAACAGTGGAGAAGGGAAGAGGCTGAGCAGGGAGGGCGGTAAGCAGCAGAGATAGAGAGTTCCCTTTCCTCTGCTGAGGCCCACGTGGACTTGAGCAGATATGTAGAGCCCCAGCACGCATCTGCGGGAAGGAACCAGAAGACCTACTTATTCAGAGCGCTACTGCCTTCAAGAGATGCTAGAATTTAGATGAGAGGGGGAAAAAAGAAAACACGTTAAAATTTACATGTTGCGGGCACCTGGGTGGCTCAGTTGGTTAAGTGACTGCTTTCGGCTCAGGTCATGATCCTGGAGTCCCAGGATCGAGTCCCGTATCGGGCTCCTGCTCAGCCGGGAGTCTGCTTCTCTCTCTGACCCTCCCCCATCTCTCATGCTCTTTCACTCTCTCTCTTTCAAATAAATAAATAAATAAAATCTTTAAAAAAAATTTACATGTTGCGGTCTTTCCTCCAGCTACTGCTAGATAAAGAGAAAGTTGCTTTGATGGCCTCCCATTGTGAGCCAAACGGAATTGTGTGTCCCTTCCCTGAGCTCACACAGGCTTGTCAGTGTCTCTGGCCCAGCTGGTTCATAGGCTTTGCAGTGCAGAATCAGAGAAAGGGACAGAGTTTTGAACTGCAGACCCAGACTGTTTAAAATAGTTTGCACTTGGAAAGGGAACAAGGCATACAGCTGATAGGGGGAAAATCAGAGAAAAGGAAGGAAAAGAACTGAGATGGCTTGGGGACAGCTTGAAGTTCACCCATTTAAAAAGAAAAGGAAAAAAAAACCAAAAGAAAAAATAAAAGAGAAAAGGAGCTGAGATATTAAGATCAGAAGATCAGGAGGAGAGAATCTTGCGGTATTTTTATTGTGGCTTGTCAAATGAATCCTCTTTGATGCATTCCCAAAGATTCTGGTAAGAACACTGGAGTTTTCCTCAGACTGTGCTTCTCTGACTGTGCCTTCTAGCTGAAATGGAATCACCAGGATGCCAGTTTTTCTATAGGTTACGCTAAGTAGTAAGGTAATTGTGAGAATTAAATTACAGAAAATCAACTTGCAAATGGGGGGCCCTGTGAGCTTTTTCTATTAAGGAATCAGAATGTTATCGCAGTTGTAGTTCGATTATAATTACCTGTTTAATGCACTATAGAACCAGTGTTATTTATATATCCGAGGAAAGAGAAGCAGGATGGTCGGTCTGAAGACTGAGAACCTAAGGGATCAAGTACAAAACAATCGAGGAGGTGCCCGCCCCCTCTGTCCAACTGCCTGTCCGGCTAACTTGAAGGTTGAGGTTGCTCAGTGGACGTACCCTTCCCAGAGATCAGTTATCTGATCTCAATGCCACCAGATATCAAAACTCTCTCTCCTGGCTCTGACTTGAAGGTCACCAATCATGATTCTGATTATATCCAGGCTTCCCCAAGTAGTTAGCTAAAAGGAGAGATAAGACTTGTTAAGCCCCCTGCAATGTGCATCCGCCATCAAGTGAATAACATGGCGCTCGGACTTAGGTTGACGAGTGTACTGAATGCCAAGTTGTTATGTGATTTTCTGATCCCACAAAACTAAGGAGCAGAATCTGGAATCCACTTGAAAAGGCTCAGTCAAAAGGACAAGTAAACTACATTTCCTGAAATCACACTGCTCCGCCCAGCTGTGCACCCGCTCAACCTAGAGCACCACCACGTGAAGCAGAGAATTCTACAACTCTATTCACTCCTGTTGCTTAGTTTGGGCCAGCATTCCTATTTAGGTAATTATCTTGTATTAGGTGATTATCTTTGATTCCTTGGCCTTGAACTTACCATCTATTAGTAACGGGGAACTGCCTGCTTTGTTTTGCTTTTAATAGAAATTATGAAGTCAAGAGAAAGAATTTTAAATAGGAAAGAAGCCACTGATCAGTTCAAACTTCTGTAAGGGCCTTTGAAAGGATACTTTGACACCTAAAATCTTAACAAACACTATTCAGAGTTTAGATGCAACACTGAACTGTAACATAGCTAGCCTATTAGTGACAGGTCCCATGCACAACACAGGACAGTTTTAGTTTAAAGGCTTTTTATAGATACTTTATAGTCCATATGGATTATATCTTAAGTCTATTTTTAAGATCTGCCCTCAGTGTTACCCTTTAAATAATTATCTAACCATATAGCTATATTTTTGCTTTAATGGATATAACATCCAGTTCTTTGCTAGGATGTTAGTTTTTAAGGATGTTAATTTCTTTGTTAGTGTCCTTTTCTGGAAGCCAAAAAAGAGAGTGGTCTGACACAGCTCTCATGAGAAAGTAAGATCTGTTTTATGGTATCATATAGATAAGTTCACCATGAAGAAAAAAAATCATGCACTTTCTACACAGATGGAATGGTAGAGAACTCTGAAAAAGTCCCAAATGCCAGAAATAACATAACTAAATTCACCCACAGAACGTAATCTCCGTATCATCACCCTCAAAGTACTGCGCTACTCCCACCATGAAGCCACATGAGCACCGAACTAGGAGTCAGGAAACTCATCTTCGACCCATACAGGTTCAGCCCCTAACCCCTGGGTGACTGGGATGAGTCTGTTGTTTCTGGGCGTTCGATTCCACACGTGGGAACTGAGCAGGTTGGAACAGCTTCAGCCGCAAGCTTCCTCCAGCTCTAGGAATCCACGACACTAGGGGGAACAATGGCTTCACATTCTAGACGGTCACATGCCCCTCCTCATCTATAAAGTCACACTAGCAAACATTCACATAGTGCTTCCTGCGTGCCTGGTGCCGTTCAGATTGGTAAATATTCACACTTTTCACCTTCACAATGACCCAGTGGGTTAGGGACGGTAATCATCCACATTTTACAGAGGAGAAAACTGAGGTACAGGGAGATCCAGAGATGAGGTCAGACGGCTAGTGTCAAACAGAATTTGAACCCAGTATGAAATATGGAAATAGAAATGTCTTAAGGTCCCAGATGAAATACAATAAAAAATGGAACCAAGCGCATCCCCTGACAGAGTGTGGAACTCAGTAAGTAAAGGTGCTTCCTTTGCACCTGGTATGAAGTTTTGGGCTTAGGATTTTGCCCCGGCAACTGCAATCTATTCATGGAACCAAAATTCAGATCTGTACTGGTTGAAACTAAGAATAAGGACATTGTTGGTGGTCAAAATACCAACAACAAAAACAATAATAATGATGGTAATTAAGTTTGTTGACTACTTGCTATGTGCCAGGATCCCTCTAGTTTTTCGTTTAATCCTCGGAACACTTTTTTTTAAAGATCTTATTTATTTATTTGAGAGAGAGACAGAGAGCAAGAGAGAGAGAGCACAAGTGGAGTTGGAGGGACAAAGGGAGAGGAAGAGAGAGACCCCCCCCACTGAGCAGGGGATTCCGCCCCTCCCCCACAGCCATTGGGCTCAATTCCAGGACCCCCCAGAGTATGACCTGAGCTGAAGGTAGACTCCTAACTGACTGAGCCACCCAGGTGCCCCCAGAACACTTTCAAGTAGGCACCTTTACTATCCCCCTTTTGATGGATGAGAATAGTCAAAACTGAGCATGAGTGAGTAAACATGTCCAAGGTCATGGGCTAGGCAATGGCCAAGTAGGGGCTGAAGCCCAGACCGTCTGATTCCGGAGCACGTTATTGTGGACAGGATGTGTTTTGGCTACTATCATTTGCTTAGCTCTGAGCTAAGACACTTGGAACAAAAAACACAAGATACTTGGAACACACAACCGCCCCACCTTCGTGCGCATGTGCCAAAACCTTCCAGAAAAAATGAGATGTGGAGGATGCAAAACATTCTGATGTCAAATCTTTCCACCACCACCCAGCCCCCCAAACAGAAGGCCTTTTACAAAATCTGTGAGCATTTCCCAATTCCAAACAGAAATCCGTGGAGGCTGGCTTGGAACCTTTAGCAATTCCTGCTGAACCACCATATTCATTTAGTTCAATTCCTGCAGGAGACACTTCCAGGGGATTGAATGATTTCATAAGGAGAGGAAATGCAAACTAAGTCTCTCCCATTTGAACTTTTCATCTGAGAAGGACGGTTACAAAATGAGCCAGCAGCTGGGAAAGCTCTCAATTTACCATGTCAGGCGTATGAGTGGAGAAACTCTCTAAATCTGGGACATCTAGGTATTAGAATATATCTCTCTAAAATTAGATGACAGGAAGAGTAAGGGGCAGAGGCATCCACTAAATTGACAGTCCTATCTTGGGAAGAAGTGCAAGGCCTGCAGGAAATGTCCCTTGGCCAGAAGCAGGAGTGGACACTGCACGGACCTCATGGGAAGCAGTTCTCCCACTGGCCACTTGTAGGACTCAGAGCAGCAGCCCATGGACCAGTAGTGGGGCTGGGATGCACCGGAACAGAGCTGTGGTTGTCGGAAATACAAAACAAAATAGTGTGCACAAAAATAGAACATGAACGTGACGTGGGGCATTCTCTTAAGAAAGGAAAGCCAGGGCGCCTGGGTGGCTCAGTGGGTTAAAGCCTCTGCTTTCGGCTCAGGTCATGATCTCAGGGTCCTGGGATCGAGGCCCGCATCAGGCTCTCTGCTCAGCAGGGAGCCTGCTTCCCCCTCTCTCTCCGCCTGCCTGTCTGCCTACTTGTAATCTCTCTCTGTCAAAATAAATAAAATCTTTAAAAAAAAAAAAAAGAAAGAAAGAAAGGAAAGCCAACTCCAAGAAATGAGCATCATTCCAAACAGAAAGGCACACAACTTTTCTGATTCTTACCAACCACCTTTTTGTTTGTTTCTTTAGATGTCAATATCTGGTGACCATCTACCGGCATCTATATCTGTATCTCCATCTATCTATACCTATGAGAAAAGTACAAGGAAGGAACTATAAATAGCCCAGAAAAATTGAGCATTTAAAAACATAATATTGGGCGTCTGGGTGGCTCAGTATGGTAGGGGGCTGTCTTCAGCTCAGGTCATGATCCCAGGGTCCTGGGATTGAGTCCGGCATCAAGGTCCCTGCCCAGTGGGGAGTCTCCCTCTCCTCTCCGCTTGGGCTCTATCTCTGTCGTTATCTCTGTCTCTTTCTCTCAAATAAATAAATAAAATCTTAAAAAATATATAATATAATCAAACTAATAGATGTGTATGGTGAGAAAATTCAAATAATACATAAAGAAATAAAATGAGGGGCGCCTGGGTGGTTCAGTTGTTAAGCATCTGCCTTTGGCTCAGGTCATGATCCCAGGGTCCTGGGATCGAGCCCCGCATCAGGCTCCCTGCTTGTCGGGAAGCCTCCTTCTCCCTCTCCCACTCCCCCTGCTTGTGTTCCCTCTCTCGCTGTGTCTCTCTGTCAAATAAATAAATAAAATCTTAAAAAAGAAAAAAGAAATAAAACGAATAGCTGAGTCTCCCTATACCCTGCCCCCATTAATTTAGATTTTTTATGTATCCTACTATAGGAAAAAATAAACCCAAAACTATACCAGCCTATTATCCATAGAGATCTTTTATTCTTTATATAGAAGGAACTATAACATATGCTTCCTGCTTTCCACCTTCTTTTTTTTGTAGGGATATATCAGGGACTTTTCTATCTCAGCACATGGGTTCCCTCCCTCATTCTTTGCTTAGATTTACTTTATTTTACTGGTCAGCTGCTGATGGATTATTTAGGTGGTTCCAGTATTTTATTTGCTGTTACCAACAGGGCTCTAATGAATCTTTTTCTGCATACAACTTAAATGTATTTTTGTGGCCACATCTATAGGATAAACTGCTAGCAGAAGGACTGCTAAGTCAAAGGATTTGAGCATTTTATGCTTTAATAGGGTCAAACCGCCCTCCCCAAATCATTTTCTCTGTGTCTTAAATGATATAAATCTGAGTTGAAAATAAGACTCAAGCAACTAATTTAAAGGGTTTTGACAGTTTTCCCCTTTATTAGCCATATCCTTAGTGACCCAGGGGGAGTTTAATGAAAGAAAATATCTACCACTTTGTTAATAAACTGCAAGCTCTTCTTAAAGCCCTGCTTGTGTCATCTGTCTTTATCACAGACTATTACTCTCTGTTTTCAGGCTTAAAAGGATACTTTTCAGGTTTAAAAAAGTGATGCTTTTCTCCTTTATGAACAGAAGTCTATCACGACTCCATTGGTTTTCTAGGAGGAATCAAATCTGTACCCCTCTTCCTTGCACTGTTAATGTCAGAATTATCACATAGCCAAGTTATGCCCACTTGTCTATAATGCAAGAGGGTTTATTTCTTCTGCTGTTGTTGCTGTCCTCCATGGTTTAAAAGTACAAATTTTTCCATCTACCGTAATAATTTCTAGATGGACTTACGCAATGTGAAACACGAAAACATGAAAAAATACAGTGATTATCTGATTTTAGAAAGGGAAAGGACTTTAAAAACATAAAGCAGAGAAAGAAACCACAAAGGAACCTTCATTATATAACTTCAGTACATAAAACTTAAAAACGTGGTTTTTATAGTATCAACGAAATATACAACTCAAAGCCAAGTGCCATTCTGGGGCCAAATATTTGCGATATTTACGTCAAAGGGCTAAGACCTTTAGTAAATAAAGGCTCTTATGAAACTAGATGATCTGTAAATAAAGCTATGAATACTGAAATACAGGGAAAAGAACAAAATATAGGGGAAATGTTCAACATTATCAGTAACCAAAGAAATGCAAATTAAGCACTGGGATGCCATGTTCCACCTATGAAATGTACTCTCATGCTTCCTACACACCCTGAGTGTGTTTTAAAATATCATGTGTTCTGTTTTGGAGAGGGTGTGAAGAAAAAAAGACCCTCTCTTTAATCTCGGTCGGAATTACAAATAAGAATGGGCTTTCTGGAAGGCCATTTCAAAAGTTATTGATTGACTTTATCATAAAGAATTTATGCAGAGAAAATCATCTTTGACATGCTCAAAGATTTCTGTAAAGTATATTCAACCTAGAGATATGCAATACCAAAAAAAAAATCAAACAGCAAGTGATTAGTTAAATAAGATGCATCTTATAAACCATCCAATGACTTCCCTTTTCATCTGGGATAAAATCAAAGCAAGCCCATCCATAATGCATTGCCTGCCTCTCTTCTGCACCTCATCTTGTCTCTTTCATGGTCACTCTTCACTCCAGCCCCACTGGCTTTAACCAGAAATCGACCACGGCCTCAGGGCCAGGCAGGTGGGTGGGGATCTGTGCTAAGTCAGCTTCAGAATAAAATGAGACTTTGCTTTCCTTTGCCATTATCTCCCATGTATATCTCTCCCCAGGAAACCCTCCAGAGTTATGGCTACAGTTTGGGGCAAGACTCAAGACTTCTGACTGTTAATATCACGTACGTGGTGCCCTGACCTCCTTCTTTCCAGCGTCTGGCTTCCAGTCTCATCCAGTCCCGAACATGCAGGAGCCGGCTGGATGCCTCCACACCTTGACCTTAATTCTCCCCCCAGTGTGCAACCCTAGATGACCATCAAGATTACCTGAAGAACATTACAAAGTACCAAGCCCAGGCCTCACCTCCCAAGACTTTGGTCTCATTGGTTCGGGCACTGCGGGCTGTGGAAAAAAGGTGGAAAGTCACCAAAGGGCATGTGACCATCCCATGGTTCAGGCTGAGAAGCAGTTCCTTCTGCTTAGGCTGGTTTGAGCTTCCTCTGCATCAGTCCAAAATAAGCTATTTGGTTAAAATTTTGTTGAGGACTCAACACAGAGTCAGTCACCTGCCTGTTTTTGCAGTTAAGTCCTTACTTTCTTTGCTCTTTAAAATCTGGGTTTCAGCCAAAGGTCAATGGGGTTTTTGATGTAAGGGCTATAGAGTGAGTACTGAGCCCATGTCTCTCAAGAGTCAACACTGCCTCTCTTTGTAGTATTTCTCACCAGCTGCTCAGTTCTCGTTCCCTCCTGTGAGGCTCCCAGAATTGGTTTAGATTACAATTTTCTACCTCCGAACATGGATGGTAAACCAAGTCAGACAAAGTCACAGCAGGGGGGTTGAATGTAGAACTACAGGAAACACCTCAAATGCAGGTCAAACTGAATCTGGCTTCCATCAAAAGTAAACAAGTTTTGTGCTTTGAAGATTTATTTCAATGCCTGGATGCTACACTATGTTTCCAAATTGGGAAAGACCATGGTTGGGAAAGAGACCATCCCTGAGAATGGATTTCTTTTTTTTTTTTTTTTAAAGATTTTTTATTTATTTATTTGACACAGAGAGAGAGATCACAAGTAGGCAGAGAGGCAGGCAGAGAGAGAGGAGGAAGCAGGCTCCCTGCTGAGCAGAGAGCCCGATGCGGGCCTCGATCCCAGGACGCCGAGATCATGACCTGAGCCGAAAGCAGAGGCTTTAACCCACTGAGCCACCCAGGCGCCCGAATGGATTTCTTCTATGCAGCTTCCACCCATAACGTCTGGTGAGTACTGAGAAAAAGCAATAAAGGTGGGCTGAGTAGGTTCTCTGCCAGCTTTGAGCTGCAGGCAGTAGAACCCACAGGTATGTCCAAAGTCTCCCAGAATTCCCTATTTGATCTCATCTGGGGCGGGGGTGGGGGCAGCTGATAACAACGTGAAACCAGGAGAGGGAACCCATACTACTGAGGGCCAGTGAGATCCATGGATCTTTCCGACCTGGCTCAGCCTCCCCAGGGGTAACCTACACATAATGAACATTTCTCCTTTGTTCTGGCACTTTCCGTGAACTTAGCATTTAGCTCAGGCACAGTCCTGATCAGGGGAACGACTGGAGAACACAGGCTGATATTTGATAAAGGTCTCATTGAATGAAAAGGACGATAGGACAAGAAGGGGAAATCACGAACTTGGCAAATGGCACCCGTATTATTACAGGCTTTTTTGACAAATACCAACTAATTTACAAAAAAGGAAAAAAGAAAAGGCTACCCAAGAAGCAAACAAGATTATCTTGTGACATCACACAGTGTTTCTCAAAAGAGAAGGTATCTATCTGCAAAGTCCCAGCTGGGTGCCTTATGGTTAGGCTCATTTTGAGATGTCTGCCTCCCTAAGGAGTTATTAACTAACACCAGCCCAGCCTGGGGCTTTGGGACCCATGCATTTGATCTTTGGAAGACTCCTGCCTTCAAGCAGGGGGCTGGAAGTGCCATAGGTTAACACCTAGCATGGAGTATTGCATTTGTTGGGACTGTGAAATCTCTGAGTGATTCCTCTCTCTCTCTCTCTCTCTCTCTCTCTCTCCTAGCTCACACTCCCTCTCTTTATAAGGGGTCCAAGTTGCATCCTAGATCCTTTAACCTCTATCTTCCAGTGCAGGGCTTGGCAAACTCGCTCTGTAAAAAGCCACATTGTAAATATCTTTGACTTCCCAGTCTGTGCCACAACTACCCAGCTTTGCCCTCGTCCAGCCACAGACAGGACACAAACAGACGTGGCTGTGCTCCACTTGGCCCGCAGGCCAGAGTTTGCAGACCCCGGTGACACCACATCAGGAAGGGACTCCCGCCCCTGAGCTCTGCTAGTGACACAGGGCGCCCGGGGTCTTGAACTGGTGTGCTCCTTACTGCCAGAGGAAAGGCCGGAGCGAGGGAGGATGAGGCGAGGGGATTCTCACCGAGAGTCCCACGCACCTGGAACTATCAGATGTTAAGTCTCACAATACCAAGAAGATTGCATCATCTCTGCTCTGCAGCGCAAGGAACTAAGGCTCAAGGGGTAGAGTGCCGAGGGCGTAGAGGGAGGGAGTAGGGGTGAATTGGTATTTGCACCCAGGTCTGTCCTGAGACCTCACTGTGTCTTCCTTCCCCAAAGCCAAGGCTTCAGTAATAAGGGTAGTTTGGACTTCTCCCTTCTGACATCTGCAGTCTACATCACAAAGCTTGGCCAGGAATGGCCCATGGATGAATTGCCCAGGAATTGCCCAGGGGTGGGGCAATTCGGGCAAGAAAGAACCGCAATGGCCAGAGACTTCTCATATGATGCTGAACCCCGGCCAAGGAGGCTGCCCACCCCCCTGGGCTTTTTCGACTCATGTGTGAAGCAGACTTGACACCAATCTGCTCCTTAACTTCACGGCCTCTAGACGCAGGTCTCTATTATTGCAGACCTCAGTCTGGGTGCCTTGAGCTTCTCCTGCTGCCTGAGCCTGGAGACAAGGCCCTCCCATCCTGAGCTCCTCCTCTGCTGCTCCACCCCGTCAGTTTCTGGGCAGGGCCTCAGAGAGATGCGGGAGAGAGCAGAGCTGCTGTCCCCTAGGGCTGTCACTTCTTCCTCCTGCCTCCTCCTCCTCCTTCAGATCTCAAATCATAAGTCTCCACCTGGATCCACCCAACCCAGGCTGGAACCTTCTGATTGTCCCGCACTATATGCTCAATGCCCAGAATGGTGTCTGGTGCACAGCAGGCGATAAATAAATGAGCAAGTGAGTGAGCGAGCGGACCGACACACACCCGGCAAGCTCCACTTCCGGGGAGGACGCCGAGCCTACTGAGCTCTCAGCACACAGCATTTCTGCCTCATCATGGAACGCGTTCAGATGAGTGGGTTCTCTTCCTCTCCCCAGCGCTGCATCTACGAGTCACCCAGGAAAGCCCGAATCCCCATTTGCTCTGCTCACCGGGGGCCTCGAGCAATCACACTGCACAGCAGTACGAAATGAACACAGTCTAACCCAGAAACCCTGAAAATCCCTGAATCTAGTTAATCGAGCAATTTTTAGCAAGTCAAGCACTTTTCATGGTTGCCTCCTAGCCATCTGGGGAAGCGATTGCTCTCGCCTAAATTGCAAACTGTCTTCATTCCAGCTTTACAGGGTGGCCCAGGAGACGGCCATTAGCTGAATGACAATCAGGATACGCTCTCAGTGTCACCACCGCCCATGTTAAGAAACAAAGCAAAAGTCTGTGGCCAGCAGCTCCTCGGCTCGCCTTTTAGATCGGAACTGCCAGGGGCCTTTGGTTTCCTTTTGGGAGCTGGATGAAAAGATAAAGCAGAGGAATCCTCTCATGTACTTGCCAAAAAAAAAAAAAGTTGCTGCAAATGGCCCTGAGACGAGCATTTAAGACATAAATTGGTCATTCTGAGCCCTCCCTAAGTCCATCTTCGCAACTGACTTCACGATGCCCTTCAACCAGCACACACACCCCCCTTCCTGACATTTCCACCCAGCGCATGAGACTACCACCCATGATACAGGGTTTCTACAGAGAAGGTGAGGTGGGACAACGACTGTGTGAGTTTTGCAGGCTTTCCTCTGGCTGGTGCCCGCGTAATTTCCAGGGGGGTGGACACGCCTTACTGCGGGAATCCCATGGCGCGTGGGGACAGCAGCGGGTGTGCAATAATGTGCAGAGTGGGTTCCAGAAGCTTCGCACGTGCCCAACCATCCACATGCCCATATGCAAGTGTGTGTGTCCACAAACGTACACACGGGAACTTGGCATTTCCATTTTGAAATACACTCTCAGTTTTAGGATAATTTTAGATTTATAAAAATGTGGCAGAGATAGTAGAGATCACCTTCACACACCCAGCTTCCCCTCGTGTCAGCATCCTGCAAGGACCTGGTGCAGCTGCCCAACCTAGGTTCACATGAATACAGAGCTGTTAACTATAGACTCCTGGGATTTTATCCTTTTTTAGATGAATGTCTTTTCTCTCCACTTCAGAATCCAATCCAGAAAAACACACTGCATTTAGGGCATTTCTATTTGAAGAGGTAGGTTGGTACATCCCCTCCGTTCCTAACAAAAAAGGCTTTGCAAACAGAAAATGACTCTCAGGCCAATGAGACACTAAGACCCTTGCTTCCACCTTTAGTTTACTTTCCTTTAGTAAAATTACTAAACCTCTCTAAGTCTCAGGCTGCTAATGCTTACAATGGAGCTAGAAGCAGAACTGCACCATGTGATTGTTGTGAAAATTAAATCATTCTGGAAGGGTGCTTAGTGGAAGGCTAGGCCTACTCCCCGCTCAACAGACATGAGCTACTGCAACCTTCTCGTATCACCGGGAAGGGCGACTGCATCCCAAGTTCAGATTTACCAAGAAACGAATGGTCCGGAGCTCAGTGGAGGAGTAGACCCCCAAATCTGAAAAAGTGTAGTTTTTGTGTCTGGCCAACCAGAAAACTGGGTGTGGCCAGTGGGGACAAGAACGACAGATCTGGACCTTAGCTTGTCACCGTGGCTGTGTCTGGTGGTTAAATGCCAGGGTTGTGACAGATGCCCAGTGGTGACAGAAGAGGACCATGAATAGGCAGCCAGCTGGCCATGTCCCTGCTCAGCGTGAGCAGCTGGGATGGGGCCAGGCCCAGTGGGGCACAGCTGTTAGCTTTAGACGCACCCTCTTCCAGAAATCACGCCGACCTTTCCTTCCATCAGCGAGGCCCACTTCGGTACCACAGACTCCGGTCTGGGGGGAAAGTGGATGGAAATTAATATTTATGCCAGCCTCTGCAAATATATTACATACAGCAGCCTTTAATTTTTTTCACACACTTTTATCTGTAAAATATTTTCAGGACGTACCATCTGCATGTATATAAATAATAGACAAATATAATATATATGTACCACTGAACTAATGTGTACGTTATAGAATATGCACAAAATGGGCATTTAAAATGGATAATTTGTAAATGAAATAAGCAATCTGTTAAATCAATGAACAAGAGAACCATTCATGAGAGTAGATATAAATCTTTACTTCAAAAAGTCTTCTTGATAAATTTTAACTGCTT
The DNA here is from genome assembly GCA_002007465.1 of Ailurus styani. Lineage (NCBI taxonomy): Eukaryota > Metazoa > Chordata > Mammalia > Carnivora > Ailuridae > Ailurus > Ailurus styani. Next base: position 2,715,901 of record LNAC01000070.1, on the reverse strand, counting down.
GGTGCCAACTTCTTATGAGACATGATTAGTGTGTCTTTGTTTTTGACATCTGGCTGAAGCTGACAAAAAAAAAAAGTCCTTCCAGAAGGCAAAGTATTAGCTCTGCCATTTTTTTTTTTTTAGATTTTATTTATTTATTTGACACAGAGAGAGAGATTACAAGTAGGCAGAGAGGCAGGCAGAGAGAGAGAGACAAGGAGAGGAGGAAGCAGGCTCCCTGCTGAGCAGAGAGCCCGATGCGGGCCTCGATCCCAGGACGCTGAGATCATGACCTGAGCCGAAAGCAGAGGCTTTAACCCACTGAGCCACCCAGGCACCCTCTGCCATTTTTGGTCTATGTGGATACTATTCATATTAGCTTTTATGTGTTTTTGTTTTTGTTTTTTTGACAGAGAGAGAGAGACAGACACAGAGAGAGCACAAGCAGGGGGAGCAGCAGAGGGAGAGGGAGAAGCAGGCTCCGCACTGCGCAAGAAGCCCAACGAGGGGCTCAATTCCAGGACCCTGGGATCATGACCAGAGCCCGAGGCAGACACTTAACTAACGGAGCCACCCAGGCACCCCTCGTATTAGCTTTTAATTCATAGCGTCTGTGCAAAAACCTTTTGTAAGTCACATCTTCAGTTTGGTGCAGTTTAAAATGGATACTGAGCTCTGCGAGCCCATGTCATCTGCAGAGATGAACTGCAAGACAACACAACGTCCTGAGTAAAGACAGAGCTGCCCCCCACTTCTGCTTCTGCAACTCCCTCCTTCCTTTCAGGACATGCCCAGGACACACGGCATGCTGTGGGTATCAGGGGCAAGCCTTATATTAAACATTAGTGAACCTGGGGCGCCTGGGTGGCTCAGTTGTTAGAGCAGCTGCTTTCCGCTCAGGTCATGATCCCAGGGTCCTGGGATCGAGCCCCGCATCAGGCTCTCTGCTCGGCGGGAAGCCTGCTTCTCTCTCTCCCACTCCCCCTGCTTGTGTTCCCTCTCTCGCTGTGTCTCTCTCCATCAAGTAAATAAATAAAATCTTTAAAAAATTTTTTTAAATAAATAAATAGATAGATATTAGTGAAGCTTAATTCCCTACTAAGGAAAAAATAAATAGAAATGCTCAAATGTTCTACCCCCACCCCTAAGGATTGCCCCGTTCATCCCTGGGGAGGGGGGGTGTTTGTCTCTCTTCGGTTGCCTCTGTCTTCTTGCTCTGAATGATCACAAGAGCCCTCTTAGGTAAGTGGATAAGACGGTCCCTGTTTCACACGTGAACGGGAAATAGACCCAGAGAATCGGAGCATGCATGATGTCACCCAGGAGGTAAATTTTAGAGTCGGGTTTAAACTCAGATCTCTCCACGCCAGCTCCAGTCTTCCTTTATTTCACCCTCCCCTGTCCCTCCTCGCCTGCCAGCCTGTCTCTCTGCCTCTTGTCATCTATCAGGCTGTTGAAATTAAACGCCAGCTTCCACGAGGCCCAAATCTGAGCAGTGAGGGCAGCTGGCGCCATGGTATGGGGACAGTGACCCATCTAAGCGGGGGCCCCTCTGATGCTGGAGGAATTACTGCCAGGATTTGTGGGGTCTCAGGTCTCACAAATAAAAAACGATGAAAATGAACCAATAGCAATGAAGTGGAGACCCCCCTACGCCCCACCGGCATAGGGACAAAGGGTTTATATGAGAAGTGCTGCCCGTCTTTGAAGAATCTGAGAGTGGAGGGAATCAGATTGAATCTCTAATGAATAAAAGAGATGAATCTAGCAAAAGATGGGTGAGAAGGCGGATGGTACAGTGGCCCAGAGTCCTGGCTCTGGATTTGAACAGCTTGAATGAATCCCAGCTGCCCGACACTGGCTGCTAAGCCTCAGTTTCCCCAACTGCAAGATGCGAAAGCTTGGGTCGCTGTGAGGATTTAAGAGGTCCTTCTCAGTGCTCAGCACGGTGCCTGGCACGTGGTGGCATGCAGTGGACAAAAGCGGTCACCTTGGCTTGATTTCTGCATGTGGTGATCTCAGGCAGAACTGAGACACTCTGCAACTCAGGGCCTCAGGCTGGCCCCTCTTTTCTCCAAGACCCCCCAGCCCGGCCCCGCTCCTCACACCACTAAGGATCAGCCTCAGACTCTGTACAGCTTTACATCCTGAGAAATGCTGATGATCATTTATATGATTATAAGTCATATTTACTCACTAAGGCAACCCTAAGACTTTCATCTGCACATCACTGGAAAAAAATAAAAATTGTTTCTTTATGGAAAAATATTATCAGGACCCTTAAGGACCCTCTTCATCCCAACTGGTTTCTCTCTGTTATAAAATGACTCTTCTTTCCCCTTGGTTGATACCATGTTAACTTATTTGCATTTTAGAACATATCCATTTTGCACACTGTCAAACTCAGTCACAAGAAAGCGGGTCCCTGGAGGGAGGTGGTCACTTCAGAAGGGACAGAGTTATAGAGAGAGTGAGATAGAGCCAAACTGGAGGGAGGCCCTCCACCTGGCAGTGTCACCCTGCCATAGTAGCGCTTCTTGCCCAGATCGTCACAGTGACTGGGGTGGGGCACGGTTGTCATTCAGTGTTGGGAGGGCAGAGATGTTCAGTATCCTCTGACATGTTGGGCAATCCCACACAATAACTGTCCTGCCATATATACCAATAACTCCCCGAATGAGTCATGCTTGGAACACTCCTTGATGCTCAAGGGAGTCTTCAAACTAGGTGAGCCCACAGACCAGAAACTGGGACCTGTGGGCAGGCCTTAGGGGGCCAGGGTGGTCTGGGCCAGCGCTCATCTCACGATCCTTTGTGAGCACCTTCATTATACATGGAAGCCCTCTTCTGAGGGTGTCCTCAGCTGGACTCCGAGCTCCATGTCAGCATAGGCCATGCTGAATTCATCGTCGTCAACTCCAGGCCCATCGTGGTGCTGAGCACACAGGAGGTGCTCAATACTTGGTTGGGAAGTTGATTTTAAAAGGTGAGACAGCTTGTCTTTAGTGGAGTAGTGTGTCTTCCTCCATCAGGAGAAAGACCACAGAGCACCTGCCCTGGGTAGACAGGGGCTGTAGGGATGAGGAGAACCCAAGGACCTAGGGCAATATACCACCTTCTCAGAGTTAGACTGGTTCTTGTTAAGTGTAGCTTCCCAGGCCCCCATCAGCCTCTCTAGGGATGGGGCTCCAATGCTTGCATTTTAAACAAGCTCTAACCATTTGAGAACCACAGTGAAGTTGTGTCAGATGATCTGTGACTGGGGAATGGTTTTGTTGGCCTAAAGGAGCTCTGGGGCTTACAAAAGCTCTTCATCACTACTGAGGAAGAATTTCCTAGATCAGAAATCTGGATTTTGTGGAAACTCTTTTAAGGTATCTGGGTTTTTCTGTTAAGGTATGGAAACTAAATCAGAAATTGGATTTCAAGGTACATTTTTCTTAATTAAAAAAAAAGAGCATTTATTTTGAAAAGGCAATTGGCCTCAGATTACCATTTGGCAGGAAAGAAGGATTAATGTAGCCCCTGAGACTGAAGTAAGAAAGCTCCAAAGAGCTAATAACTGACATCAGTTGAGCATCAAGTGTGAGCCCAGCACTGTGCCTCCCTACTCACATGGATGGTTCATTTGCTCCTCACAACACAGCATCCTTACGGAGTGAGTATGGTTACCATAAAGCTATTTCACAGAGAGTAGAACCAAGTCTTAGAGACATTAAGTAATTGGCCATGTGTACATACTAGCAAGTAACTGAACTGGGCAGGATTTGAACTCAGCCAGTGAGATTTGCTAAACCTCAAGTCTGGAGCACTTCTAGAACCTTCCATGCAGCCAAAACTGCCCCACACAAGCACTCCCTGCTCTTGTCCCTGAGAGGTCAGGGGACCTCTTGCTTCTTCATGCACCAAATCCTTTACACATGTTCAACTTTGCCAATTGGTGAGCTTTCCCTTGTGTCTACGTCCGTGAGAGGGGGTGGGGCAGTGGAATAAAATGGAAAGAATCTGCAAGTGTTCCCCCAAAAAGGAAATCTTTACACTTTGGATGGTTGGTTGGCTTCCCATCTGCAACTTTAGAATTTGTAAGGCTCTACTGCTTAAAAATAATTGGCTTTTAAAATTTAATTGACAGTTCAAGTCACCCAAAACAAGGAGTTTTTAGATCATTTTCTCTACTAAGACAAAAAGAGACTAGTTCAGCAATCAAAAAGACAGAATTCTATACTGACTTAGACTGTTGGCTCATCAGAGGACTGGACTGATTATTTTAAGCACTGCAAACCTCAATATTTCGCAATGACTATCAAGAAATGGAGGGTAGTATCAATTATAAACAACTAAAAGGGCTTGCATCCTTGTAGATTTTATTCTGTTCCTCTCACTGGCTCTGTCACTAACTTGGGGATAACTCCACAAAGCAGACTATTGTCTAAGGGCCTGTAAACAAGTCCCAGAAGTTTTTGACTCTGCTAGGAATGTTCTCACTGTGATCTTAAAAAGTCGTCCAGCCTCATTTGATAGGTACCCACAGCATGGGGCAGATGGTGGCATAGGGGGGTGCCAAGAGGTTGCCTACGTTACTTGTCAAAAATCACTCCAGACCATCAGGCAGCTTCATCACCCTTGTGCTAGGAAGGCTTAAAGATGAAGGAGGCACACTCTCTGGGGCCTGGGTGAAGAGTTCTTCTCCGTCCATGCCCTCATCCAAGGCAAAGTTCTGCCACAGAGAGGCACACATTGTTATGGGGGGAGGAGCAAGGAGAGGAGCCCTGCACATGGGAGAAAACAGTGCCTTGTATGTGAGTGTGTATGCACACGCGTGCACATGGGCTCGAGCCCTCCTCTGTGGGGGGGGCGGGGGGGCAGGGGCGGTTACAGCTATCCACGGGAAGGAAAGAAGGCAACCCCTACTGTTCACCTCCGGCTGAACAGCTTAGACTCCCAGACACAGGTTCTTTTCCCTCCAAGGCTCTGGGGCCCAAAGACTCACGATCGGCCCATTCTCCTGACACACAGCCCCTAAACCTGATGTTCTGACTACATCTGGGCCTCTGGCCTTCAACCTCTGTTAATTTTATGAGTTTGCAGCAGCAAAACTAAGACTGGGTTCTGGTCTAGATTCCATCATGCTGTGAAGCCTTCCACAGCCCATGAGCTTCCAGTGCGTGGAAGCTTCCACTTCCAGTGAAGTCCTCTCCTCTTCAGACTGTCGTGAGTATTAAACACAACACGCACCGTAGAACACACACTAAAACCCAAGCATCCTCTTCTCTCTCCCCCTCCCCCTCCCCCAAGGCCATTCTGTTATTCCAACTCAGCATTCAAACTACTGGCTGGGGCTTCTCAGTTAAAATTAAGTAAACACACAATCTATTCTCCTTAGTGAAAGGAACCATTGCCTGGCTGCTCCTGTTCCTCCTTTTCCTTAACAGTTCCCTCCCCCCACCACCCAACCCCCATTAACTGAAGTTGGGAAGGCAGGCGTGAAAAGGCTTTACTCAGCCCCAGGTGGCTGCCAGACCAAGGTCAAAATCCTAGGCTTCGATGTGTTTTGTTGATCAAACATCAGCTCCAGCTCTTGGTCTGGCAAGTAGACCAGGCCCTCACCTGCCCTCCCTTCAGCCCCACTGGCACACATGACGTGTTCACTAAGCCTGCCAACCCTGAAGTCTCCCTGCAGAACAAAATTCTGCATCTCCAAGAATGTCACATTCAGTTTGTAATCAGTGTATAAGGTGAAAATCAACTATCACCAAAATTGCCCATTAAATCCCTTAAAATGTTCATAAAGCCCCCAACACGGTGTCTCGCATGGGGTTCAATGCAGTCACTGCTTTCTTGAACCACGGCATGGCTTCTTTGTTTGACCGCCAGATAAAGAAATCTGGCTTGTGCTTAGGGGCCATGAGGCATGAAGAACATACCCGAATCTCTAAACACTAAAATCATAAACAGAAGCCGGTAAAGATTCCAGTAAATTCATCAGTCTCCCACTCCATACCCACTGGAACATAGGCTCATGAAGAATCATTCACACAATTCAAATAGGTCATTCTTTCTCCTTTCAATTTTGTCTTTCTTTCTGGTTTTTTCTTTATTTGCCTAATCGAACTCGTCAAATGTCTGCACAATCAAATTATAAATCAAGGTTTATTTCGTACTGACTCTAAAAATTGCTAATTGATTGATAGATTGATTTTTATAAGTGGACAGGATTGCCAAGCAAATCGGGTTGTCTCAGTCCTGAGACTGTGGAATGGAAGACTTTTTTGTCTGCAGAAAGGAACACTTCATATTTTTATACCCCGGAAACTTAGAAACCTCCGTTTTTATCCTCCATCCACAGTGAGCAGGGCAGTCCCCAGATGCCTTGAATTACCTTTGCCACAAGAGCCTACAACATGCTGTGCTCTTTGCTCCAGGGTGCAGGGGAAACCAAGATAAATAGGTCACTCTCTTAGTTCTCAAGGCACTCACGGTCTAATAGAGGAAAGCAGGTCAGGAGACAACAGATGCACTAAGTGCTGGGGTATAACAAGACACACCTGGATGTAATGCAAAAGCTGGCTATAGGGCTTCCTAAGAAAGGGTGACGCAACATGGTATGTGCCCCCCAGACCAATGGAGAAGTGTGGTGGGCATCCAGGGAGAGAGGCTTACACCCAAATAACTAAGTTTAACCATAGGGAATTTTCACTTTCTTAAAAAAATTATTCAAATCAGTAAACAATATTTCCTCCATATGCTAGTTACTGGCTGTGAACAAGAGCTGAAGCAGAAAGCAAACTCCTATGTAGTCAATAACTAAAGCATTATAAACAAATCATATTTCTTCCATCTCTCCTGATAAACGGGAATCAAAGAGTCCATTCACAGAAAAACCTGTACACCCCATTGCCACATCACCACCTTTCAGGAGTACTCTTTCGAGATCCACTTTCTAATAACAGTAAATTGAACTTATTTTAGGTCTGTTTCTGAAGACTCACTTTACCCCCTTCCATTATTGGATTCACATACTGATATTATTCTTTCCACAGGATCAGAAAACGTGAACCCATGAACTCAAAGTCACAACATCCACCATTTCTTAAGAAAACTCAAAGTACAATTTCTGTGTGAACTCATCTTCTTTATGAAATGAATTCCCATTCTGTGAAATAATGGTAAACGTCAAATAAAAATCTCTGGCTGATGGTACAGCTGTACTCCAATAGATAGAGTTATCTGTACACCTATCACTTTTATAATATAAAGCCCACTTGAAATGAGGTAGAAACTAGGCTGGGGAGTGTGCTATCACTCACAAATCATGAACTCACATGAACGGGCCACTTGTTTGGATTGCATTCCACACCTGGCATATACATTCAAGGAATAGGAATAGAAAGCATTCTGGTCTGTCACATTAGGAAAACTGGAGTGAATGTGATGTGTCTCCTTATTAACCAGGAGATAGCCTAGTAGGTTGCCATGACAAAACACATCAAGAAACAAATGTAGATGCCGAGGAGGACACAAATCCTGGCTTACTGTGTTTTAAATAAGTGATCCAATTCAAATCCCCCCAAATCTCTGAACTTCAAGTTTTTTTTTTTAAATCTATAAAATGCCAGTGACACTACTGACCTTGGAAGACTGGAGTGAGGATTAATGGAGATGACAAGCATCAAGTACTCAGCACACCATTAGGTAGGCACTCAGTAAAGGTTGGTTCTACTTCTCCAAATGTTCAGCGAAGACAAGGACTTGTCCAAGATTCCTGAGTTATTTCATGATGGATCCACGACTGGAACCTAGCTAGGGCTGTTCCTAGAACCGCACATGAACCCTGTGAATGCTGCCGCTCAAGTCAGAACCACGTCCTCTCACATGGGTTCAGAGCAGGGTCCATCTGACCATCTCATTAAATGTATAGCAATCATGAAAGGGATTTTGACATATGGGCTATAAGTGTGTCTGTGTGTGTAGACCCAGGCATACTAGATACCTTTGGGCATACATGTTCTCCTTCTCAAGAAGCTAACCCACATCAGGCAGAGTGAGTTCCAGGTGCCATTTTGAAACACTAGATCTCTGGCTCCTGACCACACCTGATTTGAAGGGAGTCTCTTTGATGTGGCTAGACCTACAACATATAAACTTAGAAACTGTGAGGCTACCATATTCGATTGACCATATGCATCAGAAAAGCAGAGGAAGATAAGTATAGAAAGAGATATTGAGGGAGAAAGAGATATTGAGAGAGAGAGAGAGAAAGGAGGGGAGGGGAAAGAGGGAATCGAAGGAGATGGATGGATGAGGAAGATGGGAAGAGAAAAGACAGAGAAAGGATTCCAGGGACTTTCTGCTTTTCAAAGTTAATGCTCTCTTTAGGCCCAGTCACATCTCTGTTTCTGATTCTGTGAGACACCCCCGCATCCTTATAATAACAACCCCCCACCCCTTTTTCCTTGAGCTAGCTCAATCTGGTCTCTATTTCTTAGAACCCCAGGCTTCTAACTAATAATACATTTCTCATGAAACATTCGATGATGAGTCTGGTGTTGTTTTACCCTTCAAATCTGATTAGCTGCATGGGCAGGGGATGAATATGAGAAGGGCACCCAGGTCTAGAAGAAAAAACATTAACTTATGAAAAACTATTTTTTCATTAAAAAAAATGCCTTTGGTCCCAAATGCCTATTATAAGCAATGGAATCCAAGGCATTTTATTTTTTAACACGAGAAGATCCGTTTACAAAGATACCTAAGAGAAAGGGCTCCCTCTTAGGAGGACTCACATCCAGAGAGGAGATGAAGATAAAACAGGGCTGGCGGTCTTGGGCAGGTGCCAACAGTCCTTTGCTAATCCGTGAACACAAGAGAAAAATCATGACCAATGCATTGGGGTTACACAACACCCTACATCTATCCCAGAATATATTTTCCATTAGATTGTAAAGTCCATCATGGCCTTTTCCACCACTATATCCCCACCACTGAGCATTGTATCTGGCACAGAGTATGTACTTAATCAGTCTTTGTTGAAAGAATGCATGAATGGTTGGAGACACAACAACGTCTGAGAGGTTTCTAAATGAGGTGGGTCCTAGGAGCTCCATTGCCAAGGCTCTTTGGTAGGGAAGGGGGCCCATTCACTTACCCAGATTATATGAATGTCTGTTCATTCATCCTTTCGAGGAGTATTATTCAGCACCTACTCTATCAACTGAGACATTTGGTGGCCTTGCTTTGGGTTGTGCCTGGTCCCACCTGGCAGCTCACAAGGCGGCCAACTCCATAGAAGTTGGAAGTGAGTATCCATACCTGGTGCAGCGACAGGAGAGCACTTGAAAACCGATTTGAGGTTGAGGTGATGTACACAGACCGACTTCATAGGCTAAAATCAGGGTGCTATATTCTATCTAGAAGTTCCTGGGGGTCCTTGGGAGCCCGGCTGGGACAGTCATTAGGCAGCAAATGAGTAAATGGGTTCAGGCATGCTGCTCTAATTGAAATGTGCGGGTGGCTTCCATGGCTGCCCCCAGAGAGAACATTCCAGTAAGGAAAACTAGGTCTACAAAGCCACTGGTATACGTTGTGCAAACAGCTATTCAAAGAAAAAGGGCAGCTCCACTTTTTCTAATCACTCCATGGATCCCTCCGAAGATGACAACTGAAGGAGACTTTTGAGGTTTCCGACGTCTTGGTAAAAAGATCTGCTCACAAGCCAGGATTCAAGTGACAAAGGAACAACTAGCATCGCCAGCACCTTTGGTGAGTCCCTCTTCCAATGACTCTCTGGGGCTGATGGTATTTTGAATAAGAAATGTTGGAGTAAGACAGCATCTGCTTTTAAGGACCCAGGAAACACTGAGATGGGTTGGCCCTTAATTATTTCACTTCCTTACCCAGTGGGTTTGAGCTAACAGTGGGCAGGAGGGGATAGAGACTGAGCCCTACGCCATCAACCAACACATTGGAGTACCCCAGACAGACACACATGAGGGGATCTTCCCCCTAAGTCCTCCTTTGAAAACATCTTGAGCTGAAAAGGTCCAATGAGAGTTCAGGTTACCATCGCAATTTCAACCGTGTTGGTATATTTACAGCGAGGTGGTGTAAGATAACTTTTAAAAAGTGAATTCCAAAGATGTTTCAATTTGGCTGACAAATTTTTTTATTAACACTAGTACTATATGAACACCATTTTGATATTTAAAAATCCTAACAATACAGGAAAGACCAAATAAATTCCTAGCACCGTCTTTATGTATGTACATAAGGCATGTACATGTATACAGACTTCTTTTTCACATCAGTACATACAGATCAACTTTACAGTTTAAGCTGTGGCATCATGCTCCATACTGTGAACATACCATATTTAACCATTTTCCTTTTTTTCTGATTGACTTGTTCCTAATTTTTTTTATTACAAACAATGCTTTTAAAGGAACTTTCTAATCCGTGTTTATTTGGCCAGATGCTCTCATCTCGATTATCACGTTTTGTAAAAGCGCATTTTTTTATATTTAGTGGTCCCGTAATGCCCAATGAACAAGGGTTAGTATATTCCAACCCAGGGGCTAATCTTTATAGATGCACTGCTATGAAGAATGAGAAGAGGAACACAAACAAAACCCCCAGCTTAATATACATAAGATGCACATGCATATAATGCAGCCTTTGCTGAAGTGTGTGTGCGTATATCCAAACCACCAGGGGGTGGGTGGCATTCTGTGATGGGTGTAGAAGGAGCTGCCCCTGGAATGGGTGCTATCATTGCATCTTCTTCCTGGGGGCGGGGGGAGATCTGTCCAGGATAAGGCTGAAGACACGAATGGAGATATAAGACCAGACTGACCAGATCAAAATCTCACTTGCTACCCTGAGAACCTAGAAAAGAATCCTTGCTTTTCCCCCAGCTTCCCTCCCCCGCAGACAGCTAATGAGACATTATGGAAACTTGGCAAGGGCTTCTGGGATCAATTTGGGCCTTTCAACTTCACTGCTTTTTTCTCATTCCTCATCTGGATTATATGAAAGCTTTTTGAGATTTTCTTGAAGGTAAAATTTTAAATCCATCGTGTCTTGAAGAAATTTAGTTACGAGTGAATAACTCAGCATTAAACTATGTTCGACTTAATATTACAATCCAATGTTGATTTGCCATCACTTATATCACTCAGAAATAATTTCTCCTTATAAAATGCTAAGAGTTTTCCCCATTAGAGAAAGCAGTCAGATGTTTCAGCATTACTAATGCACCTGTTCACGTCTCGCTTATAAAACAAAGTATAATTTTTCTGAATTTGGGACTCTGTGAAGGATTTTTCTAAAAGGCAGATGTCTTCCTAAGTAATCCTTAGTTTCTCTCTCTGCCTGGTTACAAAAATGAACTTATAACCTAAATGGCCATTTCCATGGCAACCAGATGTTCTAAGGGCATTACTGAATTTGGACCGTGAGGAGCTGAGAAGGGGAACATTTGTGCCACAGAGACTATAAAACTCAGGTTCAAATACAGAACAGGACAAAAATACACAGTCTACTAAAAAGCACAATACATCTACTGAGGTAGAAACATATTCAGTTTGAATGATGCCACCAAGCCTGTGGATGGAAGTATTCATCAGTACCTAAGCCTTATTTTGAAAATGCGATGAAATAAAGTGTCAAACCATACAACCCTTAGCGTTTTTGAGGTCTCTCTTAAAAAGGGCTATAAATTTAGGTGGTTGTACATTGGTCAAAAGTTTCCATATTTTTCCCTTTTTTATTATTAAATATGGACACAGAAAAGACCATAAAATCAACATTGAGCTACATGAATTTTTATGAAGCGAACACCCTAATAACCACCACCCAGTTAAAATCAATGAAAGTCACCAGTCGCTTCCAGAATCCTCTCCATGTGTCGCATCCCAATCTCAACCACTCTCCCTTCACTCAAAGTAACCACAACTTTAGTTTCCATATTATGAGCCCGAGAGCCCCTGTAGTTACAAGACGTGGTGGTTCAAAGTCATTATTTTCACCATTAAGAGACATTGTAGTCGGGATGCCTGGGTGGCTCAGTTGGTTAAGCACCTGCCTTTGGCTCAGGTCATGATCTTAGGGTCCTGGAACTGAGTCCCGCATTGGGCTCCCTGTTCAGCGGGAAGCCTGCTTTTCCCTCTGCCTGCTTCTCCCTCTACCTGCTTCTCCCCTGCCTGGTGCTCCTCCTCTTGTGTTCTATCTCTCTGACAAATACATAAAATCTTAAAAAAAAAAAAAAAGTTGTGTAGTCAATTAAAATCTTTTGAAGGGCTTATGTATACCTTTTTGATTTATGGCTACCCAAATTTAATAAATGCATTCACTAGCATATTTTCTAACAGCTTGCTAATTAAAAAAAAAAAAGAAAAGAAAAGAAAAAAAAGAAAACAAATGAGGCGAACACATGTCCATAAGTCACTTCCACTAGGCGGCGCTACATCCTTTTGTGTTCCCGGATAACTGGGAAGCAAGCCCTTAACCTCAGGAATCAGTGGGTTTTCTATGAATGAAGTCACAAATGAACACGTGGGCAGTCCAATGAATGATTTCTTTACCTTGCCACATATCACAAACAAGATTCGCTGTCTTAAATTCAATACCCAAAGGTCCCGCAGAAGTCCTGGTGAGTGGCAGGCGCAGCAAGAGTGAACGTATATTTCAACAATTTTTCCACTAACAACCAAACTCCATGAAATTAAGGGAAGGGGCCAAGAACATTTGGAACAGACAAAAGGGCCCTGTTTCCAAGAAGAAATGAAATACAGCTGTCATGGTTGACAGCTGTGCTACCTTCCTCGCTTTAAGTCAAGTCACAAAACTTTCAGTGGTCATCACTATGATGTTAAGGAGTTCTGAGCACCCCATGGGCTCTGAGGCGACCAACTTTTTGCTTTCTGGATTTCATTTTTCAACCCTTATATACCGGATGGCTTACCAAAGGAGCTAACTTCCGTTGCAAATGTACACAAGCCTGTGTCAACCACACTAGCCCCAGCGTTTGGTTTTGCTTTTGTTTTTCGGATTTAAAAAAAATCTGAGTAATAGGACTATGAACTCACTAAATATAGAGGTCTGAGAAGATTTTTTTTTTTTTAGACAAAATTTGCTACCTCCATGATTCACAGCTATTTACCTTTCTGCAGTCTGATGATTCTTAGCGTGACAGACAGTTTTGGAAGCCAAGCCTGTGTTAAAGGTAACAGGACGTCATGGGAGCATAGGGGTATTCCTAGTTGAAAATCGGCCTCTGATTAGACCAAAAGGTCAGCCACTGTGCCCAGTGTCAGTCAAACAGACACAAAAGTGCCAAATGGAATGTTTTCATGTTTTAAGTGTCCTCTGCCATCTAAATTTTAACCAGAGATTTATACGATTAGTTTGATTGATTAAAAGATGACTCTGATGGTACATGTCATTTAACTCCTACCATTTCTGGTGCCTAAGATTTATTCCGTAAAGATCCTTAAAGGAGCTTAAAAAATACAAATCCTAAAAAAATCCTTAAAAAAAAAAGTTCCTTAAAGATCCCTCCTACACTGTTGGTGGGAATGTAAGCTGGTGCAGCCACCCTGGAAAAGAGTATGGAGGTTCCCCAACAAGTTAAAAATAGAGCTACCCTACAACCCAGCAATTGCACTACTGGGTATTTACCCCAAAGATACAGATGTATTGATCCGAAGAGGCAGCTGCACCCCAATGTTTATAGCGGCAATGTCCACAATAGCCTGACTATGGAAAAAACCTAGATGTCTATCAACAGATGAATGGATAAAGAAAATGTGGTACATATATACAATGGAATACTATACAGCCATCAAAAGAAATTAAATCTTGCTATTTGCAATGACATGGATAGAACTAAAGGGTATTTTGCTAAGCGAGATAATCAGAGAAAGACAATTATCATATGATCTCTCTGATATGAGGAATTTGAGGGGCAGGGCAGGGGGTTGTGGGGGGTAGGCAGGGAAAAAATGAAACAAGATGGGATTGGGAAGGAGACAAACCATAAGAGACTCTTAATCTCATGAAACAAACTGAGGGTTACTGTGGGGTGGGGGGGTAGGGATAATGTCCTGGGTTAAGGACACTGGGGAGGGTTTGTGCTATGGTGAGTGCTGTGAAATGTGTAAGCCTAATGATTCACAGACCTGTACCCCTGAAGCAAATATTATATGTTTATTTTAAAAATTAATTAAAAATTTAAAAAAGATTTATTCCTTAAAATATGGATTCACTGATTTGGAAAATTCAGTAGAGGTGAGTAAATCTGGTTGAATGAAGCTGAGAATGGGCTACTTTCTACAGTTCTGTTTTGTTTTTTTTTTAAAGGTATTGGTAGCATCTCCGGGCAAACCAGTAGTTGTCAGTTCAATTTCAGATTCAGTGAACAGTACAGAATAGTTTTAAAAATAGGGCTTTTTAAAAAACCAGACTGTATCAGGATCAGGAAGTAGGTTTGGCAATTTTTTTACTTCTTAATGTTGCTTCCAGACCATGACTTCTCTGACCTCCTGGAAAAAGTCTCGCTTGTTCCCTTGTTCTACCCTATCATCCTATCATCTCTGTCACCAACTGATCTTCTAGTCACCTCCTCATTCCTACTCATGATGACTTCATTCCTTGGCTCCCAGTATCCATACCGAATCCCACCATCATGCTGGGTGACCTCAGTGTTTGTGAGCATGAGTCATCCAACCGTTATTCCCACAGTTCCCTTGACAGTCTCCTCTCAGATAACTTTGATCTATACCCATCCAGAAAAATCCCAAAGCAGGGTTAAGCACTCATCCTGATTTTCCCAAGACTAAAAGCATGTAGGGTGTCACGGTGATCTGGAGAAGATCATTCACACCGTGCAAGAGAATGCTAACCAACAATTTGTGGTCTGCAGCCCTAGATGGGCTCTCAACACTGTCTAGCAATCTTTGTACCTGCTCTTTGTCAATTCTCTAGTGTCGGTAGAAGAGAGTCCCTCCCCAGCACAAGCCTATGCTTAGCTCATGTAGGAACTCAATATGGGATTCTGTTTTGGTTTTATTTTTTCCACTTATACATAAAAAAGCTAATCACCAGTGCCTTGAATGCCATCATTTCATGACCTCTCAGAGACCATGTGCCATCAAGTTTCCTTCCACTCATCTGCAGCATTCCCCTCTTTCTCTATCGTCAACCCCTCCTGTTCTACAGAATTCTGGCTTCCTCTCAATTAAAACAGCTATCCCTATAACCCCATGCCCTCCCTGGCCAAAGACACTTCTTCTCTTTTTTTCACGATCACGCCATTTGGGGAGAGAAGGGCTTCATTCAATATTCCTTTCACTCACTTCCTTTCCACACTGCTCCACATCTCACCACTCTAACCAGCTTTTCCATTCTGTCGGGGCCACCATGACCTTCCAGTTGGTACATTCAATCATGTTATTTCCAGAAATTGCATTACTACCTGTCAGCCTTCACCACTGTGCGTCACTCCCTTCTTCCTGAAAGGTTCTTCTTTTTTTCTCCCCACCCCAATCCTGCCGGCCCTGATTCCCTGCCTACCTCGCCTACCTCACTGGCCTTCTCATCCCTTAAATGTGACTCATCGGGTTGATTTTACATTCTACATTCTCTGCCTGGATGGCTTCAATCACTCCTGTAGCTGCAGTTACGATTATATGCAGGTCTTTAAAATCCCTGTATGAGAGTCTCCTTCCTGAGTTCTACACCTATGTGTCCTACCAGGCATCTCACATGTATTTCCCAAAGGCATCATGATCTTAACATGTCCAAAATAAACTCATCACTTTCTCCCCAAATATTTCCCTGTGTTCCCCACCCTGATGAATACCAACAACCCATCCACCTATCTTCGCCAGATACCGGTCTAACAGCAGTATTTCTCCATACTTCTTCCCACCTTACTCAGTCATTCCAAGGTCTAACAATTCAACCTCTTAACTATCCTGTCCAGCCTTCTTCACCATCTCCATAGCTACTTTCTTACTTTAGGTTATCACTACTTCATCGCCGGATCAGTGAAACTACCTCTCAGTGGTCTTCCTGCCTAGTGCCCCCCCTCGTTCCCAACTCAAATTACTTTTGGTACTACAGTGGAAAACTTTCAGAAGTGCATACCCAATCAGATCACTCCCCGAGAGCTTCCCATGACCCACAGGATCAAATCTAAACCCCTTACCTAGCAAACACTTGTTCCACCTTTCTGTCATTGTTTCTCACAAATCTTCACTCATACCCTTCCATTTCATTACAGGGAAATAAATGCTTGTGAAGTCACGTAGTTTAGTGGTTGACAGACAAGTCAATGTCAGACAGACATGTGTTCAAATCTAGCCCTGCCACTTACTAGTTTGTAATCATGGACAAGATCACATGCTCCCCTCTTACAGAATACTTCTGGCCCATCTATTCCACTGGGCTTTCCTTGAATCTCCAGCACCCAGTGGCCACAATATATACTCTGCATATGAGTAAATTATGAGAATGAATGAATTCTTCCAGCGACAGGGAGCTCACTTCTTCCTAGGGCCGAATATTGCATCTTTACACCTGGCTCTTACAAAGATCTTCAGATATGGCATTGAGAGCCTCGGAATCCTTCCACAATCACTCCTATAGGATTTCCGGGCCTGTACTTTAATGTTGCCAGATTTTTCTTCACTTGCAAACACCGTCATTGACACTGTAGGGCAAGAGCACGTTTAAGTGCATATGTGTTTACACTTCATGTGCCTACAGCATAGTGGGACAATGGAACCATGCAGATTTTAAGGGGGGGGGACAAGTGTGTGTCATGTGCTTATTTTTGTCTGAACTATGTTCACCTACTATGTCCTAATGTATGTCCTAATGTGGACCTGGGAGCTCTGTGGTGTCACCGAGAACATGCTAAACTCTTCCTATACCTCAGGGCACGTGAGCCAGGAGTGAGTCAGCCCAATCAGAGTAGTCACACAAACCCAAAAAGCCAAAGGGTCAAAGTGGGCTGCAGGGCCAAGAGTTCAGATTGTGGGAGTGATAGGTTGGTGTAAGAGCAAGTGGGGAATCAGCAAGGAGGATCCCAGGAGCATGAACCCTCAGGAACCCTCAGAAACCATCCTATAGTGACCATGGCTCACTTTCATCAACTAGGTTGCAGGATCTGGTTTGTTCCACTGCTTTGCAGCCTGATATTGGACAGATGAGAAGCACTTGGCTCCAAGCTCTTCCCACGAGTTCATGGGCCTCTTGGAAGGTCCAGGATGCCCTGGACTAACTAGCACAGCCCTGGGCCACCTGATTGGCCCCATATCCTACAGAGCAAATGAGAGCAGCCATCCAGGTCTCTGCTTCAGCAACGGCTCTCTGAGGCTCTCAGGTCAGAGCCAGCAACAAGCCCTCTTTTTATCCCATTTTCCATCCCTACCTTCTTAGGGGGAGGCAGAAAATGGGGAAAATACTGACCTTACAGTGTGAGGCATTAAAAAGCAGGGGCTTTAGCAGTGACTGGAGCATTCTGTCAGCTAAGCTAATAGAAGAACAATGTAACCAGACGCCATTATAGATTGCTGGCAACTGGGGTTGAAATCTGACCGTTTATTCTTTAAGAGTGATTTACACATCTCACCGGTTTCTGAATTAAGTGGACCCCAATTCATTAGGGCAAGCTGAGAGAAGAGCAATCTTTTAACGCTGTGTCGATCTCTTTGCTCTTGACAAATCAAGACTCGGCAGCCACACAGTGGTTTTCCTTTTGCTTCCTGTGGGAAAACTTCTGGGGAAATCTGGGTCATTGATAGTATACCACTTGATTTAGAGCGACGACCAATTTCTAACTTGGCTTTATCTGATCGGCTCTGAAAAATGTCTTCAGCCACGATAGGCGGTCCTGTTAAATTGCGCAGGCCTGCTATCATTTTTAAAAAATCACTCAATCGTCAAAGATTTGATTTGGTTTGCTTAGTCCATGCTGACCTCACTTCGTTCTGCAAGGCCTGGGCCACTGGATCCCATACCATGGAAGCCTCCCAGCTGTGCCTACTGCGGCACCTCCGAGAACACTTCCATATCGCTTATCTCGTGCTACTGAGAGAAAGGGCCTTGCCATTTCCTGGTCAAGGATGAGGAGACTCAACCGCGGGATGCTCTTGGGCCAAAGCTGTGACACTGCTGGATTTGAATCACAACTCGTGCCCTGTACAGTCACCCACTCCATGACCCACCACACAGCTGCCTTGGGCAAGAATAAAGTCCGTAAGGCCAAGAAAAGGAACTTGTGGTTCCCCTTCATGCTGTCCTGGTTTATGATAAATATGGACAATGGGGCCATGGATGATAGAAATGGTGTGCTGGTATTTAGGCCTTCCATCTGCTCTGGGGGAAGAGAGCAGCTGGTCCTCGTCAGCCCCTCCCGGCTTCCTCTGCCCCTGCCTTTCCCAGATTCCACAGCTGGATCAGTTCGTGCCCACACCCTTGGACTCAGTCCTACCCAATTCCTGAGCCAACACGGGCCATGGTGGGGAGAGTGTCTGAGGCTAAGAGGCCTACCCAGTTCTCCCCTTCCTCGTGGGCTACCTATGCTGTCTCTTAGATTCCATTCTGTCTAGTACATGGCCCTACCATCCTTCTCCTTTCTTAGAAGGGTGTTCCCCATTGCCCACTGACCTCCGTTCTTACCAGTTCATTTCTCCTGGGTCAGACAGATCCAGGCTCTAGACGCCCAGCTGTCCTCTCCTTAACTAGCAGCTTCTGTCCCTCTGACCAGACACTCCACTGATCACCAGGTTCTATTACTGGGACCAAAACTGTTGCTCCCTTGGCTGGTGGGGCATCAGCAGCATCTTCAAATTCAGCCCTGGAGGCTGGGCTGATGACCCTTAGTTCCCTCACAGATCCCTCCCAGTCAGCCAAAGGCATCAGGATTTATCCATAATGCCTTATATCCCGTTTCTTCCAGATAAACCATAACGTGCTTTAAGAAATTATAGTATAAACAGCAACACTGAGAGATAATTTTTTACTACTATACTGGATGTTTCATACGTAAAAATTTACCACAGATTTTTTAATGTAGTAAGTTTCCATTATGCATTAAAAATTTGATGAATTTATAAAAAGGAATCCAGCATATAAAAGCATAATCTAGTACTCTTTGTATGCTGTTTTGATCCTATCATCCTTCCACTGCTTCTTCCCCACCTCAGGCTTTCACTTCCCTCTTTGGCCAGATTTTAGATAGTACTATCAATAATTATAATCACCAACTGAGATGAAACCCAACACTTTGTGTATTTGTACCTCTATATATTCAGTTGAAGATGCTGAAGAAAAACACATGACCATGTTGTCTTGTTTTGATATCAATTCATGACCTTGGAGGTAACCAGAAATCAAACTGCATTTCCCTAGACTAATTGCCCTTGAACTGTCCCAGAGGGTTATATTACACCTTTTATCTCCTCAAACTTCCAACACCTCTTCACCCCTTCCTCATTGCCGGTGGGTGACCTTGCTTCCATTTCACTGAGAAAACAGAAGCAGTCAGAAGGGCTCATCCCTGCCCTACCATGACAGGCTCCAGCCCACCCATGGGTCCCACAGGCTGAGCTGTCACTCTTATATGAGGATAATCCTCCACTTGTGCTCAGATGGCACCCGCACTCCCCAACTCTGGGACATCCTTCCGGCAACAGTCTCGTCTCTCTCCTGCCTCACCAACTTTTCCCAGTCTCTGGACCATTCTCAGAAGCCCTCACACATGCTCTAATATTTCTAGAAGGCAGCTCCTTCGAGCCCACATTTTTCTTCATCTATGCCTCCCTTTCTCTTTTTCCCTTTAGAGCAAAACTCCTTGAAAGAGTTGCTATTTCCTCTTGTCTTACTCTCATTGAAATATAACCCATTCAGTGTTCACCTCCACCTCTCCACTAAACCAGCCCTCGTTCAGGGCACCAGTAGCCTCTGCACTGCTAAAACCAATAGTCAATCCTCAGACCTCAAATTTCTTCACAACATTTGACAAAGATGATCCCTTCCTCTATCTAGAAATACTTTCTTCAATTCCAGGTCACCATTTATCTTTATTCTCTTCCTAATTCACCCACCACCCTTTCTTAGGTTCATTTGCCAATTCCTCAACATCCCTGGCAACAGCCCAGAGCTCCATCCTTGGGCCTCTTCTCTCTCTCTCTCTCTTTTTTTTTTTTTTTTTTTTTACCCCTTTGGTGATCTCATCCACCCTCCTGGCTTGAAATGCCATGCAGATGTTGATGATTCCCATCTTTATGTCATCAGCCCAGACAGCTCTTTTGAACTTCAGACTCATTCATCTAACTTCCCACTCGATATTTCCACCTGGGTATCAAGTAGGCATCTCTAATTTAACATTTCCAAGACGGAAGTTCTATTTTCTCTCTAATACAGGCCTTTCCGTAGTTGTCTCCAACTCATTAAAGTGAAACTCCATCCTGGCAGTTGCATCAGCCAAAACTCTTGGAGGATCCTTGACTTCTTTGTTCCTCTCACATTCCACTTCTACTCAATGAGAAAACCCCTTAGGCTGTACCATCTAAATATATCCATCATTCCCCACCTCCACTGCTACCATCTTGGTCCAAGACAGGTTTCATCTGTCTTCTGAATTATTATAATATTCTGCCAACTGGTCTCCCTGCCTCCACACTTTGCTCCGAATCCTCCAATGGATTCTCATAACACTTAAAGTAAAAGCCAAAGTCTCTATCCTGGTATCCAGACACCTTCATAATCTAGACCTGGCCACCACCTCTTTGGTCACAGCTGCTACCATTGTACTTCTATTATACTGGCTTTCCTGTTGCTTCTTGAACACACCAAGTAGGTCTCAACTCAGGGCTAAGGGCCTTGATGTGTCTTTTTATAGGAGTATACTTCCCCCAGATACCCACATGGCTCACTCCTTTGCTTTGTGTCAAACATCATCTTATTAGTAAGGCTTTTTCCCTGACCATTCTCTGAAGGTCTCCCCTCTCCAGCACTCCCTAGCCCCCATACTTCAAACCAACACAGTACCTGTCTATTTGTAAATCATCCCACCCACCCCTAGAATGCAAGCTCCATGTGGGCAGAAACTGTTGCATTTACTGACATTCCCAGCACCTACAAATATGTCTAACACATAGAAGATGTTCACAAGGTATTTGTTGACTGAGTTACATAAACTCAAACTCACTTGTTTATCGATGGCACTTAATCTCATAGCTTTAAGTTATTCCCATGAGTTTAATCAGCAAAACTTCCTATTTTAGTAGAACTCTTGCAAATAAATCAGAGGAACAGTGTTTTTATCAATTTCTCCCTATTTTTATAACTGAGTAATGTCAGAGGTAGAATCCACATGAGGAACATGTAACTTGTGTCAGCACAGAAGGGGAAATCCGTGGCATAAAGGGAAATGACAGAGTCATCTTAACAGGCAATGAGGAAAAAGGTGTATAACTGTGAATGGGGCTGGATTATGGACCAGGTAATGGTTGGCCCCAAACCCAGGGCACAGCTTTCCCATAGCACTGGAGCCTGGAGCCTAACAGGAAAATCCTGTCATTTTTGGCAATTACTCTGTTCATTTCAGGTAACTATATTTGATGTGAAGCAACACTGGAGCAAGGCTCTACCACACAGCCAACTTCCTAGGAGCTTGGGGAAGTATTTTAGCAAACATCCCCTAATTTTAAAACATGGAGATGTACAGATGTTAGAGGTCCTCTGGCCCACTTCACCAGATGCATAAGCTACCTCTCCTGTCTACATACCAAGTATCTGTTCAGTCTCTGCAACTGGGGACAGGTTGCTCACCATCCCATGAAGTAATTAATCCAAACTGGGCCGGCCCTAACTGTTGAGGAATATTTCCTTGTATTAACAGCTGCCTGCCTGAAACCAACATCCACCGGTTTGAGTTTTGATGCTGCTTTCATGACTGGTTGTACATTTGTGCTTCTAGGATCAAATCAGATGGTTGTAAATGGAGCACAGGGTCCTGCCACTTACCAGGTAGGCAGTCCAAATGAAATTCTGAAAACACAAAAATCAGCTGCCCTTTGACACGGTAAATCTAGTTCTGGCCACCTTATTCTAAGAAATCCACATTCCTCCACCAAAGAAGCTGGAAAATCATCAGTTTACTTTCCAAAACTTTTTTTTGAGCTAAGGCAATCATGTGACTCAGTCTGCAGGAGGTGAAACTTTCTGCTTCCTCCAGGAAGACCCCATGCCTGGCCCAAGGCAGCCTTCCCTAAGCATGGAGGTGCATTGTGAGCTCCTTTGTCCCCCCTGAGCAGTTCCCTTATCCCAAGAGCCTCAAATTATCCCGATTTCTTCTCCCACAAAACTAAAAAAGCCCTTAAATTATTTCTTGGGTTTTCTGATACTCACAGCCAAATATACTCCTAATGAACAATTACATAACCAATTAAAATTATATTTATAAAGAGTTTACAACAGCATGAGGAAATGTTCATGAAAATGTTAAATAGAAAAGTTCCAACTAACATTTATACAGAGCGTAATTACAATTACATACAATCTATGCACAGAAAGTTCCCCAAATTTGTTTGGTGTTGAGATTACACACATTTTTTTCTTATAAAATATTAAAACATTTCTTGAGTGTTAGGTCCCATGCTGAACACTTTTAGATTATTCCATTCTTTTCACCTTTTTTGTACATTGCACATTTTGTTTTTGAATGAAAAACAGTTATTTAAAAAATATTTAAATCCTCTATATTGGAAAAGCTAAAGGAAAAAAAAAATCAACCAATCATGAGTTGGGTAAAATCCACAGAAGTAAACTTTGCCAGTCCTCTCCACTCTGCTCTCATTAGCATTCTGATTTGTCAGCTAACCAGAAAAATGTGTACTGGAAGTAATGGAAGACTGGCAGGAAATTGACAAATTAACCTCATCTACAAAAAAGTCCAATGATAACTGCTTGATTTCATTACTACTGCATAAATAATAATGGTTGTTGAAAAATGAGGGGAAAACAACCAAATTCCATGATTTCAGTGTTAGAATGATAGGCTGCTATTGAGCATATAAATATTATTTTGGAGGAAGAGACTATTGAAATGCAGATCCATTCAAACCCAGGCCGATATTATGGCTTGGAGTTAATTAACTGAGCTCCAATTGTGTGTAAACGGAATTTTAAAATATAATCAAAATATGGAGATGATACTATTTCTGACCTGCTGTGATGCCATGCTGACTACCTTATTTCCTTGAGGCCATGGTCCGTTGCATGAAATAAACTGCAGGAGGTTGAAATGTATTTTCTCCAATGATGAGGTGACACAGACATAGTAACATCCGGTCAGGTGAGGATTTCTGCTTAACTCAGGGTAAAGCAGGATACTTGGCTGCTTCCATAGGCCCCCTGGGGAAACAATCCAAGTGGTTTTGGCAATAGTATAGCCACAACTCAGCCATCTAATTCAGCTGTCAGAGCCGGGCTGGGAGTTATCTTTCTCTGAAGCTGCCTGGGAAAAGGTGGGGCTTCGGGGATGGCCAGACAGTTGTGTTATGTGACAGCCTTTGATTTTCTCTGGACTCTATGGGCCTGGTCCAGGACACAGCGATGGAGCTTCCAAGCTCCAGGGAATATACTTATAGCCACTGCTGTTGTTTGGACTCCCAAGGAACACACACTCCTATTAAATGCAGACCCTGAGAATTCCAAGTCACTGTCTACATTCTCTATCTCCTCTCCCACCATGTCTACTACTGGAGGGAGAAAGAAGCAGGGTTAGGGATGGGAAACTGGGCCTGTGGTACGTACCCCCTCATGCTGATACTAAGTTGTTCTCGCCCCTCTCCATCCTTCCCATGCAGCCCACAGGCATGCCGTAGTTCCTTCATCACCCCCATCCAGCTGTTGAACGGATGAGAAAACTGGAGAAACTAGATGGGATGCCTAGGAACAGAGCTTTGGGAAGCCACTGGGTCTCTGAGCCCTGCTTTGCGAATCACCAGCATTTTAAGAGGTAAGGTAAAATCGTCTGCAAGGTAGTCCTTCTTCTGGTTTGGCTCCAGATGATCCAGAGGGCCACACCTAGAAATAAGACTCAAAGAGATGAAATCAGCAAGGAGGGCTGCTGCTCACCAGGGGGTCCCCAGGCAGGGGCAACACTTGCCTTGATTCCAGCTCTGTCCTGACCTGTGACTCAGTTCTGATTTCAGAGTGAGCCTTGCCATACTTGTACCCATCCCAGTCCCAGGGTCAGGAGACCTGACCCGATAGCCCAGGCCTATGACTGAGATCCTGCCCCCTGCTGACAGGCTTCCATTGCTTCTTGACTTGAGTTTTTGGGGGTTTTTTCCTTTTTTTTTTTAAGCGTAGCAAAAAAAAATTTTTTTTCTTTTACTATATCTTATATTGGTGGTCCATATGTACTACTACCTTCTTTCCATTTCAACTGTTGAACCCTATTTTAGCTCAATTATCTGGAATCATAAAGAAATCATGCTAGCTTCCACGTGTTACCTAAATAATATATTTCTATTATTACATCTTAATGTTCCAGTTTTATATCTTGACCATAGACGTCCTCCTGGGTGGATTCTAGCTCATCCTGTTCATGGCTGGGTCCTCGCTTCTTCCTTGGCCACCAACCTGGAGATTGCCCTCCCCTTTCTCTTGCCTGCGCTTGATTTTAAGGAGCTCCTTTCTCCCCATTGGGACTCCTAGCCCCATATGTTGATATACTTTTAGGACAACAGGCTTGCCTGCTGAACTGACATTTTTTACAGNCAACAGATGCTTGTTTATATGTATTTAGTACCATTATAAAAAGAGCCTGGAGAATTCACAACTGATGGTTCTCATATATATGCCCAGTGCTGAGGGAAATGGATTTTATTTCTGGTAATTTAAGGCATCTAATCACTATCATTAAACAAATAAGGAT
>LNAC01000070.1:2666065-2690934 GCA_002007465.1 Ailurus styani | reverse complement strand
ATTTGACACAGAGAGAGAGATTACAAGTAGGCAGAGAGGCAGGCAGAGAGAGAGGAGAGAGGAGGAAGCAGGCTCCCTGCTGAGCAGAGAGCCCGATGCGGGCCTCGATCCCAGGACCCTGGGATCATGACCTGAGCCGAAGGCAGCGGCTTTAACCCACTGAGCCACCCAGGCGCCCCCCATTATCTTGCTTTCTTAGCCTTCATACCACCCCCCACCGTCCTGCTATAATTAGTCAGACTGGGCTATTTGAAAGAGTTATTGCTATAAACAGCCTGAGTTCCTGAATTTCATTCCCCATCTTCCACTCATTACTGCAGACACCAATACATAAGCTAATTGTCCATATCAAGGCTTCGGGTTCCTAAAATGTCATTCTTCCCTCCAAGGCAGCTGGATCCCCTTATTAAAGAATACAGAGTCTCCAGTGACTGTAAGAGGAAATCCTCTTAAATGCTCTGTTTCTTACAAGTATTTAGGAAATAAAAGATTATAAATAGATCTGTAGAAATCAACAACAACAAAAAAGTCTCCAGACTTCAGGATTTTATTTTGAGCAAATACAAAGAGAAAAATAAGACGACAGAGGGGCTTTATCTCAAGCACTAAAGCTGGCCAATTGGTCATAGGAACTGTCTAGAGCACTGTGTTGAGAAGGATCCTGAAGCCATATCTGAGCTGAGCAGGAAATCATTCCATGAGCAATTAGTGATTTCCAGGACCAAAGGGTGGCAGCATATGGGCTACTTATTTGCCAAACCTGGAGCGGTCATTTGCGTGAACTTTGGAGCCAGCTATCGGGTCCAAACTGGACTCAGCTACCTGGCCCGAGGCTAGTGTTTAACTCCCTTAAGTCAACATTTCCCCACTATTAAAAGTGATGACAATACCATGTCTCTAATCGACGTTCCTGTTACGCTTCTGCAAACCACTTACCATAATGTGTAGGACCTACGAAATCCTCAATAAACAGAAACTCTTATGGCATAAGTTCTTTAGCTCTGAAGTCGGCTCTCAAATGCAAGCAAATGCCCTGAAATACGCTTCTCTGATTTAAAGGCTTGTTCATACTGGATTCCCACCCTCTTCTCAAACCCATAGCCCTTGCACTGGTGTGTAGGCAGTGCTGGGTGACAGTCAGTTGATGACAAATACAGCGTTTCTGCCCAGAAATCTCTTCACCAATAGCACGCTCTGCCAGGGCAGGCAATAGGGACTCTGAGTGGCTCCACACTGAATTCCAGGCTTTCCCTAAAAATAAGCTCTCAGACTGAGTCACCCCTTTATTCCCAGGCTCCTCTGAAAGTTGAACAGGATGTCACAGTGTCCAGAAATAACCTCCAACAGTCAGGCCCCAAATTGGTTTCCATTGGTTCTAAGGTTTTCAACTGAAGGTGGTTAAGCTGCTGCTTCTGGATTTCAGCACAAAGAGAACGATTTAAGTGATAATAAAAGCTAAAGGTGACCTCTGCACGGAAGGAACCGAGAGGCCACCTCAGAACCCTTCAGGAATGTACCAGCTTCGGCAGTGATGGGGCCCTCGGTGCATGCATTGGTCAGGGACCGATGGCAGCTCTCTGCCTCCTCTGGCCTCCACTCTGCCACCAGGGCATTCTCTGAGAAACCATGGGTCTTCAGTGGCTCCCACCACCCGTGGGGCAAGTCCTGGCCCCCCGCACAGGGGACCCGGCACCTCCTGCTTTTCTAGCCGCACTTCTTGGGATGCTCCGCAACACCCAACGCCATGTGGTTTCCTGACGCTGCTTTCGCCATCGCAAGTTTTGTGCCTTTGCCCATGCGCTCCTTTGGCCTAAACCGGGGACAAAGAATACTCTCGCCTTGGCCACCCTGACCAGGGGTAGGCTACTTTTTGCCCTCCTGAGGACAGCAGGGCCAGGATGGGCTCCCGGAGCAGAGCAAGGCAATCAGTGAGACTGAGATTCAGGCTGCCTGGACCACACTGTGGGAACCCAGAGGAGAAATGGAAGGTGACAGGGCAGATGTTGGAGGTAATGGAGAGCGAGCTGGCATAGAGATGTGGATGATATTGCCCTATATGAACGCGGACCGATTGCTTAGCTGAGCTGTTTTCTCTGAAATAAAATCCAGAAAATAGTACTTGTCCTGTTCATTGAGGCCCCAACACGATAACGGAAATGAGAGAATTCTGTAAACTCTAAATAGCCGTGAACCCACCAGGAATGTTTGGCTCATGATGGATGGTGAGTTAGGGGGACAACTCCAGGTCCCAAACAAAATACAGATAGCATTAATGGTGGCTGAGTTGACATCCTGAGCTCCTGTGATGTCATTTACAGCTCTGCCCTGCTTTTAACTGGCTTTCAGAGGGAGGGAATGTTTATGCTTTCTTCATCACACCTTAGTGTGAAATACCATTCTGGGCCTTTCCAGATACAAGGCTTTGACTGGAGACAGAAGGTTGTAGGATGCTGAGGGTTGTGGGTGCTAAAAGGAAATCATGAGTGTGAAAAGAGGCAGAGATTTGAGGCACTGATGGCAAACGGGAACCACTACCTATGGGTTCCTGGGCCATTTGCCTTGGACACGATCTCTAGCACTATAGTCAGAAGAAGAGTAGGACACAAACAACCATCACTGTGAGATGCAGGTACCGTCTGACAACATGCAGCGACCCGGTTACGGGTGGAAATGTGCCCACCCCCAAGGAAGGTATCCTGAATTCCTAATCCTCGCTACCTGAGAATGTGACCTTCTTTGGAGATAGCATCTTTACAGAGCTAATCAGGTTAAGATTATGTCATTAGGTTGGACCCTAATCCAATATGAGGGGTGTTCTTATAAAGAGAGAAAAATTGGACATAGAGCCGGATGCACATAGAGGACAATGTAAAGAGACGCAGAGAAGATGCTTACCTGTAAGTCAAGAAGAGAGACCTGGAGAAGACCCTTCCTGCATAGCCCTCAGAAGAAACCAACCCCGCTGACACCTTCGTCTCAGACTTCCAGCCTCTAGAACTTTGAGTCAGTACATTTCTGCCCAGTTCGTGGCACTCTATTAGGAGAGCCCTAGGAATCCACTACAGATCTTTTATAACAATCCAGTGGGGTCAGGGGCAAGAACCGGACGGCCACAAGATCCAAGTTGGGTAGATGTATTCATTGGGTGAAAACCACTGGTGCTAATCTCACACGAACATTTTGGAAACTTGTGACCTTGATATCATAGGGAACTAAACTAGAGATGGCCCTTCTTTGTTGGTTTTTCTCATGGAATTCTCATGAAGCCCTCACCAATCCCCAGGCTGCCTGGTTTGCACACATACCCCCGCCCCACTGGTCAAGAGCCAGGTGTGCCATGGGGATGGGGAGGCCTCTACGGAGTCGCCCATGCCAGGTGCACATTGGGGGCTTATCGCTGGTCCAAGATCCTGCTGCTCCCACTGCTCACTGCTGCTCCTGAAGGCACAATGGTTGTGCAGCCCTCTCTCTTCCTGAGGGGACACGATTTCACGGTCTTACTCTGTAGACCTCCAAGAACCAGGCAAACCAGACTGAAAGTTGATTCTCTAACTGGAAATACTGGATGCTCTCCACGCAGAGAGGAGGCATCAAGAGTGGAATGACCGCAAACACAGTCCAAGCATCCAACAGCGCCAGATAAAAAGGGTGAAGTTGGCAAAGCAACCTTCTCAACTCAACAAGCATTCATTGGGCATCTATGATGTGCCCACTTTTCTCTCTCCTCTTAAGCTCAGGGCAACCATGAACTGGGCTGAAAGCTTCCCTTCCCTGGCTAAGATCAGTGAGAAAGTTAGGAACCAAAGAACCCAGCTAGGAGAATTCAGGTGGAAAAGAGTGTGGAAGATGGAACCTGAAGAGATTTGCAAAGGAAGAGTGCCCAGGAAGGTGGCCAGGGAAGTGCCAGGCAAGAGAATGGAGGGAACCCTCAAAGCAGGGGCCTGGTTAGGAAAGAATTCAGGGAATCTAGGGATAAGTCAGAAACCAGGGCTTCCAGTTAAAGGTTATTCTCACTAACCTCTAGCTGAAATTTAGCCCCATCTTTAGTTACAAACATAAGCATAAGCCTCAGGAAAGTCATTAGCACCCATGGCTTTGTCATGAGCAGAAATCAGTTACACTCATCTCACATTATAGCTGTTTGAGATAACTCAAAATATCACCTACGCTCATCAATAATTTGAGATTGGACTGCGTATGAGAACTGTCATTGGATTTGACATAATAGAATAATAAAAGTAGCACATCTGTTTCCTACCGCAATTTTCTAAATATTTTTCCCACTGTATTTCAGAGTACAGGAGGTTATCTTTTTAATCCTATGTGTTTTACTTTGGGCATTTCCTCTTTGTTCTGAACTGGGTCCACAAGACTGCAAAGGGGCGCAAGATATAAAAGCAGTTATGAGCCCAGCTTCCCGTCACTGAGCAGGTTTTGACCCAATGCACGACGTACCACGGAAGGCAGCACACAGGTGATGATGACAAGAGCCCAGTTCTTGTCCTCCAGAAGTTTATAACCAAGTGGGTCACAGAGATGGGCAGTTACACACTTTGCCCCTGTTTGTTTTTTAAGATGTTATTTATTTACTTGACAGGGAGAGAGATGCGGCGAAAGAAGGGACACAAGCAGGGGAAGGGGGAGAGGAAGAAGCAGGCCTCCCACTGAGCAGGGAGCTTGATGTGGGGCTCCATCCCAGGACTCTGGGAACATGACCTGAGCCGAAGGCAGACGCTTAACGACAGAGCCACTCAGGCGCCCCTGCCCCTGTTTTGCTTCTGGCCACTTATTTTCATCAAACCGACTCCAGCACTTCCACTGGTATGTATGACAGCTCTGCAGGATTTGAACAAGACACCTCTTACAACACCTTTTTGGCACCTGCCCGAACAAATACACAGTGTTGCAGGAACCACGCATGAATGGTGCTCTGGGAGCAGTTACGACCCCAGATAAAGGCCTATGAATCTCTGCATAGATGCGAAGTAACAGGGCTCCTTACACACGTATCCCTCATCTCTTGCACGTGAAAGACAACTCTATCATGATGTTCCTTCCCCGAAATCCCAGTGCAGCCTTGGAGACCTTCCCAAGACAGTACGACAGATGGCTACCACCATCAGTCAGAGCTGACTTGAGAGATGAAAACCACTTGCCATTCCAGGCTTGAAGCTTTACCCTTCTTGAGAAACCTGTATTTTCTTGGGAGATTCTAGAAAACAAAAAAAGCCTTCAAGGCTTAAAAATCCCTAAGGATGGAAGGGAAGGCTTAGTGCAATGAATCTCTAATGCCAAAAATATAGAAACTGCATTTGGTCAGGTAACCCTTATGTTATACTGTATCCGTGGCTCTCAGAGAGTTTATGTTGTCTCCCAGGGAACACCTGGCAATCTCTGGAGACACTTTTGATTGTCATGATGGGGAACTGGGGGGCGGGGGGTTCCACTGGCATCTACCAGATAGAGACCAGGGATACCGCTAAACATCTTACAGTACACGGGACAGCCCCATACTGCAAAGAATTATCTGGTCCAAAATATCAAGTCAATAGTGCCACAGTTGAAAAACTACACTATATGCCTGGCATCCAGGCTCTCTGAGCAGCTTCGCCATAGGTTCCCAGAGAGAGAATTTCAGGGTCACGAGTCTCTATCACCACAAGGGCAAAATCCATCCACCTGCAGGGGGAGCACCCCTGCAGTTCTCTACAACATGGTCACATGGGCAGCCCAAGCACGACGCTAATTATTGTTTTTAAACCTGATTTCACAATTATGGCTCTGTTATCTCACAGAACCTTGGGCAATTTGAAAATATTTACTAAGGCACCAAAGTCCCTTTGGAAATTTCCAGGCAGACAAGACTCAAAATTGTGCCTGGCCCTTTCTCTTTAATTGAGGTATCACTGACATACAAGTTTATATTCATTTCAGGTGCACAATGTAACGATCCAATAATTGCATACACTGTGAAATGATCACCACAATAAGTCTAGTTACCATCCATCACCACACAAAGTCATAAAAAATTTTTTTTTTCTTATGATGAGAACTTTTAAGATTTACTCTCTTGGCAACTTTCAAATATGCACAATATTACTGACTGTAATTACCATGCTGCTCATTACATCCCCGTGACTTATTTATTTCACAACTAGAAGTTTGTATCTGTTGGGCCCCCTCACCCCCTTCACCCAGTCCCCAACCACCTCCCCCCAGCAACCACCATTCTAGGTTATGTTGTTTGTTCATTTGTTTTGTTTTTCAGATTCTACATACAAGTAACATTATATGGTATTTGTCTTTCTCTGTCTTATGTGACTTAACATTTTACCCTCAAGGTCCACCCAAGTCACAAATGGCAAGATCTCGTTCTTTTTATGGCTGAGTAGTATTCCACTGTGTACAAACCACATCTTTATCCCTTTATCCATGGACACTTAGGTTGTTTCCATATCTTGGCTATTGTAAATAGTGCTGCAATGATCATGGAGGTGCACATGTCTTTTTGAATTAGTGTTTTAGATAAAAACCCAGAAGTAGAATTGCTGGATCATATGGTAGGGTTCTATCTTTAATTTTCTGAGGAATCTCCATACTGTCTTCCACCATAGCTACACAAATTCACATTCCTACCAATAGTGCCTGAGAGTTCCCTTTTCTCCACATCTTCACCCACATTTGTTATTTCTTGATTTTTGCTAACAGCCATTCTAACAGGTATGAGGTGATATATCATTGTGGTTTTGATGAGCATTTACCTGATGATTAGTAATATTGATGTTAATTTCATTGCATGTGCCTATTAGCCATCTGTGTGTCTTCTCTGTGTCTACTGAGATATTCTGCCCATTTTTAATCAGATTGTGGGTTTTTTGCTGTTGTACAAACTCTTTATATATTTTGGATAGTAGCCCTTTATTGCATATATGATTTGCTGATATTTTCTCCCATGTGGCAGGTCGTCTTTTCATATCGTTGATGGTTTCTTTGCTGTGCAAAAGGCTTTCTGTTTGATGTAGTCTCATCTGTTGATCTCACTTTTGTTCCCTTTGCTTTTGGAGTCAGATCCAAAAAATCATCACCAAGACCAGTATCAAGGAGCTTACTGCTTGTGTTTTCTTCCATAAGTTTTACGGTTTCAGGTCGTATTTTGAGGTGATTTTTGTGTATGGTGTAAGACAGTCATCCCTTTTCATCCTTTGGCAAGCGGCTGTCCAGCTCTCCCAACATCATGTACTAAGGAGACTGTCCTCTTTTTCCAAAAAAAAAGACATCCAGATGTTCAGCATCACTCATCATCAGGGAAATGCAAATCAAACCCACAATGAAATACCATCTCACACCTGTCAGGATGGCTAAAATTAACACCACAAGAAACGACAGGTGCTGGAGAGGATGAGGAGAAAGGGGAGTCCAAGCTGGTGCAGCCACTCTGGGAAACAGTATGGAGTTTCCTCAGAAAAGCTGAAAATAGAGCTACTGTATGATCCAGCAATTGCACTACTAGGTATTTACCTAAAGAATACAAAAATATAGATTTGAAGGGTTACATGTACCCCGGTATTTATAGCAGCCCTAGCAACAATAGCCAAACTATGGAGAAAGCCCAAAATGTCTATTCCCAGGTGAATGGATAAAGAAGATGTAGTATATATATATATATATATATATACACACACACACATATATATATATATATAATGGAATAATACTAAGCCATCAAAAAGAATGGAATCTTGCCATTTGCAACAACATGGATGGAACTAGAGGATATTGTGCTAAGTGAAATAAGTCAATCAGAGAAAGAAAATTATATGATCTCACTCATAGGTGGAATTTAAGAAACAAAACAGAAGATCATAGAGGGAGGGACAGAAAAGAAAAAAAGGGAGAGAGGGAAACAAGCCATTAGAGATAACGAAAGAGAACAAACTGAGGGTTGCTGTAGGGACAGGTGGGTGGAGGATGGGCTAGATGGGTGACTGTGTGTCAAGGAGGGCACTTGTTATCATGAGCACTGGGTACCGTATGTAAGTGATGAATCACTGAATTCTACTCCAGAAACCAATATTGCACTGTATGTTAACTACCTAAAATTTAATTTTAAAAAATTTTTTTTTAAATAGCACTGTCTAGAAGGGAAAAAGAAGTGAGGCTGTTTTTCTGTTGTTTGAATGACTTAATGTCTTAAAGTGAGGCTGTATTCATGTATTACTTCTTTTTTATGTTCAGTTAGCCAGCATATAGTACATCATAAATTTTTGATGTAGTGTTCAACGATTCTTTAGTTGCAGATAACACCCAGTACTCATCACAACATGTGCCCTCCTAAATGCCCATTACCTGGTTACCCCAACCCCCAACACCCCCTCCCTTCTGTAACCCTCAGTTTGCTTCCCAGAGTCCGGGTCTCTCGTGTATTACTTATAATTTAAAAAAAGAAAAGAGTCTTACTTTAAAAGAACGATTGAATCTATCATTTTCACTGGTCTTGATAATACCAACAGATTAAAATCAATTGAGGTTTCTTTACTATATGATACGTGTTCAATTTTTGTGGCTACGTTTCACATATTTTTGAAAATAACATGTATTCTCTCATCGCTGAGGGCAGGGGGTCTATATATTACAGTAAATAAAACCTATCCGACTTTATTCTTCCAGAAAAAAAAGGAGACTGTCCTTTCCCCATTGCATATTTTCCCCTCCTTTGTCATAATTGACCATATGTGCATGGGTTTATTTCTTGACTCTCTATTGTGTTCCATTGATCTACATGTCTGTTTTTATGCCAATACCATATTGTTTTGAGTACAATGGCTTTGTAATATAATTTGAAATGAGGGTATATGTTGCCTCCAGCCTTGTTTCTGTTTCTCAAGATTGCTTTGGCTATTCTGCATCCTTAGTGAGTCCATACAAATAGGATCGTTTGTTCTAGTTCTGTAAAAAATACCATTGGGATTTTGATAGGGATTGCACGGATCTATAGATTGCTTTGGGTAAGATGAACATTTTAACAATATTAATTGTTCTAATCCATTGGCATGAAATTTCTATTTATTTGTGTCTTCTTCAATTTCTTTTATCAGTGTCTTATAGTTTTCAGTATAAAGGTCTTCCATTTCCTTGGTTAAATTTCATTTCTAAGTGTTTTATTCTTTTTGATGCAATTGCAAATGGCATTGTTTTCTGAATTTCTCTTTGTGATAGTTCATTACTAGTGTAGAAATCCAACAGATTTTTCTACATTGATTTTGTACCCTGTAACATTACTGAATTATTTTATTAGTTTTACAGTTTTTTGGTGACGTCTTTAGGTTTCTATATATAAAATCATGTCATCCACAAATAATGACAGTTTTACTTCTTCCTTTCCATTTGGATGCCTTTTATTTCTTTTTCTTGCTAATTGCTCTAGGTAGAACTTCTAATACTACATTGAATAAAAACAGCAAGAGTGGGCATCCTTGTCTTGCTCCTGATTTTAGAGGAAATGTTTTCAGCTTTTCATCATTGAGTATGATATTAGCTGTGGGCTTGTCATATATGGCCTTTTATTATGTTGAGGTACATTCCCTCTACACCCACTTTGTTGAGAATTTTTATCATAAATGGATGTTGAATTTTGTCACATGCTTTTTTAACATCTAATGAGATGATCTTATAATTTTTACCCTTCATTTTATTAATGTGGTATATCAAGTTGATTGATTTATGGATGTTGAACCATCCTAATATCTCTGGAATAAATCCCACTTGATGTATGATCCTTGTAATATATTGTTGAACTGTGACTGTCTAAGCAGCCTGATTAATTCTTGATGGGTCCTAGTTGTTAATGGTGTGTCAAGACCTGTCAGTGTTCCAAAGGGAGGGATCTCAATCAGCACCTAGTTTCAGGCTGACTGGAAACCAGATCCTCAGGCAGCAGCTTTTCAAGTATGAAAATAGGGGCACCTGGGTGGCTCAGTTGGTTAAGCATCTGCCTTTGGGTCAGGTCATGATCCTGGGGTCCTGAGATCGAGCTCTGCATTGCATTGGGCTCCCCGCTCAGCGGAGAATCTGCTTCTCCCTCTCCCTCTGTCCCTCTCTCTCCCTAATACCCAAATTAAAAAAAAAAATCTTTAAAAATAAAAACAGAAAAAAATAAAGCATGCAAATATATACAGCCCCATGGGAACCCAATCATAAACCCTGCTGGCCTCCAGACCTGGTGATCTGGAGATGTCCCCTGGGTGACAGCTGCAAAAATCAGGGCTGCAGATGAGTGTGTAAGCTCCTTTCTGAGAAGTACCAGTGAGCTGCAGTGAGGCCAAGCGAGAGCACAAAGATGGCGTCCCCCAAGCCTACACTCTCTGAGAGCTGTTCTTCTGTAGCTTCTCTATGTGTGGCAAACCTGAAGTCTGTCCCTCAGGCGGAAGCTCCAGACAAGTAAATGAGCCGTTTTCACAAGACTGGGTGTCTCGTGTAGTGCCCTGGGGATGTTGGCCTGTTAAGAACTGTCTCTCTGATTGTTACAGTTCTGTGGAATGAGGAACGTAAGCTCCCCTGGCCACCAGAGCCAGGTGATCACGGAGCATCCCGCATGCAGAATGCATGACCCTGCCGGCTGTCATGGGCCACAGGAGGGTGCAGGGCTGGGGTGCACTCACCAGCTTTCATGGGAGCAGCTGGCCCTTCTGAACAAGAAAGCTAAGAGAGCAGAGAGGAAACACTTGTTGACTCAGAGAGGCCAGCGTGGACTCTGCTACCACAGGCCACTATAAGCTTGAGCTGATGGTCACTTCATGTGCATTGAAGGCAGTGACCCTCTGGGTTCCAGGAGGTAACTAAGCCTCCATGAAGTGCTAACAAATGACAGGGCACATGGTCAGAAGCCACTGTTTCCTGGCTTCCTGCTTGGACTCAGGGAAAGTGGTAGGTGTGTTCTCTGACTCTCATTCTGACACTTCATCCTCAAAATCCTCAGAGAGAGCAGAAGGAGGGTTCTAGAAATTTCTGAGGAGAAAGAAAAATGACCTGGAGAATCACCAGTGATTTTCCTCTACCCTCTCAGTCCCTGTCACTAGGAAAAAAAAAATGGTTTTAAATGTAATGATTTATTTTTAGA
Source organism: Ailurus styani (assembly GCA_002007465.1). Taxonomy (NCBI): domain Eukaryota; kingdom Metazoa; phylum Chordata; class Mammalia; order Carnivora; family Ailuridae; genus Ailurus; species Ailurus styani. The sequence goes on along the minus strand of LNAC01000070.1, from coordinate 2,679,818 downwards.
TGGGCCAAACCATTACTTCTAAGGGACAGGCTTTCTGGCTTTCAAAAGGAAACAACATGCAGTTGGCGGCTTAGATAGCAAGGATAAAACAAGAAAATTCTACAGTTGCAAAACTCGCCTGTGAGCTCTTCAGTGAGTATGAGCCTGTCATCACGGTAGCCCAGGAAACAGTACAAACGTGTCTGAGACAACTTATTGTTCTGGACTGCCAGCAACAAGACAACACTTACTTGTTTAAGGTAACAGATACCTAGAGCCTTAATGGCAGACACATAGAAGATATGCTATCTGGAGGAGGAGACAGAAATTTTTCTAGAAGTAGTCATATAATAAATACGTCAGGCTTTGCAGGCCACATGGTCTCTGTTGGAACTACTTAACTGTGCTGTTATAGCATGCAGTTAGCCCTCGACAACACATAAATGAATGGGAATGGCCATGTTCTAATAAAACTTTATTTGGGCACACTGAAATCTGAACTTGACATAATTTTCACGAGTCATGAAATATTCCTTAAAAGACTATTTTCCTTTCTTTTATAACTAACAGCTACATATGGCTCACAGGCCTCATACACACAGGCTGCAGGCCAGATCTGGCCTTTGGGCTACTGTTTGCTGACCCTTGGCCTAGACAGAAAATTGGAATTTCCAGTTGTTCTTAATTCTGAGGCTGCTATATAAAATTGATTTTCCTTCTTGTCTCACTGTGATTCTGAAATCACACTAGTAAAACTGATAAATGAAAAAACAAACAAACAAGACAGATAAATCAAACATCATGGCGCTCTCAAGCAAAATACTCAGGCTGGGAATCATCCGGTTGGGGCCGCTGAGTGACTCATTCACAACACACCACCAAGGTCCCATCTTACTCCATGCAGTAGAAGATCTATGGCTTGCTGAAGGCTAGCATTCCAGTGGTATTTTTGAACTCACTCAGTGTGAGAGATCTCCTTGTTTAGACTCTGCAGTCTGATGTTATTCAAAGGTTGGGCTGAGGGAGAGGGAGGAGGGGCTGGGAAATGCACCAATTTCTGAAAATTCAGTTGTTCTTCCAACACACGTTAGGCCCTTTCTTAGTCTCCAGAAAACATAGGTCAGGTGGATTTCTTGGAAACACGATAATGTATCGATGAGGCACTCTCATCCCTCTGATACGTGCCCTCTCTCCCTACAAAAACATGTTACTATTTAAAACCTCAGAGGAGTATCTTCACACTCACAATGGAAGAGTGAAACCCGCCCCCGGAAGAAGCAGTTCTGAAGTCGGTGGCGGGTGCGACGTGTATGTGAAGGTGACGGGCTCATCACATAAAATACAGGATGTCCAGTTAAACCTAAATTTCAGATAAGTAACTTTTCAGTATAAAAGTGTGTCCCATGCAATAACTGGGCACACATATTTTTAGTTACTAAATGTGATAACCCTGGTAGGGGATAGGGAAAAAAAAGGGGGGGGGGCCAGCCTGGAGCAGAAGGTAATTATTGGGGAAAAATTAGAATTAAAGGTCTAGGAGAAAGAGGAACCCCAGTTTCCTGCTCTGGTTAAAGTCAGGGTGCAAGGGGAGGGGCAAGCAGAACAACTTACACGCTAGTGTCTGAAGAAATTTAAAACGAGTGCTTCTTGGGGGAGTACCGGAGGCTGACAGAACTGTCCGCATCCTGACCATGTCAGTGGTTACACAAATCTACACATGTGTTAAAATTCAGAGAAGTAGGGGTGCCTGGGTGGCTCAGTCGGTTAAGCATCTGAGTCTTGATTTCCACTCAGGTCACGATCTCAGGGTCATGAGATCAGGCTCCACGCCTAGTGTGGAGCCTGCTTAAGATTCTCTCTCTCCTCTCCCTCTGCCCCTCCCCCCCCAAAAATTCAGAGAAGTATACATCAAAACGGTCACATGTGGTCTGTTAATTTTCTTTTATAGAGGGCTTTCATTTGTTCTGTCTTATGGAGAATTCACGAGTTCATCCAGCAAGCCGCATAAGGAACTGATTTAAGTAGCCGTCCTGACTCTAACCCGAGACTATGGTTCTCTTACAGGGTCCCCATCCTGGAGGGGCCTCGAAGGGTTTCTGACAGGCCCACCCACAAATCTGCCCAACATGCCTAAACCTATCTACGTCTCACTTAGCTTCAAGCTGTAACACTACCACCCCGGCACCTCCTCATACTCCCGGCAATTAAATAAAATACGCTGTGAAAGGCAAAAGTGGAAAGCTGGTGGCCCAGGGTGGGGGCTGGCGGGGGGGATTGGGATGGGAAATGAATCTAGCCCACACTGTGTTAAAATCTCATTATGTTAGGTTTGGCCCACACAGTGTTTAAATCGTTGTGAACATTTAAACATCAACAGACTTCCTTCAAAAGCTGGATTTCCAGGTTCTCTTGAAAAGCAGAAGATCCTGGGCATGTGGTCCCACAAAGTACCAATCAACTAGGGTTGAGTGCTGCCTGCCCCTGAGGAGCCCACCCTTTCTGGGTCACCACAATCCCAAGAACTCAGCCATCTTGTCAACCTGGCATCCATACACATCTGGGTTTTTAACACCAGGCATTCAGCCGGGTATCTGGCACATGAAAAGCTCTCAGGAACTAGGAGGCCCCTCCTCCCTCCCCCTAAAAAAAGCAATAGGATGATGTTGCCATATTTCACTTGTTTTTAGAGCCCTGGGGTTCCCTGTCTCCCTACAGGGGAGACGTTCTACGCCTGCCCCTCCACTGCTAAGCCAGTCTTCTTCCACCTTTTCTCTGTAGACCCAGGCTTAGGGCAGATGGAGAACTGGAACCATCCAGAGGCAGTAGCAGCAGACATGTCCAGACACAGATGATGGTGGAAGGTGGGGGGGGGGCGGGTAGCTTTCCCTATCACTCCTCTTCTCTGTGTTGTCAGAATGAGAACTGTCTCCTTCTCCCCTCGCAGATCCAATACTGATCAGGTATCCACCATTCTCACTCCAGGGTGAATAAGGATGAGGGTGATCAGGCTACTAGAGTCTTATTTCTAATAGTTGGTGGCATTAAAGAGTATATTCTAGCCTCCAGGCTCTGCCCTGGATTTTGACTCATCCCTACCAGACTTATCCCACTAATTGTTAAATATCCTTCAGCTTCGGTTGCGAGTTTTATTTAATGAACAGCACTATGTGTTGAACACATATGCTCAGACTTTACGATTCATGAACAAGGCTGCCTGTACAGCACCTGGTAAAGAAAAATGGGGCTCTCAGAGGCTAGGATCACTCATGTCAGCTTCAAGCTTTTCAGATTTTTTTAATCTTTTTTTTTTCAGCTTTATTAAAGTACAATTGACAAGTCAGAATTGTTTATATTTACAGTGTACATGATATTTTGATATATGTATACACTGTGAAATGATTATCACAATCAATATATCCCTCACCTCACATAGTTGCCATTTGTGTGTGTGTGTGTGTGTGTGTGTGTGTGTGTGTCTGCATGTGATGGTAATACAGGATACCTACTGTCTTAGCAAATTTCTGGCATATAACACATTATTATCAATCTTAGTCATCATATTATAGATTAGGTCTCCTGAACTTACTCATCTTCTAACTTAAAGTTGTAGGCTTGATTAATATTCTCCCTTTGCCCCCACCTCCCAGCCCCTAGCAAAAGCCATTCCACTCCTAGTAAAACCATTCTACTCCTAGTAAAAGCAATTCCACATATTACTATAAGTTTGACTTTTTTTTTTTTTTTTAGATTTCATGTATAAGTTAGATCACACGGTATTTATTTTTCTGCATCTGGCTTATTTCGCATAGCACAATGCCTTCACAGTCCATCTGTGTTGTCACAAATGGCAGAACTTCCTTCTTTTTTAAGGCTGAATAATATGCCATTATAATATAAACCACATTTTCTTTATCCATTCATCTGACAATGGACACTTGGGTTTTTCCATGTCTTGGCTATAAGAAATAATGCTGCAATGAAAAAGAGGTGCAGATATCTCCTCAAAGTAGTGATTTTATTTCCTATACCCATGAGTCAGATTGTTGGACCACTTGGCAGGTCTATTTTTAATTTCTTGAGGAACCGCTCTACTCTTTTCTGCTTTTCAGATCTTACCTGCCTCACAGTTCCACTGGAACCAGGAAACTTTTGCACCACTTCCCATCCAGTTAGAGGTAGCAGGTACTATCAGCCCACGCTGACAAATCAGGCCATAGAAACTCAGTGTTTGAGGGCGACCAGAAGCCCCAGAGAAGGCTCCATGCCTCTCAGCCATGAGGCACCTGTCCTAGATCCCAGCCTCTCTCTCTCTCACATCACACGCAGACGGGCCACGCATATTCTCAGGGCTGCCCAAATCCTGGAGCCTTGTGTGCTATTCACTGGCCTCAAAATTGTCGCCATTTTTGCTCAAACTCAGAGAAAGAGCCCTTGCTTACCACCAAAGGGGTTAACTTTTCAAGCATATGTTTTTCTCTTAAGGATAACATTTTTTATAACCCTCAAAGTTTTAAGTTTCAGCTCTGAATTTAAAAATAAAGTGAATACTCAGATGACTGGTTATAATTTAGAAGAAGGGAGGGGGGAAATCCCACCCACCTAGAATAGTAAGTAAACCAGTATAATTCAGCAAAAAAGTAAGGGCAGGTTTTTACAAATGCCCTGTAGACATCTAGTGGGGCGCAGACTGTCAAGAGCCCAGGAGCCCTCAGGGTAATGAACTCGGCTGAGGGGTGGGGGATGATGGGCAGGAAGATGTGTCCTGAGGTCTGGCCCACAAACTCTTCATCTACAGCTAGAGCTTTTATCTTGGGGATGCACAGGGCTTTTCTTCCTCCTTCCATCTTACGCACGGGAAAGGTACTGTGTTCCCTGTTCCCATCTTCTGGCTAAACTCATGTGATACAACAGAAGCATTGATACTAGGGTCAAAGACTAACCCCAAAGCATTTTTTTAATATATGTTCAAGCATGATGTAAATAGGCTCTAAGCTGTCTGTATCTGTCTCTCTGGCTCTCTCGTGAATGTAATGATCTCCTTTTGAAGATTTTAATCCAACAAGAAACGAAGGAAAAAAACTGACATAAGAATTAACCCAGGGCACACGTAGCTCCCACACACACCACCCCACACAAACCTCTGCGTCTGCTGGCATTTCCTGTCAGAAATAGGTCTCAGCTGTGCAGTATTTTCCCAAACCCACAGCACTCATGTGCAAACATTCCTCAGCAAAGTATCCCGCGTTGGGCGGCCATCACCCGCGATCCATCCATGTTCTCTTGGGCCTCGTCCTGTACAGTGTGGCCTCTGTGTGTTGTGTTTTAGGACAGAGAAGCGTCTGGGTGAAGCTGAATCCTTCTGCACATGAAGGGTTGGTTCAGAAAATGGACGCTACAAGTAAGAGTGAGGGAAGCCTGTACATCTTTGCGAAAATAAACTCCTCTTTGATAGGCCAGTGACAAGTTATGCCTGTGTGCGCACAGACTGACTTAGGAGAATCACTAACCATCATCGAGTAAATGAGTCTCGGTTTACTCATCCTGGCAGCCCACTAGAGCTGCCCACGTGAGAAGCAGCTCATCACAAACCAAACGTGGGGGTGGGAGCGGCTGCCACCAGGCTTGATCCCCTGATCTGCTCTGGGACCTTTGCATCTAGAGTGCTGTAATAGGTACCACGCGCCTCTCAATGGTCACCCGCTGTACGGTTGGCTACCTACCTCACTGCATGACTTCTTGTCTCACTGAGGTGCCCCCTATGTGAATTTGGTGGCCCACGGTTTTAGTCAGCCAATCCCAAGCATACCCTTCAAACAGGTGTCTTCAAGTGATGAACAGATAGAAATTTCACTATATTTAAATCGATTAAGGCAATTACCCAAACAGAGACCTCTTTCTGATCAGCCTCTTGATGTGAGAGGAACATGCTGGATCACTTTCAGACTGAGCTTTGTTGAGGCTCCCACTGATCACAACTGAATTGGTCTTTTATTCTACTTTGCCTCTTGAAGATAGCCACACCACACAAACTCCTGGACATGTCATGTCACAACGGGCATGTGGCACTGATCAAGACCCAGGCCACCATCTTTCTTGACCATTCATCTTTATCTCTTTGCCAGGCCTTCTCCACTGTGTTCCCCGAGAACAGCAGCTGCAGCTGAGGACAGCATCTCCTGGGAACTCGTTAGAAATGCAGGTTCTCAGGCCCCACCCCAGACCTACAGAATCAAACACCCTGCGAGTGGGGCCTAGCAAGCTCTCAGGTGATCTTAATGCGTTCAGGTTTGAGAATCACCGTTCTACACCCTACCTGGCAAAATATCCATGCCCAATGGCAGTTGCCGCTAATACTAGAAGTCCTAAGTCCTGCTGAGTCTCCCTAGGTTGTTTATTATGTGAGGCTGGTAATAAATGGGTATCATATAAAACCACCCTGGGTGATTTATGTGAGAGGCTCAGATTTGTATACCTTGTTCCTAAAGATTCTTCTAGAACAGGAATTTCCCACCTCAAGGTACTGATTGTCTAAAACTTTCCTGTTGATTTTGAGAGAGCAATCACCCACCAAGATGTGAATATTCTGGGTTACAAAAATGTTAGTGATTACCAAAAGCTCACTTAATATCAAAATATACAGCAAATGCACACTGTTTTTCCAACAATTCAAACATTTGGACACCAAACTCACAAAGCCCTGGTGAAAATACACCCTGATTTTGTAACATTATGAAACACCCAGGGGGTGCTGGACGTATTACTTCACCGTATCCTTATGAAACCCAAATAAGTCCATGCACAAGAAAAGCACATTGTAAAGTTCAAAGCTCTACCTGCATCTGGAGGTCATAAAAGGTTGACCTGTTGACCCAAAGGAATTTTGTTGTGTCCACAAATCTTTTATGAGTTTTGAAACTAGTTCTTTCTTAAATGGGAGATCTCACATTTTTAAAAAGCAGATTTCCTACTTCTCTAGAAGATGAGTGGAAGTAACGACACAGAACTCACTCACAGTCTCACGTGGTAGAAATTCACTGGATCCTAACTGAAAAGTGGTGTCTGTTCTCCAGGTCCTCACTGCTACCCCCTCAGCCTCCATGTTACACGTTGGCCCCTGGAGCCTTTAAACTTACAACTCCTATACACCATAAACAATCACAACTGAATTGGTCTTTTATTCTGCTTTGCCTCTTGAAGATAGCCACACCACACAAACTCCTGGACATGTCATGTCACAACGGGCATGTGGCACTGATCAAGACCCAGGCCACCATCTTTCTTGACCATTCATCTTTATCTCTTTGCCAGGCCTTCTCCACTGTGTTCCCCAGAACAGCAGCTGCAGCTGGGGACAGCATCTCCTGGGAACTCGTTAGAAATGCAGGTTCTCAGGCCCCACCCCAGACCTACAGAATCAAACACCCTGCGAGTGGGGCCTAGCAAGCTCTCAGGTGATCTTAATGCATTAAGACTACACCCTACCTGGCATTCTGTTATTATTAGCAGGCTTCTGCTCTGGAAATGCTTAGTAGCTGCTATGCTAATCGGAATTTCCCAGTTTGGCAAAGATGTTGAAGTTAATAGAATTCATCTTCCATTCTTAGTGTCCATTTTCTGTTTAGAGATCCATGAGTTATGATTCAATGATTCACTTATAACTAAAGAACTTTGTCAGAGTGCTTTCTGAGTCCTTGCTCTGAGCATGTTCCATGAAATTTCTCAAATAAACTTCACAACAATTTCATAAAATAGGTATTATCATGATCTCCATCTTACTGATGAGGAAAATGAGGGACAGTGAGGTTATACAGATACTAAGAGAAAAGCCAGGACTCGAGCCAAGGCTTTTGGACACCAGAAGCCTTGCTTGTAACTTGCCAGACCATGTGAGGCACTACCAGCCTAGGGGACCACGGTCTCCATGCATCGGTGCCCATTTGCTGTCTCCATCAATGTCACACCACCAGATGACGGATGTCACACCACATAATGATTATCGTCAAGCGAGTTGAACATTCCCAAGAGGGATCAGTGATGAAATGCTGGTAGTTCAAAGGACCAACAGCAGGAGTCCCAAAAGTGCTGGGCAGACCAGAAGAAATACAGAAGCACCAGTACCGAGCCCTGGTTTCCCTTAAATACTGACAAACCATAACCCACAAGCCCCCCTGCTTAGCTTTTTTTATGACTTTTTAATGATGACTGCTATTCTTTCTCAGGGCCCTTGCCAGAGCAGCTGCTCTTTGTCCCAAGACGCTAAAGCCTGAAATACTCAGAGGTCCAGATAAGCGGCCAGAGAGGTGTATGACCCTTGCACGTGTTTGTGTAAGGCCTGTCTCTTGGCACCCTCAGACCTGGCAATGACCCTAAATGAGATCAGGGTGGCACCTATCTCCTGGGGGACCCTACAGACTCAGCTGGGGTGAACACTTCCTCTGCATCAATGTCCTGAGCAAACCATCACTAGGCCTTAACAGGAAATTTTAGAAGCAGGGTAGTACCCACATCACTGAGATGGAGAAAGACAGCAATAAGTGGCCAGGATCTTCGATTCTTCATTCCTTTGCCAGCTACCTGCCAATGACACAGGTTCACAAGGGATATGTACGGGGATGGTCCCTGAAAGAATCAGGGTTTTTGTTTTGTGTTGCTGCTGTTGTTGTTTTTACTGTAGGGTTGGGGGTTTGGGTCTCTAAACGCTCTGAAGGGTCCCTGACTTGGGAAGCTGGACTGGGCTGGATCACATGTAAATTGCAGCCAGGACTTCTGCCAGGCTATGCAGACCAACCTAAGTGGCCTGGATCAAATGCAGGCTGGCTGGCATCCTGGCCCCTGGTCTTATACTCTAACCCCGGTGGTATTCAAGGCCTTACCGTCTCAAGGCAAGAAGAGGCATTGACACGTGAATCCAAGGAAATGTCAAAAGTATTTCTCTGCAAGTGCACGCTGAGCCAGCCTGAGCCACCCACCTATATCCAGCCTTCTCGGGACACAGGATGGGATCAGGTGGGAGCCCTAGACCCACTAACTATGTGAGAGTTTCAAGACAGGGGCGGGGAGCCCAAAGTGAGATCTCCAGAAGGGCAGATTTCGTGGACTCACTTCCAGGCCCACATACCCACGAGCTCATCCCTCTCCTCCTGGCCCCAGGACTCTAGCTCAGGAGGACCCTTGTGGCAGCTCCCATGCTTATCAGGCTATCTCTGCCAAGCTAGATGTGTCGCTAACACAAGGGATCAGGAGTCAGGAGAGACTGGGTTTACTACGACTCTTCCACATCTCTCTGGGTAAGCTTGGGTATCTCTGTATTCTCACTTGTAAAGTGAAGATAATGAGCCCTGCCCCACACGGCTCAGAATTAAGGTAACCTATGCAGGTGTCTATACATTGTAAACCAGCATACAGATGCAAGAGAAAAATTTTCATTATTCCACAGAGTGGGTTCTTATTAAATGACAAAATTCTCTAAAAAGCATGTGTAGGTTGGGTTGACCTTCCATATTTGTGAACATGCTCATGCTGGTCCGTGGTAGAGACCGAGGCCTTGTCCACATGGCTCTGTGGCCTTTGTGTGGTGCTGACCCCCGCAACATGTACTTATCTTCCCACAAGCCCAAGGAAGACTGCCTTCCTTGCAGATGTACAGACATAACATCCTCTCCCGAGGCTGATTTCCACTGAGACTACGTAGCTTCTTTCCCAAGAGAGTGTTATTCATTCAGTTAGAAAGTACATCGGATATTTCCATGCACTGAAACCCAGCTTGGAAGACTCTCAAAAGGATGTGGGCCTCCTGATTTGTCTTGGTCTTCCCCAAAGCTACTGAATCAGTCTGCTTCTCCCTTGTTGGCTCCCACTGGGGCTGTTGGAACCACCTGCACAGTGTGCTCACAGGAAAAGCAGAAGACTACCCCCATCCTGGGAGTAACAATTCAGGGCAGTAGTCAATACGGGGGCTCCAGTGCTCTAAAGTGTGGGTTCAAATCCTGGCTTTGGCACTATCTATTCATGTTGGGCTCTTTCTCTGCAAAATGTGGGTAATACAGTAGTGCCTGCCTCATCAGTTTATTAGTATTAAATGACATAATATGTGTTGAAATGCCCTTTAGTCCTATTATGAGTTTTGTGCCTTTAGCTACAGACTGAACTTCATACTTTCGGCTTTTCCTTTCTCATATGAAGTGTTCCAAATAAATAAACTAACAATAAACAAATAAATGCCTTCTGCTAATTAGGAAGGTTATTATGTTATATGTGATTTTACCGAGTCTTCGGGACTTGCTCCAATGCCTCCTCTCTGGAGAATGTTCTACGACTTCTAGAGGTTGGTTTACTTGCTCCATGTGAGTGCTCATTTGCATAAGCGCTCCTGGCACTGTACAGGTAATTGTTTATGTGTGTTTCTCCTTTAGATTATTAAAAACTTAAGGTAAAAAAAAAAAGCCAATCACACAGTGCCTTGCTGAATAGATGATGTTCAATAAATGGCAATTGTATTATTATTCCCTAATAAATCATAAAAGGAATAATAAATGGAATTATTATTCACATGCATTCTGCTACAGAAGCATTTTGTGATCTCCTGAAATTACCACTTTGGGAATGTCCCTACATGTGGAAGGAGTGCCTGGGAGTAAAGTTGTCAAAGATAGACTTGCTCCTCTTTTACAAGAGGTAGGATGAGAGCCATCTTTTCTCATTGGTCAGGCTCTGGATTCATCTGGAAGATGCAATTTAAAGCGCTACAGTTTCTGAGTATTTCATTCCCAGGGGATAAAAAAAAAAAATCCCAGAGGACCATGTGACAAATGGGTCACAGGACATCTGTCCTCTCAGGATGTAAGTATGTAAAAGGTAGTATCTTCCCTCTGATGGATGAAACATGGGGACACTGACTTTTTGGTGTTGATAGTACCTTCCCAGGGGAGGCACGCCGTTAGTACCTGGGGAGCAAATGGATGGATGAATCCTCAGGTGACAGACTTGTGTCTGAAGCAGCTGGAGGAACTGATGCCGGACACAGCCCTGGCCTTTTGTCAGAATTAAAGGAAAAAATATAAAAAGCTGTTCAGGCTTTGTGCTTCAGAGGTGCTGCCTCTAAGCCTCACGGGACACGGTGACGCTGTAGGCAGGAATCGGGGGCATGGGGGCTCTGCCCCAAGACCATCTAATGACAACCACATGCCAGGTACTTCATCTGTATCAGAGCTAAACCTTGCGAGGAGCCCATGAGGTAGACTGCAGGAGCTCACGGTACAGACGAAGGAACGGCAGTCCAGACTAAAGACTGCCCACAAGCCCTCAGACTAGAATCCTTGTCTATCTGCTCCGCCTCTTAGAGAGCAGCCCACGCTGGTGAAGAGGTAAGGACTCGTGCTGGTCCTTTCACATTTCCAGACACGCTGCAGGAATGCTAGGCTCTGGAGGAAGGCTTGGGGGCTTCCTCCTGATGGTCCCCTGAGAACTCTAGGAAGGCGGAAGAGAGAGGGAGCGTTTGCCAAATTTGGAGAGTGTGCCCTAGGCCAAAGCATAGCATGGAACTATTTACTGATATGGTCGCAAGACCCGCTGACCTCTCTCATTTCTTAAGTCTCTCCCTCTCTCTTTCACACACACACACACACACACACACACACACGCACTGTTAGTGCATCTGAACCAATAACAACACGCATGTTAATTGAGGCTGATACATTCATGAGAATCATCAACATCTTCCCAGGTCCAGGACGAACTCAATTCCACAGCTGAACGGGCACAAGTATTTGTGTTTAGACTTCACATACACTCCAGAGAATTCCAAAAGACTGGCTCAGTCTTTCTTGAAAATCCACTTGGCCCCTGCTGGGATTACCCAAGCCCCTTTGGAAAGGGGGTGGCCCCAGTGTTAGCTGCTTCTGGCTCTCCGTTCAGAGAGCAAGTCCTTTCATAAGGCTCAGCTGTTCCTCAGGCATCCAGGAAAGTTGCTCATGCAAAGGCAGAAAATGTGACAACTGTTGGAAACCCTCACACAGTCTAGGAGCCACTGAACATTCTCTGGAGCAGCCACTTCTGGGCGGTTAAAGCTGCCTATTATTCAGTTTATATAAAACACCCACCAGCTACATGGCACCAGTAACAGAATATCTCCATTCTTATCAAGTTCATAACACACTGGCCACACTGCCTTGCCACTAGCTTTAGAAACCATAAAGCAACTTCATTAACTATCCAAATACGCATGCACAGAGGGAAAGGGAAAAGAGAAGAAAACAAAACAAAAAAACCAGCTTTCCTGAGTTCTGAAGGACCAAGTTCAAAGATTGCCCAACAGGCAAAAACAAAACAAAACAAAACAAAACAAAACAAAAACCATAGCATTTCAACACTGCCAACAAATGTCCATCTCACTTCAGCGGTCAAGTCTCCAAGACATTTAAAATTTGAAGACGTTGGTAAAGACGGTCCCAGTGCCCTGGGATCCGTATCAAATGATTCTTTTAAAAAGAAGGGCCTGTATGCATTCTCCCCATGAAGAATCTGTCCAAAGGATTTTGAAAACACTTTAACATACTTCGATTCCAAAACATTACACACTATTTCTCTGACAAATTTATATGTGTTTCCAGAGAACTCCTGGACCAAAAAAAAAAAAAAAGACACTTAGGTAGAAGAATGTCTGGTGATTCTTTTATGCCAATATGTGAACAGACCTCTTTTAATTGTTACTATTTCATACAGCAGCAGTAATCATTCCCTCATCTGCAAAGGAAATATATAATCCAGCTGCGGTGGCTCCAGTAAAAATACCACATCTGCGGATCGTTGGCAACACTGAGGCAAGATCACTCAAAGCTACACAGTCCCAGAAAGTTCTCTTTTTTTACTCAAGATGCACAAGGGTCCAGTTTTCTGAAAGTGCACGTAAACTTTGCCAACACTGGCTGCTCCTCTGTATGCTGAAAATAGGTGTCAGGTTGTCCACCCCGGAAGAAGGATGCTCTCTTGGAATATTATGTCCAGGACCCAGCCACTCTAAGTTCCCAGGCCACCGCCAGGATGGAGGCTTGTGCCAATGTCCTTGTCAATATCACACAGAACAGGGAAAATGAACACCCCGGGTTTCAGGGAGGAGGTTCTACCGCGGGGCTGGCCGTGGGGGCTGACTGCTGGTTTCCCACTTAGGCGACCGAACAGCTTCCTCGGGAAGGGTGGCAGCCGCTGTTCTGGTCGCCGTTCTCTCCCTTCTCCAGGGTATGCAGTCAGAGTAGGACCGATCACTGGGTGACGATATTCCAGAAATCGCCCCACCCCCAACCCCATGCGTCTGGTCTTTTCCCAAAGCCCAGGAGCAAGCATCTTATTTCTAAGCCAATCTTCCACATTCAAATCCCCAGCCTGAAGCGCGCCCTGGGGGTTTCCATCCACAGACGTATAAAAGAAGCGGCCGCGTAGCTGAGCCTTGACAGACTTCTATCCCCCAAACACATGCCCTGCGGCTACTGTGCTGGAATGTCGATGCCCCCGCAACACTCGGGGTCCCCTTCCACCCCAGACAATAGAGCAAGAAAATAAAATGAAAGTGGACTTACTGCTATGGCTTGCAGCCTTTCCTTGTGCAACTCCGCCTCTGCCATCCTGGAGAAGGGCACACGGGGAGGGGGAAAGAGAAAGAAAAACAAAACACACGCTGTAGTCACCCAGGGAAAGGGATGGGCACCCGGGGGGCTGCGCAAAAGCCCAGGGCAGCGCCGAGGGGCGGCCGGGGGTCCGCCGGGGGCTGGGGGGCGGCGGG
>LNAC01000070.1:2545360-2665765 GCA_002007465.1 Ailurus styani | reverse complement strand
GCCTCGCTCCGCCCCCGGGGTGTGGGGGACCTGCGGCCACCACCACCCCCCCCAGTCCCGGGGCTCTAGGCGCGCAGGAGACGCATGGCTGTCGGGCTGTCGCCGCGGGGGAGGTGGGGTCCCCAGGGCGCCGACGGGGAGCGCGCGTGCGGGCGGGCACCTGGGGGCGCGGGCGCACGGCGAGCGGCTGGGGCGCAGGGCCGGCTCCGGGGTGGACGCGCGCTCTCTGCAGTCTGAGCGGGGCAGGGTGGCGCCAGTGCCAGCCAGCAGAGGGGCCTCTGGCAGAAAGCGGGCCCCGAGCGCGTGCTGTGACGTGCGGGCTGTGGCCGCCGAGGGTTCTGGCCGCCTTCTAGCGCATGCCAGATGCTCCGGCTCCACGCGGGGACATTTCCAGTAGGGAAGGGCCGCCTCGCCCACATGCCTTAGATGGCAGGGTGCTCAGAGGCCAAGTGGGCCGAGGGCAGGGTATGGAGCTCGACACGGGCCACCTCTCTGTGCGCCCAATGTGGCTTAGAAAGGCAACTCAGAGTTTGGAGGCTGGCGCTCGGCTGGGTGGGGCTTGGCAAATCGGCAGTGAAAATGCCAGCAACTTGCCTACCCACTCTGAACCTCAGTTTCCTCATCTGAAAAATGGAATGTCGTCCGTGATTAATGAGATAAAATATATAAAAGTGCTTTGGAAAGGGCAATCTGTTTCTATCATTATCCTGTGATATGTTGGGCTGAAACTCTCTCAAAGTCTTTACTTCTCTACACAGTCTCTGAAAGGAAAAGTAAAATCAGGTCACTAAAATACTTCTCCTATTCCTTTAAACAGTACTAAAGTGCATCTTTTGTGACTGGCCCTGGGCTGAATGTGAGAAATGGGTAAGACCAAGTCCAAAAGGAAATAAATGCTAAATACAAACAAAATACCTCTTAACCTTCAGGAGGGACCTGACAGAATTCGGAACACTCACAAGTAAACTTTCTTCCATAAAATGAAATAATAAACACACACACACACACACACACACAAACAAAACAACCTGACCTCTTTGATGATTCTATAAACACAGGACTCAAAAGGCATTTTAAAAGGTATGCACATCGAATTTCCCCAAATCACCTCTTTCCTGGGCAAATTCTTGCAATTCAACTAAGTTGCTTTTTCAACTTGCACAGAGGTTTTACCTGTCACTTGATGAGCGATTACTACTCTGCCCGAACACTGAAGTCATCACCAAAACAGTTTTACTGATTGATTATTTTCTCTTCCTTTTCATAAGGGGTGTAGGTGGAGCTATTTGTGTCATAAATCCAAGCCAACGCTAGATTTAACATCCCACTCCAGTATATCCAGAACGCCTACTTTCTGGCTAAGATCTATCACTTTCTTCAAACACTTCATTTTCTCTTCACTTCCAGCACCAGCTCCCACAGGTCAAGTTCTTTTCAGGGTGTTTGCTCACAAATAAACCAAGCTGTTATTGCTTCAGTAGAGTGACTACGTACCCAACAACAGGAGAAAATAACAAGATGAGAAAAGTGAGACCCGTGAGGTTGAGAGCCTCAGCCAGAGTCATAAAGCTAAGATTTAAACTCAGGTCAGACTCTTCAGAGCCCATGGTCTTCACCACTCAGCACCAGGCTCAGCCAGTGATACAGAAGTAGGAGAGGCCCCCATAATAAATAGGTAATGAACAAGAAATGGTTCTCCCTTGCCCCAGCTATAGAGATATTAAAAAGGAATAGAGAAGCACAACAATGTAAATGGACTTAATGTCACTGAACTGTACACTTAAAGGTTGTTTTTAAATGATAAATTTTATGCCATGTATATTTTACCATAAAAAAAATTTTTTTCAAAGGAGTCATGGAATGGGAGAAGCTAATTGCAAATGTCTTACCAGATAAACGGTTAGTATCCAAAATATATAAAGAACTTACCACACTCAACACCCAAAGAACAAATAATCCAATGAAGAAATGGGCAGAAGATATGAATAGACATTTCTCCAAAGAAGACATCCCGAGGGCCAAAAGATACATGAAAGAATGCTCAACATCACATGGAAATGTAAATCAAAACCACAATGAGATACTACCTCATACCAGTCAGAATGGCTAAAATTAACAAGTCAGGAAATGACAGATTTTGGTGAAGACGTGGAGAAAGGGGAACCCTCTTACACTATTGGTGGGAATGCAAGCTGGGGCAGCCACTCTGGAAAATAGTATGGAGGTTCCTCAAAAAGTTGAAAACAGAGCTACCCTATGACCCAGCAATCGCACTACTATGTGTGCCACACAGATACAAACGTAGGGATCTTCACCCCGATATTTATAGCAGCAATGTCCATAATTGCCAAACTATGGAAAGAGCCCAGATGTCCACAGACAGATGAATGGATATGGTATATATATACAATGGAATGTTACTCATCCATCAAAAAAAAAAAATGAAATCTTGCCATTTGCAATGACGCTGATGGAACTAGAGGGTATTATGCTAAACAAAATAAGTCAATCAGAGAAAGACAATTATCATATAATCTCACTCATATGTGGAATTTAAGAAACAAAACAGAGGATCATAGGGGAAGGGAAGAAAAAATAAAACAAGATGAAATCAGAGAGGGAAATAAACCATAGAAGACTCTTAATCATAGGAAACAAACTGAGGGTTGCTGGAGGGGAGGGGGGTGGGGTGAATGGGGTAACTGGGTGATGGACATTAAGGAGGGCGTGTGATGTAATGAGCACGGGGTATTATATAAGACTGATGAATCACCGAATTCTACCTCTGAAACTAATAATACGCTATATGTTAATTAATTGAATTTAAATTTAAAAAGAAGAAAGGAGTCACGGAAGGGAGATGGGGTGGGAGAAGAGCCTGGGCAGCCACTGGAAATGATCGGTTGGAAAGCTCTGAATCACAGCACAGAAGAACCAGGACTGGGAACACATTTCCTGGTGTCATCTATTTTGAAGTTATAGCGAAAGACATAAGAATGGCCAGACAGGGAAAACTGAACAAGAAAAAGAGAAAGCCCAGCAAAGGAGTCGAAGAAAGTACCATCTGCGAAGTAGAAGGAAAGATCAGGAGGGATGTTTGTATCGAAAGCCACAACGGGCGGAAAGGGGGTTTCAAAAGGGTCAGACGCTTCTGAGACATCAAGAAGTGTACAGACTAAGAAGGGGCCACTAGCTCGGGCAGTCAGGAAGCCAGAAGTGACATTGGGAGAGCAGTGCATGTGCGTGGAAAGTCGGCCTGGAGGTGATTACAGGGAGTTGAGAATGAATGAAAAGGGGAGGGGAAGCATTCCCGAGTATAGGAATCCTTTCAGATCTTTCAGTGTGAAAGATGAGGGTGGTTAGAGGAGTGGGAAGGTGGTTTATGGGAAGCAGGGTCAAGCTGAAGAGTCATTAGGTCAGATAAGACTCGAAATGTTTCTGGAATGAAGAGAATTTTGGCATCAGGAAAGGGAGGCCAAAGACACAGTCAAAAGGGAAGAAAAGTATGAAGTCTTAGATTAGACCATGAGCCCTGGTGGCCAGTTTAGCCTTGAAAAGAAGGAGAGGGGCGCCTGGGTGGCTCAGTGGGTTAAAGCCTCTGCCTTTGGCCCAGGTCATGATCTCAGGGTCCTGGGATTGAACCCCGCATCAGGCTCCCTGCTTGGCAGGGAGCCTGCTTCCTCCTCTCTCTCTGCCTGCCTCTCTGCCTACTTGTAATCTCTCTCTCTGTCAAATAAAAAAGAAAAAAGAAAAAAAGAAAAGAAGGAGAAATTAAGCAGGGCAGAAGGATGGAATGGGTAGAGACAAGAAGAAATTTTGTGTTGAAGGAGAGAAAAGTTAAGTGAGTATGCATCAGGTAGCCTCATTTTCCCACTTAAGGATCATTGGTTGGGACTGATGGGGTGGGGATGAGGGACTTCAAAAAAACAGAAATGGTTTGTAAAGAAGCTGTGGAAAATGGGAAGGATTAAGACGTGGTTCCCACCCAGAAGTCTGCATCAAAATTTCCTGGAGCATATTTCCCTGAACATGTACAGAAATAAATTTCCGTGGGGTGTGGTAGGGGTTAGGGATGGGTTTAGAACCATTGTACTGAATTTACTAGGAATACACAAAAGACTCATGACCAATTGTGTGTACTTTCTCAGTGGTTTTTAACCACCTGAGGCCCATGATACACAGTGGTTGTGTGTTTAGTCGGTGTTGAGGATTGTCAAAGCAGATATGGCAAAAAGTCAAAGGAGAGAAGAGATTCAGAATTGCTGAACGCTGGGGCTTTGTCCAGGTGGAGATGTAGCAGATTCTTTCCTATTTTTTGGTTGTCCAATTTGTGAACCCCTTTCCATCTTTGGGGAATTCCCTTTTTACAAACCATAGTGACAGTCAGAGCCACCTCTTATCATAGAAGCTGGGAAATGCCAGACACTTGCTTCCCCAGGCCCCCTAGAAGCTACAATATGGTGTGCAATCTGGGCTCAGTCAGGCACGAGCACCTGCCAAGGATCTCGAAGACACAGCATCCAAAAATTCTTTCAGGCTGATAGCTCACTGTGGGTCCTGCCCATTGTCCAAGCCTCCTTCTCCAGCCTTCTCGGCTATTCTGTGAATACACTTTCCGTTCATGCCTTCTCTGCTCCTATCGACTAGAATCAATTTCTGTTCCTTGTGACCAAGAACGCTAAGTGAAACAGGAAGGCTTGTAAAATGAATGGCCCATGCTTGCCAAAGAGCAAAGGGGAAACATTTTCTTCTCTTCCAGCACTCCTCCCTTCAGTTCTCTAAATTTTAGCATTTGAAAATCATTGAATCTATTACAAACCCAGACATTTTTAACACAAATTATGTCATTTCTTTCATAAACTTTTATTGTGTAGTTATTCTATACTAGACATTAGGCTATGGCTTGGTATTACAAAGAATTCGTAGTCTAGTGCTAATATTGGTGACCTTTTGCCCTCCACACATTTAAAACCGGGAAAGATCTATTACAATGGTGCATAATGTGTGTAACAAATCACTAGTTCTTACTGGGACATTAAATTGTGTTGCATAAGCACTGTCCGTACTGTTTAATGCTTTTTCTGATAGATGCTGCATTGCAAAGCATTATATGGGGAGAATACAGAACGCTGTATTTGCAAAAGAGATGTTTTATTAACAAAAGTTTCAGAGTCTACTTTAGAGCATGAGTCTTTTGGGAACCACAGATGGTCCGAGCCCACTCCCCTGTGGGGACAGCGGGAGCTCTGTAAACTGAGAGGGAGATGACTTGCCAAGACCCCTTGAGTGAGTAACAGTTAAAGTCTTACTAAGCAGCAGCTAGGAGTGTGAAATTTCAGAGTAACCTGAAGCTTTCTCTTGACAAAAGTAATTTTAAAAGGAATGCCCGGGGCCTCCAAAATGTTTGTACTCGTATGAGCTCTGTTTTGCCTTTTAGGGTCTTTTAGAATAAACGGTCATTCGAAACATATGTGATGGAATCAAAAGGAGGGAAATAGTGGTTGGAGGCTTTTGGCTCCTTTGGTTGCGAACAATTTGGGAAAGTTGATGGGATTTCAAGTATGTGCTGTGTTTCCCTATGGGATTCAAATGATAGATCCATCCAGAGAGTCTCCGTGGGGCAAAAAAGAGAAGTTATTAAACAGATCCAGCCAAGACTAGCTGGATGGCACTTAAGGTATCTATTGACGAGGCTCTCTACGTAGTAGCTTCAAAATGGGCAGCTGGAAATCCATCCAGAAACGAACATGAGCATTTCATTTTGATGGTTTCCTTTTCTCTTGGTTAGCGTTGGCAATGTCGACGGACCGATGATGTGTATTGTCAGAGGAAATGAGGGGGTATGAGGAGAGTATACGGGAATTAGAGCTTAGAGCAGGGGCGGTTGGGGATCATTTTACATTTGCTTTGCTTGCTTTTCAGAGGTCAATTCCAAATAATCTTGTTACTGATAAAAGTTTTGGAGAACGCGATTAGGAAGTGGTAGGTGGGTGTGACACAGAAAAAAGGCATGAGCTCCATGGACAAGTGTGACTCCCAGCCCCGAGACTCACCAGCTGCATTTTTTGAATTCCTTTGGTCCACATTTTCCTCTTCTTTAATTGGGGGAAAATAACTCTAACTTCATGGGGATATTGTGAGAAATCAGGATATCAGGTATAAAATGCTCAAAAGTGGCCAGTGTAGCTGCTCCAGAAAGGGTAGGTCCTGATTGCTCAACCTAATCGTTGCCTCATTAAAAATGTCATAAACCAGACCAAGTGAGTGACCGGATTTTATCCACCCTTTTCTGTAGGCTTTTTTTTTTTTTTAAAGAGAAAGAGAGTGAACTATAGTTATTCTTAAAATTCCTCACACTAGCAGGTACTTCTCTTTTCTCATCCTTTAAAAGGGAGGATTCTGCTCTGTGTCATCTATTGTCTAGAAATTTCATTACCAGACTCTCTTTTTAATGATTCATAGACACCTACAGTCTTATCTTTTGGAGTGAGTCAATTTAATAATTATAAATAAGAAGGAATGAGAAGGGAATGCTTAAGAAGAGATGAATGACGTTCTAGGAAAAGATGGAAAACAAGCTTGATTTCATAATGTCTAGAGAGCTACATACTACATGTTAAATATGCCGCTTCGTGGACTTGATTCTAGGTTGGGTATGAATTAGCTGCAAAGTGAAAAAGTCTTTGGGGAGGCCAATCTGGTTACGTAATGTCAATAGACACAATTGGGTCATTGGCTTCTCAGAGAGCTTAGGGGCCAGTCTAGTTGGCCTTAGAACAATGACCTCGATGTGCCCCGTCAGCTTGGAATCCCTGTTTGCAGTGTGGCCATCGACACTTTCATTGTTAGCCATGATTCGATAATGCCGTACACATTCTGCAAGTCAGCACTGCTGACGGGAGAGAGAGATGTCCTGTGGGGCTGGCAGTGAAGGGACAATGGCCCATCTGACCAGTCCTGTGTTCTCTCCTGCTTGGAGAATGAGTAATGAAATTGGGAAAGCCTACCTTCAGCTCCTACCACCTTTGGACGCTGAGCCCTTTGGAATGTCTGGGGTCTCAATCCCGCCTACCCCCCATCCACACACTAGCAAAAGTTTACTAAATGTAACTCTCCCAGATCGGGCCTCCTGGACAAGCTACCTTCCCCCAGTGCAGCTCAAGGTAGAGTGGAAAGAGCCGAAGACCAAGTGTCCATCTTAGCTCCTAATCCTAACTCTGCCACTTACTGTGTAACCTCAAACAAGTCACTTAACTGCTCTTAGCTGAGGCTCTCTGTTTATGAACTGGGAAAGGGGACAGCTAACTACCTCACAAGGTTCTTGTAAGGATTAAAGGAACTCATGAATGAGAAAGGGTCCTGAGAACTATAAATGCTCTGTGAGTGTGAAGGACAACACCAAAAGGGGTGACTTCAAAGTTAAGGACTTAGGGACATAGTGACGGGTCAGCAGGGAAATGTTTGCAGCCTGTGCAACATTCTGCAGTGGCCATGGGCTCGGCCCACTGGGAGAAAAGACGCTGCTAATACAGAAGACAAAAGAGGCTTCCAAGTTTCTGCTGGGCCTGTAAGACAATCGGATCGATATATGAAAATACCCAACGACACCTAGGGCTCCCTTTGACTTCTTGATGCTCCTCAATCCGTCAAGTGATTCTGCTTTCTCCAGTCTGAAGACAAACAGCCCCACAGTCTGATCTACATATTTAACTCGCTTCACTAAACGCAGAAAAAGGTGCAGGGCTTTGAGGATAAGAGGAAAAAAGCAGAGAGAAGCAGTAGAGAAGGAATCAGAGGAACTTGGATCTTTTTTTGCCGATTGTGTCTGTGTCAAACCTGTATTTGAAAGCTACTTGATCTGTGTTTACATGAATGTGCTCTCCTTTCCGCAATCATTCAGAGCTAAATTTATCCCACTAGAGGGGAAGGCATACTTGGGGGCGGTGGAGGTGGAAAAAGAGCCCACACAGAGGCGGCTGCTTGATGGGGAGCCGGGGGCCCTGGGGGCACTCCAGCAGAGGGAAGGTAGCCCCCCTGGAGGCTCCGAGGACACAGCCCGTGCTGACTTGACAAAGGGACATGTTTTCAGGAGAGCAGATGCGCCCTTCATTTCTGAGAAGGGTGTCAGATCTTGTGTGTCAGGAAAAGCAGCTCCCTGACTCCTCTGAGCTCACGCGTCTAGCCCAGCCCTTCGGGAAGTGGACACTGAGCCACTCTCCGTCAGGGAAGGCGGTGTCTGCCCCCAAGGGAGAGATAGTAGTGAGGAGGCTGGCAGGGCCACTTGCGATGCAAGATTGAGCTTGCCTTCCATTGTGTCATTCCAGTTATCTTCCTCTCCTGGGGCAGCTTTCTTGGGCTCGGGGATGGAGGAGAGGGGGGATGTTGCATTCGTGAGCTGTGTTGCATTAGGGGCCATGTACCTAAAACCAAGGTAAGATTGTTCTGTCCCTGCTGCGACTCAGCTGCCTCCTGTCAGTCCGTTACTTCTCTTCTTCCCACTCAATCACTACCTCTCCTCCTGTAATTCCTTTCCTTTCTCTTGCCCCTACGTCAAACTCTTGTTAGGTCATCTTTTGCAAGTGGACAAGTCATTGCCATAGAGAGAGGTTTTCCCATGACTGGAGAGTTCTCTGCTAGAAGTGAAGATTTCCCTATAGAACAGGCAGTCGGCTTCCATCTGGGACTTGGTCCCTTTCATCTGTGGAAACTTCCCTTTGTCAGGATGGGGCAGGCAAGGTTTCTTGGGTTGTGGGATGGTTCTCCTTCATTTGAGACTCAGCTAAGTCACCCTAGCATCTCGTCAAAACTTTACCCTGTCTATAGCCTCTCCTCCCTGGAGAACTTGACACCTTCTTCATCTGTTTGTCCCACTCCAAATTTGGTGCTTTCTCATACCATATGCTATGTCTGGAATGTAGCCTCCCCCTCGCTTTTCTAACTGTCCAAGTCTCCTCTTGTTAGCTCCACCGAGTTCCAGAAATCCCAGCCCCTCAGGGGATGCCTGGCGGTCCCTTAGGGAAGGAAAATTGGTTGTCCCTCCCAATTCCAAACATAGTGTGTGACTTACAAATTAATTGCTTGACTTGTCACTCTTTCAGTTAACTTTAAAAATCATAAAGTCAGACCCTGAAGGAGACCTCAGATTGAGTGGCGTCCCTCAGGCCACCACGACGGTTGTTGGGATGTAACAATGCTACTAAAGTTGAGAGGAAGCATGGGTTGGACAAACCTGGCCTTAAATCCCAATTCCACCACATAATGACCTTGAGAAATTTATTTGACATATTTGAGCTTATATTACTTTATCCGTAGAATGGGAAAGATAATATTATCCACTTTGTGAGATTATCGTGACAATCAAGTAATGTATCCAGAGCTCCTGGCATACTGGCAGCCGACAGTAAAAACTCTATCATTATTATGAGCACAATCCTATTTATTCACTGATATCTGTATCACTCTGGCTGTGTTTTATATAGATGTGCTTGTGTTCGAGTGAAGGTTCCCGGGCTGTACGTTTGGCCCAGCACCAGGGACCTAGTCCCTGCAGATTTGTGTCCCTCCAAAATTCATGTATGAAAACCCTAATCACCAGTGTGATGGTGATGGGGCCTTTGGGAAGTAATTAGGGCATGACAGTGGAACCCACCCTCAAAATGGGATTAGCGTCGTTAGAAGAGGAGACACTCAAGATTTTGTTTTCCTCTCTCTCCACCATATGAGGACATAGTGAGAGGACAGTCCTCTGCAAACCAGGGAGAGGCTCCTGAGAACCCCATCCATCCGCACGCTAATCTTCGACTTCAGCCTCCAGAACTGTAAGGAAAAAAAATGTTCGTTGTTGAAGCACCCTTTCTATGATAGTATGTTACAGCAGCTCACAGCTGACCCGCACACTAGGTGCACCTACGTGGCCTTCAGACTGGAGCAGCTTGTGAATGCCCTTGAATACTCTTACCACTAGAGTTGGCTCTCCAAGTTCTTTCCACGCTGTGCAAACTTTTTTGCTACATTTTGGCTTTGCCAAATTCTGCACATACCACGAGAGATAGGAGACAAAAGTGCAAAGTGTTCTAAAGTGACGTATGTTACCATCTTGAACAATGATTCTAAGCTTTGCAGGAGGGCAGATCACAGAAGCCTTTAGAGAATCTAGTAGGAACCGTGCACTGTTTTCCCAGGGAAATGCACATGCCTACAATACTTTGTATACAATTTCTGAGCTTTCAGGAACCTCTTGAATTCTTCCAATGGATACTCTGAGAGTACCCATGGATATCTGGTTTAAAAAAAATCTTTGCTCTGGAACCTAGAGTATCAGAAAAATTGAGAGAGATAAGAGAGAAGATTTATCTTCAAGATCTAGGAAGCTCACCTGGCTTATTAGTGCAAGAGTGTCAGGCGTCTGGGGAACTCTGCTCAGCTTCCTTGCCCCCCTGACCTGGACAACAGCAGCCCAAGCTACCCACTGGTGGCTCTGAGAACTGCCTTCCTTTGTTCCAACTCACAGCTCTTGGCAGAGAAAAGGCACCAGGCCAATGAACCCCCTCCCTGCACATGAGCTACCTGTACTGTCTCTCTCCCAACCCCCAGCTTTCTCCGACCAATGCTTATCCAGCCTTTAGTCCTAGAGCGGCCTTCACCTGTTCTCCCCAGAAAAGATTTGTCTTGCATCTGTATACAGTAGGCAATCTTTCAATCTATTCTCGCCTCCCAGGATTAGCTGGAAACTGCTCTCTAACCTCGGTAGAAACAATAAAAACAAAACAAAAACAGACATCAGGACCCCGCGCCGGACCCCGCGCCGGAACTGAATGATAAAATTATTTGTCCATGTCACCCTCAAACAGCGTCAGGTGCCCCCTCATTAGGCATCATGATGAATACCCTGCAACATTCAAAATCCACTTTCCAAGGCTGGCCCCGCCTTCCTGCCTCCACCAGGGCTGCGTGAAGTCATTTGACTTCAGTTTGGAACTTGCAGCAAGAATTCAAGCTTGATCCAAAACCACTGGACTCTCTAACTTCCAAGGAAAACAGTTCATCACTGAATTAAAGACACTGTTAGGTTGGTTGGAAGCAAAAAAAAAAAATGGGGGAGCAGGCTTTTCCTTAATAAGGGGGAAGCCGACTTTCCAAGGCGGTCAGGCAAAGCAACAAATGAGTGTTGGATTTCAAACTCCAGCACCCTGGAAAGCTGAGCAAATGATACTTTTAGGATGGCTTCAGAGCAGCCTGAGATTTATCCTCTGAGCAGGTGAGGTCTTAAACTTCAGTCCCATTTTTTAAAAAACATTGTAACAGCCCTGGCCTGTAGAGGAAGTATTTATGTGGTAAGAATAGGACCACAAGTGGAGAAAAAATGGGCACAGAAACACTTTTTCCATTTCACCTTAACCCAGGTATAAACCAGTATTTTCCTGAGTTATAAGAAATTAGAAACAAATTGATGTAAGTAATAGGCTAAAAGTTCCCAAATGTCTTTCTACATTAAATAAAGGTTTGAATGGCGTATTGGAGAGAGTAGTTTGAATTTAAGGGTAAAAGTTTGTTTTTTAAAATTTAATAAACATTTACATGACGCTTCTTCTGTCCCCTGGATCCCTTTGAAGGGCTTTGCAAACATTAATTGACACAATCCTCATAACAACCCAAGAGAGCTGCACTATTACTATACCCATTTTACAGACAAGGACACTGAGACACAGCTTCCAATCACAGCCTTTAAGTGGCCAGTATAATACAATCAGGCCATAAGCTTGTGCTGTTGGAAGCTCATACCTGCGTGGGGCTAGGTCAATGCTGGGAAGACTTAACTGTATTATAAACAATATGCAAATTAAAGTAAGAGGTAAGAGGTAAAAGTGATTTCTTTCCTTTTGAGGTACTTGGAATATCATCCTCTGGAAAGGATAAGATCTCAGATACCAACCATAACAAGGACAATCAACTAAGCAAATTTCCTCCATTAGGCCTTTCTTTCTTTTCCCACACCTCCTTCCCTCCCTTTTCCCTCCTTCCCTCCTTCCTACCTCCCACCCTTGTTTCTTTCCTACCTCCCTTCCATCCAGCCTTCCTTCCTTCCTTTCCCTCCTCCCTCCCTCCCTTCCTTCTTTCCTCCCATCCTTCTTTCTTTCCTACCTTCCTTCCCCACTCCTTCCCCCCCTCCCTCCCTTCCTTCTTTCCTTCCATCCTTCTTTCTTTCCTACCTTCCTTCCCCACTCCTTCCCCCCCTCCCTCCCTTCCTTCTTTCTTTCCTACCTTCCTTGCTTTCTGGTACATGTATGGGGCATGCACTTCTCACCAAGCATTGTCCCAGGTCGTGGGGATCAGCAGGGAACAAGGTAGCCCTTTTGCACTTAACATTGCAGGGAAGGGAGAGAGACATTAAAAGCAGGGAACTCTACAATATAGCTTCAGAAATGTTCTGAAGAAAACGAACCATGCTAGGAGGGAGAGAGTGGTCTTGGGATGACGAAGTGACTCTGTCAGAAAGACCTGAACAGACTGAGTGACAGAGCCACGTAGATATTGAGGGAAGAGTGTCTGGGGCTGAGAGAACAGCAGATGGAAAGTCTCTGTGGTGTGACGTGACTGCTCAGCATCTGAGAGTGGTTGCGAGGAGACCGGTGTGGCAAGGACAGAGGAACTGAGGTGACGGTCGTGGGGAAAGAGGCCAGAGAGTGGCCCAGTCAGAGCACGGCGGGGCGGTGGGAGGGTTTGGACAAGGTGCAAAGGGATGTATTTACATTTGAAAAGATCACTCTGGCTGCCCTGAGGGAGGGAAGAAGATAGGAGACCCGCTGGGGGTTACACAGGAGAAGAGGGAAGGTGGTGGGGGTAGACAGAATAATGACCTCCAGTGACGTCCACGTGCTGATCCCTGGAACCTATGACTGTGGAACCTCACATGGCAAGGGGACTTCGGCAGAGCAAACATAGGTGAGCACTGATGGAACCATCCCATGGACAGACCCAGGAAACCTCCACTCCAGGTTGGAGGAGAGGAGTGGCAGGGGACTGAGGAGACGGACATGACCGCTTGGGTTCAAACCCAACTACATAATTTCTCTAAGATGCGATTCTGCCTGTGGAACATGAAAGTAACAGTGCCTCGCCCAGCCAGGTGTCTTGAGGGCAAAAGGAGATAATCCATGTGGAGCGCTTGGCACGGCGCTCTAGTCACTGCTGTGTGGCAGCCATCCTATGAAAGGAGCCCAATGCAGCAGGTAGGAGCTTTGCTAGGAGAGGTTCTCAGCTCAAATACCAGCTCGAATTTCATCGATGGGGGACCCTGGGCAAGGTACTTACCGTCCCAGGGCCTCAACTGAGTAACTTGAGGTCAATAATATCTACCGGCTGGGGTACATGGAAAGGTCTGTGTTGGCTTTTGTTATTCTGGCAACGAGGATGCTAAATAATGGATGCCTTTTAAAATGATATAATTAGTGTTGACTCTAGATCTTAGGAATCACAAAATGCGAAATGAAAATCTAAAGGATCGGTTTGCCACGTAAATAGCAAGAGTCTTTGTAATCAGGTATTTAAATGACTCATAATTTTGCCTAATCAATATGCTACAAAAAGATGATGAAACATTAAGCTCACACACGGTGAGTGAAGATGCTCTGAGCTTTGCCTTTAGGGTCATTTCCTGATGCTGTGAGTTCTGTCACATACTCAGGCAGCGAGGGCCTCCCCAACAACTTAAACCTTGGATGGGGCTGTTTGGAGGAAATCACGAGTCTGCAAGATGCCAACGCAGTCTTGGGGAATTAACATCCTCTGCTTGTTAGTGGGCTCTGATTTTCACCTTCCACCCCCCTTCTCTTGCCCAGTTTGATGGCAGACCTCTGAGTCACTATACCTGGAACCAAGGGCCAGGGACTTTGGCATTTAGTGGTATTTGGAAAACACTCAAGTCATTTGTGCCAAAAACAGAGGCAACAATACTATTTCCATTCAGCAGGGTAATTGGCTCAGCAGTTTAGACACACACACAAATGGCCCTTTTATGGGTAAAACGATGACCCCCGAGCTCTGAAATCTGAAGAGCTCAGTGCTAAGTGTGTGGCATTTCCTTAAATGCCTCCCGAAAGGACTCCTGGGAGAGTAATGAATGTTCATTTGACATATCTTATCAGAGAGGTCAGAGAGAGACTGCCTGCCTCTCCTCCCAGGGTTTGGCCGTGTTAGTGACAACTGGGGGAGCTTCCAGACAGTGTGTGGCACAAGGCATGGGACAGGCCTGGGTGTAATCGGGAACCACCTGGCCTCCATCACAACCGGTCCCTGTGTTGACGTCGAACCCCTGACCAAGCCGTACACTGTGTCTGCTTGGGCTCAGGGCTCATCCTCACAGTGGGGTCTGTGGACAGAAACATAGGCATCATGGTTGAAATGTGGATTCTCAGCTACCCCAACAGCTTCCGAGCCAAAATCTGTGTTTTTGTGAGATCCCTTGAGAATTTGTGTGCATGTTCAAGTTTGAGAAGCCTCAGTCTAGGGCCTGCTGGGTCTCCACAGGATGTGTGCAGGAGACTTGGGATGCTCTAAAATAATATCCCTCCCTGAGACCCACTCCAGAACGACTCTATCGAGATGTGTTTTCAAATTCCCTAGGTGATTTTATCACCTGCAGCTAGAATTAAGAAGCACTGATCTAGAATCTCCTTGATGATGGTTAGGATGGTGACAAGGACAGCAAAGAGGAAGCCTTAGCACTTCCGTATGTCAGACTCTTCTCATCACTGTATTCACTCACCACAATCCTAGGAAGGGATACTATATTTTCCCACTTCAGAGATGAAGAATTAAGAAACTAAGATCATAGACGGTGGATTTGGCAGAGACAGAATTTGCTCCTTTAACCTTTTCACAAATCACTGAGCCTGTCCCACCCTGACTTTACCAGAATCTCTGAGGGTGGGGTCTGGGATTTGTGTACCAGTCAATCTTTTTATACAAAAGTATAACATGTGAGAACCATGTTTAATTCATTCCCAATGTGGCTTCTTTAATTTAGGACCTTGAAAGTTGAGAAGAATCTGGGGAGCTATGATGAGTTTGGTCAGCAGTCATCTTGGGCATCATGTACGGGACTGCTTAGATACATAGTTGTTCATAATTTATAGTATGCAGATATAAGTCCTAAGTAGCCACACTCCCTTCTCCAATAACTGTCAGATCTTCTAACTATAGATGGCCCCAGTTTTAGTTCAGGTTTTACCCCTTGGTTCCACATGATCCATGACTCAGTTTTCCTTTTTCCAGTTATTATTCATCCATCCATCTACTCGTCTATCCATTCACTCACTCATCCATTCACCCATCCATCCACCCATCCATCCATCCTCTACTAAACACCTTCGTTTACCGCATTGACATTGGGATGTAGAGTTGAGTAGGGTATAACCTTCAAAGAGCAACAAAAACCTTAACAGGCCTTTACAGAACAATGAAAAAAGTTTGGTGACAGGGATAAGTCAAAGATGCATTGGGGGTAAAGAGAGAACGCCTATTCTTGGGACCTGGGGGAGAATCCTGGGACAGGAGGTGGTGGTGGTTCCCATGAAGGTTTCTGAGAGGAGAAGAAATAAGAACTGAACAGCAAAGCTTGCATAAATCTTCAGTAAGGATGAGAGTGGTACATCAGGAGAGGAAAGAGGCTGGGCAAGGCCAGGAGGCAAGAAAGAGTGTAGTCCTGTGTTGGAGAGGGATGTGCAAGGTGCAGGGATGTGGAAGATGGCACTAGTGGCATGGGGAAGGCACCAGGTTACAGCTCTGCTCAGCATGTCACACGTTCTCCTGCATGCAGGTGGTGGGGGGGGAGCCAATGAAGGGTGTAAGCAGGGAAGTTAGTTTGGGAAGATCACTGGGGCTATTTATTGAGAATGGACTGTCGCGTGAAGACTATAAGCAGGGAGACTATTTTCAGAGTCCTGAAGAGAGATGGTAAGCTCCTGAATTGAAAATAATAATTATGGGGCGCCTGTGTGGCTCAGTGGGTTAAGCCTCTGCCTTTGACTCGGGTCATGATCTCAGGGTCCTGGGATCGGGTCCCACATCAGGCTCTCTGCTCAGCAGGGAGCCTGCTTCTCCCTCTCTCTCTCTCTCTCTGCCTCCCTCTCTGCCCACTTGTGATCTCTCTCTCTCTGTCAAATCAATAAAATCTTTAAAAAAAGAAAATAATAATTATGACAACTGTAGGGGGTTGAACATCCCAGAAAAGATACCTCTAAATCCTAACCCTTGGTATCTTATTTGGAAATAGGGTCTTGGCAGACGTAATTAAGTGAAGGATCTTTCAATGAGATCATCCTGGATTTAGGGCCAGGATGGGCCCTAAACTCAATGACTAATGTCTAAGAGAAAGCAAGGGGAGATTTGGGACACACAAGCCCAGAGGGGAGACGGCCATGTGAAGACAGAGGCAGAGGTGGGAGCTATGCAGCCACAGGCCAAAGAACACCCACCCCAGCATCCGGCAGCCACAAGAACGAAGGAGAGAGGCATGGAACAGATTCTCCCTCAGAGCCTCCAGAAGGAAGCGACCCTGCCCAGACTTCTGACCTCGAGAACGGCGAGAGAGTACATTGTTACTGTTTTACATCCCCCAGTGTAGAGTCAGGTGTTAGGTCGGGCCCAGGGAACCGACACAGTAACTAACATTGACTCCTTACTCTATGCCAGGTATGGGTGAGTGCTTCACTGGTGTTTGCTCTCTCCCAACAATTCCACGAGGTAGGTTCTAGTATTGGCATTCCCATCTATTGTATGGGAAAACTGAGGCACAGGGAGGATGAGTCCTTTCCCCAGGGTTACAAAACCCGTGGGTGGCAGAGCAGGGTTTTCCACGCAGGCAGTCTGGGTGGAGAGCCTGGGGGCTCAGGGCCCTGGCCTAATGAGGGAGAGATGGAGAGGAAGGAGCAGACTTGAGCAGGTGGGAAGAATTTCTAGAACATGGCAGTTCACCAGGCATCTGGAGGGTGGGCAGGAGGGATTGAGCCTTCACGATTTCAGGTGCTGGGGTGCCTCCATCCTCTGAGTTGACGTCAGCTTCTGTTTTCCATGCCACACAGCCCCCAGGACATGCTAACCTGTCCACCTCTCTAGTCCTGCTCCCTGCACCTGCTTCTCAAAGAATCCTTCTTGGCTTTCCCCAGATATGTCCTCAAAGCGGCCCTACTGTTTGACTTCCTGGACAGTGGTCTCTATGCCTCCTTCTCTCTCTTGGCTCTGGCTGCATGTTCTCCTTCTTCTTCTTTTTTTTAAATTAATTAATTCATTTGAGGTGGGGAAGGGCAGAAGGAGAGAATCTTCAAGCAGACTCCCCGCTGAGCACAGAGCCCAACATGGGGCTGGATCCTATGACCCATGAGATCATGACTTGAGCTGAAAGCAAGAGTCAGACGTTCAGGTGACGGAGCCACCCAGGTGCCCCTGTCTGGCTGCATGAGCTCTCCCCAGGCACTTCTCCTGACCCTAGACTCGCAGGGTTTACACTGGTTTCTGCTCTCAGCCTCCCTTCCCTCTCCTCCTCTGCCCCCATCCCTCTGCCAAATGAGAAGGAATAACATCCATGTGAAGGGCTGGTAGAAAAACCATGTCTTCCAAGGCAAAAGATCACTCCCTCTGTGTTGTTTTTCTGTTTTGCTTTGTAAAATTTCTCATGTGACAACAAAATCATTCAAAAGTCCTTTTTGCTTCTTTGTAATAATCAGGGGTTTTTTCCTGGTCTGCAGTGAGTGAGTTAGATTAGTTTGGGGCCAGTGATAAAGCACAGAGTCTGCTGTGTTAGTGCCATACAGAGGGGTATATTTCTAGTTCGAGAAATTGCCAACCCCTACAATTCCCTCTGTGGGTCGTATGGAAAAATCCGCCAGTGGCCATAATCGATCAATAAATGTAAAAGGTGGGTATTAGCATTAAAATAGACTTTTACTGGGGAGCCTGGGTGGTTCAGTCAGTGGGGCATCTGGCTCTTGATTTCAGCTCAGGTCATGATCTGGGGGGCCTGGGATCCAGCAGTGTCAGGCTCTGAGCTGGGCGGGGGGGGGCGGTTAACTTAAGATTCTTTCCCTCAGCTCCTCCCCCTGCTCACATTCTCTCTCTCTCAAATAAATAAATAAATAAAATATTTTAAAAATAGACTTTTACTATACCCTGAGATGCAACTTCATTGGAAGGCTCAGGATATCAAATAGACAAATGTTTTAAATAAAAAATAGATACTTAGACTTATTACCCTGGTGTCATTATATTTCCACAGACCAAAGTTCGTTGCTAAAAGAGGAACCATTTTGGAGATATAATTATGTAAAGAGATAATGAGAAATCCAAAGGACTGAAAACTTCCCTGAAATATTTTGGAAACCTCTTTGGGAAGCACACAGGTTTATAGGATAGAATGCTATCTTTTACATTGTTCGTTTTTGTCCTCAGACATCATTTTGCAACATTCCACAAAGTGAAATTGTCAACATTCCTGACATATTCATCTGCTTTCAAGCATTCAGATTGTTTGTAGAAAAGCAATAATCTTACTTGGGAAGAAATTTGCCACGTACCTTATTGGTTTGCCAGTAATTTAAAATACCATAAGATTAGGTTTTCCTTTGATTACAATACTATTTCATGTATAGCCTATTTTGTATCCAAATATACCTAAGACATTAAATATTTATTTAAATTGTTTCTAGGTCTTCGTATTAAGTTCATTTTACCTAATATTGACTTTTACTCCTTATGGCATAGAAATAGAACATAGTAAGTAACGATTAACTGAATATTGCCTCTGGAGTGGTCTCTGATGAATAGAAACCTTCATTCAAATGACAGACAATCCAAAGGTGATAGTTGGAACCTGCTCACACTCCTTCACTGCATGTGTTGTGATAATGTACCCTGACACAAAATCAGAGATTGGAGATAATTTGCACTCCGAATTGAAAAACAAACTTTAAAAAGTGAGAAAAATGTGACACATGAAAAACTCTCAGTGAGCTACTGAGGAAAAAAACATTCAGTGTATTTGCATTGGAAGGATCAGAAAGATAGATTTCTCTTTTACTGGTTCATTTAACGGTGTTTAATGAGCACCTACCATCTAGTGGGCACAGTCTGAGTTTCTGGGCTTACAGTAAGTGAGTTTCTGGGTGAGTAAAAGGAGACTATTGCATCCAGAAATTACCGGTGTTCTTTTTACCCCTCCTTTATTAGACTTGAGGGAAGACAGAGCCTGGAGAAGTCCACAAAATAAAGTCTTTCAAATCAGAGCTCAATTCAATCTCAATACTTCAGTCACTAAGGTTCTTTCTGGGGACAAACCACATAAACAGTCTCAACCTCAGTGTCCTCATCTGCAGAATGGGAATAATAACAGCTTGTAAGTTTGTCGTGCCAATTACACAAAACACTGGGCCTGCAAAAGTGCTCTACACCAAGCCACAGTTTGTAAACAATCAAGAAGATTATAACAAATATTAAACTTTCTTTTCTGTCTCTGTCTCAATTTCTGTTCTCTCTCCCATTTCCTCCTCACTCCTTCCTTGTGACCACTGTCTAACCACTCACATAATTTTGGTGAGCGAGCCTACTTAGCCTGAATTCCACAAAGCAATGGGGAAATTGTTCCCTGTGTTTAATTGCAAAGTACTGTGGCTTAGTGTAAAAATAGCCAAACACAAAAAACTGCAGAATATATGATTCCTTTCATCTGACATTCTGGAAAGGGCAGAACTATAGTGACAAACATCAGATCCGTGAGTGATGGGGGTTGAACGTGGAGACAGGGGACGGATGGGGAAGGGGGCCCGAGGGAGCGTTTTGTGGTGATGGAAATGTTCTGTATCTTGATTTTGGAGGTGATTACATACCTGGATACATTTGTCAGCACTCATTGAACTGTGCACTCGAAAAGAGTGAACTGTACTGCATGTAAATTATACTTCAATAAAACCGACTTTCAAAAAGAAGATTGTGGCTTGGGACCTTCAAGCCTTCCTATAAAAAAAACAACCTATAAGCAGTACAGGAAATTAGGGGTGCCCTTGGGAATACTCTTGTATGAAACTATAACAAAAACAGACATTTGATAATCTTCCTAAGAGAGGTGCAAAGTTCTCTGGGAATTCAGAGGCAAGAGAGACATCCATCCAGGGATAGATACTAAGACTTCATGGAAGAGGCTGCATTTAAACTGAGTCTGAAGATTGCAGTTAACCACTTTTTTTTTTTCTTCGCTACCAGCTGTGATCAATAACTTAGACTGTAGCTTCTGTTTATAAATTGCTTGCAAGATTTATTATAGGTCTGATTCATTTTCTGTTCTAAAAGTTCATATGTTGTGATGCATTTGCCAGCAATTAAGTGATTCACATTATCTTCCCCTTAAAAAAACAATCACAGTTTTGAGGCTGTTTTCTGAGTTTGTGGCATTTAGGAAGTTGTCCATTTATAAAATGTTTTTCTACTGTATGAAATGAGGAAAAGTACAATGCCATTAGAGGAGACAGCATGGTCACGGGTTAGAGGTTGGAATGGGATCCAAAAACCAGGTTCTATAACTCATAAGTGGCTCTACAAATCAAGAAGAAGAAGACTAATAATCCAAAAGGAAAAAGAAGGGAAACTATGAAAAGACAGTTCAGGGAGAAAATGCAAGGGCCTCTTAAATGTGTGAAAAGATGTTCAATCTCAATGTAATTAGCAAAATGGTAACTTTTCTTAATATATGCTTCTATGAATCAGTGAGACATAAGACCAACATCCAGTTAAAAAGAGAGAGAGAGAGAGAGAGAAAGAGAGAGAGAGAAAGCAAACAAAACAAAAGGCACCTGGTGGCTCAGTTGTTTAAACTTCTGCCTTTGGTTGAGGCCATGATCTCAGGGTCCTGGGATCGAGCCCTGCACTGGGCTCCCTGCTCAGCTTCTGCCTCTCTCTCTGCCCCCCTCCTCTACCCCACTCATGCTCTCTCCCCCTCTCTCTCTAATAAATAAGTAAAATCTTTGGGGCACCTGGGTGGCTCAGTTGGTTAAGCGACTGAGTGCCTTCAGCTCAGGTCATGATCCTGGAGTCCCAGGATCAAGTCCCACATCGGGCT
The DNA here is from genome assembly GCA_002007465.1 of Ailurus styani. Classification (NCBI taxonomy): domain Eukaryota; kingdom Metazoa; phylum Chordata; class Mammalia; order Carnivora; family Ailuridae; genus Ailurus; species Ailurus styani. The sequence goes on along the minus strand of LNAC01000070.1, from coordinate 2,644,662 downwards.
CCCAGCTCCATGGGGAGTCTGCTTCTCCCTCTGACCTTCTCTGCTCTCATGCTCTCTCTAACCCTCTCTCCCAAATAAATAAAATCTTTTAAAAAATAAGTAAAATCTTTAAAAAATAAAAGAGCAAAGGAAATGAATAGACAGTTCATAGAACAGAAAATACAAATAGCACCCTGGAACATATGAAAAGATGCTTAAACTCACTCATACTAAGAGAAAGGCAAATTAAAACTGCCCTGTTTGGGGGCACCTGGGTGGCTCAGTTGGTTAAGTGTCTGCCTTCAGCTCAGGTCATGATCTCAGGGTCCTAGGATTGAGCCCCATGTCAGGCTCCCTGCTCAGCGGACAGCTTGCTTCTCCCTCTCCCTCTGCCCTTCCCCCCCATTCGTGCTCCCCCTCTCACTCTGTGTCTCAACTAAAACTGCACTGTTTCAAACTCATCACCCTGGCAAAGGTTACAGAATTTGTTAACAGCAATGTAGGACAATCCACTGCTTCTGGGTCAAGCTTTATGGAGAACCATTTGGCAATGGCTATTAAACTGACAAATAACTTCGGCCCAGCAATCCCACTTCCATGAATTTTATCCTACTGATCACCCATGTGCAAAATGACACATATGCCACGTTACTTACTGCAGAATAGCAAATAAATTCCCCTCGGTAGGGTTGACTTTTTCTATGTCACACAATAAAATACGCCTCCTCCGTAAGAGAGAATAAGAAAGCTCTTCATATATGATAAGGAGCCATCATCAAGATATATTAGAAACAAAAAGTCAAAATGCGAATAGGGGACCAGAGGTTAACATGTAGGTTAAAGAAGGGGAGGGAGTGGTGTTAGAGAATGTATGTGAATATTTGCTTGCATATACCTGGACTATCTCCGGAAAGATATGCAGGCAAATGGTAACAGACTTGTCTATTGGGAACCTCAGAGAAGTGGAGGGGTGGAAGACTTTTAAGATACTAATCTTTATGCTTCTTGAATTTTAGCCATGTGAATATACTATCCACTCGAAAATCAATAAAATTTTAATAAAAATCAAAATAGAAAACCAAGGGGGGGAAGAGAGAAATCTGGGACCTACTGTGCCCGTTACCGTTATGTTTTATGACCGCAGAGAAGCCCCTTCCTTTTTTTAAGTGTGTTCTCCCCATATATAATATCTAAATGAATGAATATTTAATATCGGTTATTCACAAGGACTTTACAGAAAAGTAAGCAGACTAAGGGGACAGGGTGGGGTGGAGGTGGGGGTTGGGTACTATTTTGGGTCAAGTTGTCAGGGAAGGGAGCTCCTTAGAAATCCAGAATCTTGGGCTTCACCCCAGATATCCAGAATCAGAATCTCTAGTATAACCAAATCCCGAGATAATTCCTGTGCACATGGAAGTTTGAGAGAGCTGGTCCAGCTAATTGCTACTCATGGTCGCTTTGAATGTGACCTCCTTCCAGAAGCCTTCTCGCACTCTACCTCTATTGTACCTAGTCCACACCAAAAGCCTTTCTCCGGTCTCCCAGTATTCTATGTGTTTCCCTCCATAGTTTTTGCTACATTAACAGTTTCCTGGATTCTCCTATGACCCCCCCACCAGACATCCACTGCTGTCTCACAGGACCCAGCAGAGAGCCTGGGAATATGTAACAGGTGTAAATAAATGTTTCTTTGACAAATGAATAAATGAATGGATGAACCAGGCCAACTAAAAGTATGTGGAAAAGTTTTGTTTAGTTATCTTTTGCCATTCACGTTCTCTTAGATGTTTCTCCCTTTGGGTTCAACCGCCAACCCCTCAAGAAAGCACAAGGGCGCCCTTGGAAATAGCCATTCTCCCCATCCTCCCACACGCCAAGAGGTGCAGGCATTTTAACAAATATGAGTCTTCAAGGTCTTTGCTTGCCTATGGATTCAGCACAGATTAGAAATAAAAGCTTTGGGTTCAGATGACATTTTTGAAGGACCAGAAATTCCCTAGAAATTCTAGCTTCGTCCTGCTTGATGGGATGGGTTTCCCAAACTGACTCAACTTCTTTATTTTGCAGCTCCAACTGCTGCAAAATTCCAGCCACACAGAGAAAGCGGGCTGTAGGGAAAGCCCAAGCACGTGGGGATATCAGAAACGATTTACTACTGCGTGAGCGTGCGACTTCCAGGAGTGAAATTAAAGGGATGCTAGCCAAATCACAGCATGGCGGGAGTTCCCTCCAGAGGCTGGCCACAGTGATGGCAAGAAAAGCAAACAAAAGAAACATTCTTTCTACTCATGAGTGAAACAAAGACCCTACTGAGAAAACTGAAGTGAGCAGTAGAACTGTAAAATCAACAGAATGGGGGCTTTCTGGGCAGGGGCGGGGGGAGGCATCTGGTTTCAACGTAAACATCCTTAAAATGTTTCAAGAATGAATGTATATTTGAATAATTTATTATTAAACTTTTTTTTAACCATGGATATTTAGGAAAGATTCAGAATTGACGATACCCTTGCATATGCCCAGTTCAACTATAGCTCCCTCTCAGTTTAGAACTTTTCAGAGCAGAAAACATTTGAGAGCAAATGCAACAGAATTGCCTGTGGAAATCCAGGACTGCCCAGCTGGATGAAGGTATATTTTGAAAGACTCGCCCGAACAGAGCACATTAAGTAGACTGTATAGTTTGCACAGGAAGCCAGGGCAGGGGTGCGGCGGGGGTCCAACAGCCTCTGTCTGCTCGGGTTTCTGTCTGGAGTTTCTTCCACAGGAAGGAAACTTGTCTTGAACTGCACTTGCTGCCTCTGATCATGAACATAATATCTGAAGTTAGGACAGATGCTCTAGAAAAGAGGTTGCAAATTAGTGATCCAGGAATGTTTTGCCTGGGCCACACTAGATCTTAAGAAAGAATGCCTTCAACTGGTTGCCAGCAGTTTAAAAATTTCTGCATGGCAACAGTCGGCTGGATCAGAGTAGAATCTGTTTGTTAATCACCTTTAGAAAAGACACATATTCCAACACACACGCACGCACACACTAAGCCAGCTCTGAGGATGAGAAAGAAATAAGTTTTGTCTCCACTGATTGGCCACCTTTGGTCATTCTAATTTAGGTACCTTACTTGTTATTTCATGATTTTTTTTAAAGATTTTATTTATTCATTTGACACAGAGAGAGATTACAGGTAGGCAGAGAGGCAGGCAGAGAGAGAGGAGAGAGGAGGAAGCAGGCTCCCTGCTGAGCAGAGAGCCTGACGTGGGCCTCGATCCCAGGACCCTGGGATCATGACCTGAGCCGAAGGCAGCGACTTTAACCCACTGAACCACCCAGGCGCCATTATTTCATGATTTTTTTTTTCCATGCGGTAACAGAAATTCCTCTTTCCTCCCTCCCTCCCTCCCGTCCTTCCTTCCTTCTTCTTCCTTTCTTCTTCTCCTTCTCCTCTTCCTTCTTCTATTTTCTTTACCTTATACTACTTTCGTAGAATTATATGAACATTACATTTTTATGTATATTTGCTTTTTTCCCTTCTTTAATGAGGAACCAAACATGCCAGTGTCCAGGAACATTCTCATAGGCCGTCTTTGTCTCAAGCGAGGGAAATGAGAGACTTCCCTTGGCATTTCTTATTTCATGAGCTCCTTCAGCTCCCTGTCTGCCCATTCTTAAATATAGCCCTCTGGGGGTTTACCTACAATCTTAACTTCTGGCTTCTTCTTGATAAATCATGAGGTCTGGCAATATTGGCCATACTGAAATCATTGTTCCTGCACTCATGTAGGTTCAAGGGCACAATTTTCATTACTCATGGGAGCAGTAAAGCCATGTCAATGATGTCTACCAGCCTGGAGCTATTTAGGCTCAGAATGCCAAAGGACAGCTAGGAAGTAAAGCCCATGCTCTCCAGCATAGATGTCTTTGACATTCGCCAAGGGTCCTGAACATCCAAAGAAGGAAACAGGTTGACTATGAGCAACCTGGGAGGAGGGGCAGGACTTCTTTTTCTCCGAATTACCGAATCCTAATTGCAGCGCTCAGCCCTGGTGACTTGCGTGGAATTAGCGCTCTGAAAATGACGGTCAAATTTAGAAGATGCAGATCACAGGTATAATTCTAGACAACAGCAAAATGGTCTTGAATCCTTCTACAGGATTACCTAATACCTTAACTTTTATAATGAAAATATTTCTGTGAAATAGCAAGTTCTGAAAGCTCCCAATTCCTACAAAATATTGTGGGTTTTTTTTTTTCAACCTATGAAAACCAATTGCGCTCACTAGAAAATTCACATACAGCTGACCTTACAAATCATAACACTCATAGTTTTCGGGTAGGGAAAGAAGCCCTGCTAAAGAAGAAGACTTGTCCCAGAGCAGGCTACTGGCGGTCTGGATGAGAACCAGATCTCTTGATCCTGGTGCAGTGATTGTTTTTCAGCACTAGGGATTTGCCCAAACCCAGGTAAGTGGTTTTAATATGGTGGGGCACGTGACCAAATGGTCTGTTGGAGAAATGTGGAGGTGCCCTGCTCCATACCATGAAAGGCCTGGGCACCTCTGAAGGGCATCCCGACCTGTCAGGCTGACTCCTGCAAAAGTTAATGGGCAGCCCAGGGGAATGGAGATAGAAATACCAGAGCTGTTCCTATCTCCTCATGCTTTTATTTTTTTTTTTAAGATTTTATTTATCTGAGAAAGAGAGTGAGAGAGAAAGCACAAGCAGGGGAGAGGGGCAGAGGGAGAGGGATAAGCAGGCTCCCCACTGAGCAGGAAGCCAGATGCATGGCTTCATCCCAGGACACTGGGATCAATGACCTGAGCCAAAGGCAAACACCCAACTGACTGAGCCACCCAGACGCCCCGTATCACCTCATGCTTAAAGCAGATGGCCCAATGGTCCTGGGAGCGATAAGGGGAAATACATCCCAACCCAACATCAAACTGTAACTCCCAAGCCCAGAGCACAAATGTATAAATGTAGTCATGACAGAACATGACACATGACAGTACATGAAGTCAGTCATCTGACTTATGAAACCTCATGACTCTGTTTCTAATGCAATGGAATAAAGATCATATGCTATTTAATTGAGGTAGAAAAAAAGCAAAGGTCTACTGGGATTGCTGTTTTGTAGACCCAATTTTTCTTTTTTCTTTTTTTTTAAAAGATCTTATTTATTTATTTGACAGAGAGAGAAATTACAAGTAGGCAGAGAGGCAGGCAGAGAGAGAGAGGAGGGAGCAGGCTCCCTGCCGAGCAGGGAACCCGATGCGGGGTTTCGATCCCTGGGCCCTGAGATCATGACCTGAGCTGAAGGCAGAGGCTTTAACCCACTGAGCCACCCAGGCGCCCTAGGCCCAAGTTTTCTTACTCCTCTTCCTATAGTACCACTTACCTACAGACTCTAGTGCCCTACTGGGAATAGGGACCTGGGCAGGTGACATGCCCCCCAAGGACAAAAGGGCAGCCCAATTCGCCAGGTCCAAGTGGAAAGAGTACAGGGGTTGTGTGCATTTGCCACGGCTCATATTCTTCCTCCTTCATCTGCTTGGTTATTCCATTAGAGTGAGAGAAACACAACCCTACTTCATTCCAAGTGATTAATCAAGTAAGTGCCCAAGTAAGTGCCCCAAGAATAAATTGTGTAATTAAGAAAATGGCCTTCTAAACAGCATAAAAAGCAGTTTGAGCTGGTAAATATTTTAGTAAAATTGGTCAGAAGAATAACTTCTGCCAGATCTATTTTGTGGTCTTTAAAACTATGGAGTCCTTAGTATTTTAGAAATGGGAAGAATGATGATACTTCCTTACTCACTATTTGTTAATGCCTACCAGATAGGCAGCATTTAGTAAAATTATGTTTCATTATGCCTTCTACTCAGAAATGCTGTGTTGTGACATGCAAGAGACTAGCAAGAAGGCCTGTTTCTTTGGTTCTTTTTATGATTTTGCATGACTGTGTAGGATTTTATATCAAATTCAGCACGAACTCCAAGCCATCATAACCCAGGTGTATTTGTTAGCCATTACTTAGAAATGGAATAGAATATATTTTTAAAAGAACATTTCTGGAGTAAAGTATCAATTTAAGAAGGCATTTTTAATGAAAGATCCAATATCAGAGACTAATTGAAAATTAGTGTAGTGGCTTGACATGAACCACTTGTAAGACAAGGGTGAAAAGAACCAAGGCTGCTGCCCTTTTTAGGTACCTGCAAAGTACAGACCTAGGCCATTATGTATTCCGTCCAGATGCCATTAACAAGAAACAAACCATGAAAATATTGGCTTTTAGCAGTAGTAGTAATAATAATTATGGTGTCTCCACGTCAGTTTTTTTTTTTTTTTAAGATTTCTTATTTATTTGACAGGGAGAGAGATCACAAGTAGGCAGACAGGCAGGCAGAGAGAGAGAGGGGGAAGCAGGCTCCCCGCTGAGCAGGGAGCCCAATGTGGGACTCGATCCCAGGACCCTGAGATCATGACCTGAGCCGAAGGCAAAGGCCTAACCCACTGAGCCACCAGGCACCCTCCACGTCAGCTTTCAAAGCCCTCCACAATATGGTGGCAGCTTATGCTCCTGGGTGAGATTTCCCACCACTTTGTAAATATGCTCCAATCCCACTAGACTATGACTCTGGTTTCCTCATCTGCAAAATGAGGAAAATAACAGCACAACCTCACAGGGCTGCTGTGATGATTAAGTGAGATACTAGATCTAAAAGGCTTACAACAGCCCTCCCTTCAACCTCCGGGGAATATTGTTGGTGCTTCCTTTGACTGGGCTAGTCCACTAGATGACTCTACAACATGGGGATCCTTTGATACGGTTCTCATAATTATTACTGAATAATGATTAGTGATTAATAAGTCAAGTTATTGGGCACCTGGGTGGCTCAGTGGGTTAAAGCCTCTGCCTTCGGCTCAAGTCATGATCTCAGGGTCCTGGGATCGAGGCCCGCATCGGGCTCTCTGCTCAGTGGGGAGCCTCCTCTCTCTCTGCCTGCCTCTCTGCGTACTTGTGATCTGATCTCTCTGTGTGTGTCAAATAAATAAATAAAATCTTAAAAAAAAAAGTCAAGTTATTTCTGGCAATTCTTCCCTAAAGACTGAATTATTAAATATTAGCCTACGTGATCAAGTACCTACTTTTTAGTTTGTACTTTCTTCCATTTCTTCCATTTATTTGGGGGCTTCCTGTGCCCTGTGCTTCTTAACTAATGTACCAGGGTGGGGGTGGTGTTGGGGGGAAGACACTCTTCAGCGCTTTCTAAAATAGAATCATGTGGCCAGCTGCTCCAAGTGACGCCCCTTTCCCTCCAAGCCCACTGGCATTCCCAAATTCATTATCGGAACACGGGTTCAAAGACCAGTAGTGCAAGGCAGATAGGACATCCTGGAGCTAAGAGCAGAGTGGATTTTTTGCTGTCATCTGTTTCTCGCTGGCTGACGCTCTAAGTGGTTGTCATTCTCTGGTGCAGAAGGGAAACACCATAAAAGGCAAGGCTGGAGCAGGCCGTCAAGCAGCCTGAAGTGTTCCTCGGGGCTGTGAACCTCACACCCCCTGGCAAAGACCGCAGCCCCTCCACAGCAGACTTGTGCAGGAACAAAGCACGCATTGTTACCTCGGAAGGCTGAGCTCCACAGGCCAGTAAAATGACGCAGTCCACCTTTAATGGGGTGAGGGGAGTCAGCTTCCCCAGAACGTTTTGGACAGAGTCATAACACAAATAAACTGTATTCTGAGGTCTGAATTTATAAAGCCCAGAGCCAAGCTGCATGGTCACAACTGGGGCACCCCAGACTATTGTGTAAATCAACTGTGGGAGCCAAGGAGCCCTGGCAGCTTCTTCCACCGGCTCGTGTGTCGAAGAGACGCCTTTGAAACTCTTCCCAGTGGCCTTTACTGTCTGCCGCTTTTTCTACACGTGTTTATTGTTCACAGAATTGATGATTTCTGCTCCTTTTTATTGTTGCTAAAAATACAGCAGCTGAGTACCATTTTGGATACCCTGGAATGGGATTTAGTAAGACAGGAGAGAGTGTGAGTGTATATTCTGACTGGTGTCGTTCATGTCCATCCCTTCTTAGGGCTGAGTGTGTGTGTGTCTGCAAACACACACACACACACACACACACACACACACACACGTGTGCACGTCCACTAGAGTTGATTCCAGAGATCAGGAAGGAAAGAAATAGGTAGCATTCCTGCAGCCAAGTCAAGTCACAGAGGTAGTAAGAACTGTGAACAACGAGCCCCATTTTTCAATGGAACCCATGCCTATCACTGGTAATGGCGGTGGGCTAAATGATTTGGGTCTGCCATCCTGCCGTTTTAGGAAAGGTGGCTGGGGATCTGAATATGATCCAAAAGGAAACCTGCGCGCCCTCCTGGGATTTGATTTAAAGGCCAATTAAGCTGTCAGAAAAGTTACTTGGTGCCTAGGCTGAGAGGAAGGGCTGTGGGATCCATAAATGATTGGGGGTGAGGGCACGCAGGCCTTAGAGGGAGCTCAGGGAGAAAGTGCCTTAGCTTTTCCAAGGTATTTTTCTTTATCTTCATGATCCAGAAATATGGTCATTCATTTTGCCTTGAGTGTGACAACCACATTCTTGGTTTCAGCCCAGAAAATGGTTTTTTCAAAGCCCTTATAATTATTCCTGTTTTGGTTATTCTTTGTAACTTAAAAATACCTATTATTTTCCCAATCCATGAGCATAGACTGTTTTTCCATTTCTTTGGATCCTTTTCAATTTCTTTCATAAATGTTACATAGTTTTTAGAGGACAGACCTTTTATCTCTTTGGTTAGGTTTACTCCTAGGTATCATACTGTTTTTGGTGCATTTGTAAATGGGATTGATTCCTTGATTTATCATTCTGTTGCTTCATTATTAGTGTATAGAAATGCAATAGATTTCTGCACATTGATTTTTATATCCTGCGACTTTGCTGGATTTGCGTATCAGTTCTAATAATATTTTGGTGGAATCTTTCAGATTTCTACATAGAGTATCATGCCATCTACAAATAGTGAAAGTTTCACTTCTTCCTTGCCAATCTAGATGCCTTTTATTTTAGTTGGGTGATTGCTAAGGCTAGGACTTCAGTGCTATGTTAAATAACAATGGCGAGAGTGGACATCCCTGTCTTATTCCTGACTGTAGAGGAAAAGCTGTTTTTCCCCCCTGAGGATGATATTAGTTGTGGGTCTCTCATATATGGCCTTTATCATGTTGAAGTATGTTCCCTCTATCCCTACTTCGTTGAGGATTTTATTAAGAATGGATGCTGTATTTTGTCAAATACTTTTTCTGCATCTACTAAGAGGATCATATGGTTCTTATGCTTTCTTTAATTTATGTGGTGTGTCATGTTGATTGATCTGAGAATATTGAACCAACCACCCCTGCAGCCCAGGAATAAATCCCGCTTAAGTGTGGTGAATAATTCTTTTAATGTACTGTTGGATTCAATTTGCTAGTATCTTTTGGGAATTTTTGCATCCATGTTTATCAGGGATATTGGCCTATAATTCTCCTTTTTAGTGGGATCTTTGTCTACTTTTGGAATCAAGGTAATACTAACCTTGTAGAATGAGTTTGGAAGTTTTCCTTCCATTTCTATTTTTTGAAACAGTTTGGGAAGAATCGATATTGACTCTTCTTTAAATGTCTGGTAGAATTCCTGTGGGAAGCTATCTAGCCCTGGACTTTGGTTTGTTAGGAGATTTTTGATTACTGATTCAACTTCTTTTGCTGGGTCTGTTCAAATACTGTCACAATGTTTACACTACCTAAAACAGTCTACACATTTAATATAATCCCTATCAAAACACCACCAGCGGGCGCCTGGGTGGCTCAGTGGGTTAAAGCCTCTGCTTTCGACTCAGGTCATGATCTCAGGGTCCTGGGATCGAGGCCCGCATCGGGCTCTCTGCTCAGCAGGGAGCCTGCTTCCCCCCCTCTCTCCGCCTGCCTCTCTGCCTACTTGTGATCTCTCTCCCTCTGTGAAATAAATAAATAAAATCTTTAAAAAAAAAAAAAAAAAACACCACCAGCATTTTTCACAGAACTAGAACAAACAATCCTTAAATTTGTATGGAACCACAAAAGGCCTCAAATAGTCAAAGCAATCCTGAAAAAGAAAAGAAAAGCTGGAGGTATCATAATTCTGGACTTCAAGCTATAATAACAAAGTCGTAGTCATCAAAACAGTGTGGTACTGGCACAAAAAAAGATACACAGATCAATGGAACAGAATAGAAAACCCAGAAATGAACCTAGAACTGCATGGTCAATCACTATTCAACAAATCAGGAAAGAATATCGAGTGGAAAAAAGGCAGACTCTTTTAACAAATGGTGTTGGGAAAACTGGACAGCAACATGCAAAAGAATGAACCTGGACCACTTTCTTTTACCATTAACAAAAATTCATGCAAAATGGATGAAAGACCTAAATGTGAGATGGGGAAACATAGGCAGCAACCTCTTTGACCTCGCAGCTTCTTACTGGACACACCTCTGGAGGCAAAGGAAACAAAAGAGAAAAATGAAATTTTCAGATTTCCTCAAGATAAAAAGCTTCTGTGCAGCAAAGGAAGCCATCAACAAAACTAAAAGACAATTAATGGAATGGGAGAAGATATTTGCCAATGACATACCCGATAAAGGAGTAGTATCCAAAATCTATAAAGAACTTATCAAGCTCAACACCCAGAAAACAAATAATCCAGTTAAGAAGCAGGCAGAAGACATGAATAGAGATTTCTCCAAAGAAGACATATAGATGACTAACAGACACATGAAAAAAAATGCTCAACATCACTCATCATCAGGGAAATGCAAATCAAAACCAGAATGAGATACCACCTCACACCTGTCAAAACAGCTAAAATTAACAGTACAGGAAACAACAGATGTTGGTGAGGATATGGAGAAAGGGGAACCCTCTTACACTGTTGGTGGGAATGCAAAGTGGTGTGGTCACTCTGGAAAACAGTATGGAGGTTTCTCAAAAAGTTAAAAATAGAACTACTATGAGACCAGTAATTGCACTACTAGGTATTTATCTAAAAGATACAAAAATACTGATTCAAAGGGACACATTTGTCCCAGTGTTTATAGCAACATTGTGGACAATAGCCAAACTACAGAAAGAACACAAATATCCATCAATTGATGAATGGATAAAGAAGATGTACATATACAATGGAATATTATTCAGCCATCAAAAAGGGTGAAATCTTGCCATTTGTAACAACATGGATGGAGCTATGGTGTATTAGGCTAAGCAAAGTCAGTCAGTCAGAAAAAAAGATAAATCCCATATAATTTCAGTCAAATGTGGAATTTAAGAAATGAAACAGATCGGGCGCCTGGGTGGCTCAGTGGGTTAAAGCCTCTGCTTTCGGCTCAGGTCATGATCTCAGGGTCCTGGGATCGAGGCCCGCGTAGGGCTCCCTGCTCAGTGGGGAGCCTGCTTCCCCCCCTCTCTCTCTGCCTGCCTCTCTACCTCCTTGTGATCTCTGTCCCTCTGTGAAATAAATAAAATAAAAAATCTAAAAAAAAAAAGAAACGAAACAGATGAACATAGGGGAAGGTGGGGGGGGAAGAGAGGAAGACAAACCATAAGGGACTTTATTTTTTTTTTTAAGAGAGAGAGAATGCACAAGCTGGGGGTGGGAGGGGGGAGGGAGAGGAAGAGAATCTTAAGCAGCTCCATGCTCAGTGTGGAGCCTGACATGGGCTCAGTCTCACGAGCCTGAGATTACGACCTGAGCTGAAATCAAGAGTCAGATGCTTAACTGACTGAGCCACCCAGGTGCCCCAGGAGACTCTTAACTATAGAGAACAAAATGAGGGCTGCTGGAGGGGAGGTGGATGGGGGATGGGCTAGATGGGTGATGGGTACTAAGGAGGGCACTTGTGATGAGCACTGGATGAATCACTAAATTCTACACCTGAAACCAAACCAAACCAAACCAAACAAAAAACCCATTACTTTTAGTTTGGAATTCTGTTCCCTGCCTATCTAACAATATCTTCCCTGCCAGTTGCCTATCTTTTCCCTTTTCCTTTGCATTCCAAGGGAGAGTTCTAATTTATCTTCTCCAGTAATATGTTCAGACCTCTACTGGCTCAGTTCAGTTATTTACTACCTGTAATAAGGGTTTTCATTCTGTTCTTAAGATTTTAGCTTTCAAGCATATTTAACACACTTATTTTCATTTTCTTCTCATTCCTCCGTATCCTATGATCTTGGAATTTTCTTTTTTTTAAAGATTTTATTTATTTATTTGAAACAGAGAGAGAGATCACAAGTAGGCAGAGAGGCAGGCAGAGAGAGAGAGGAGGAAGCAGGCTCCTTGCTGTGCAGGGAGCCAGATGCGGGGCTTGATTCCAGGACCCTGAGATCATGACCTGAGCCGAAGGCAGAGGCTTTAACCCACTGAGCCACCCAGGCACCCCAGAATTTTCTATTTTTTAATGGCCATATAGAACATAGACAGATGAGAACATCCATACACCAAATAAGAAACAAAAAGCACATTTTGTCACTTTCTGGAATTAATTCAGAATCTATAATGTCCCAAGCACCGTACTAGGATTTGAAGCAAGTTATGTCCCCCTGCTCTCAAAGCATGTGTGAATATATATATGGATGGAGAGAGAGAGAGAGAGAGAGAGAGAGAGATAGAGAGAGAGAGAGAGAGAGAAATGCACATCATAAACAACCATAATACAAGGTTGAAAGTCTTCCTTGCCTTAAGAAAGATGTTTTGAATCCTGTACATTTTTTGAAAATTTCTTCTGGTTCCCACAATGGACAATTTTCAGAGGTCTCATTTTCTGATAAATTTTTAAGATTGATTCTCCTTTTTCGGGGGTCTGTAGCAATTTGTTCCACTGGCCCAGAGTAGTTTTGTATTGTTTTTTTCAGCACGATTATTTAAATAAGGTGAGCTCCCCTTAGACTTCGTGTCAAGAGTCATACATGGCATGAAGTTGGCATTGTCAATGCCCACCCTTCACGTCTATGATGACGGCACTCCTACAGCTGGAGGACAGGTGGAAGTACAGCTTCTACGCAAACTCCAGAGTCTAAAGCGGCTCCCCTGAGGGGGCATCTCCTCTTATTCCATTGTCTGATTCTTTGAGACTTGGACTCGATATATCTGAGAAACTACAACTCTGGCATATAGATGGTTTCTGCCATAAATCTTACCTTTTGGACCCACCTGAATGTTGAACTTATGGAATTATACTTCCCGGGATGCAATGACACATTACAAATGCTTCAAGGGTGGGGGAAAGGTCTCTCTTTTTCCATCCTGCTGGTTTTGGGGAACTGTTGAGGTTGGGTGGATGAAGAAGGAAGGGTGAATAGGAAGGAGTTTTGTGGCTACCTTAAAAGGAAGCAGCCTCTCAGAAGTAGGAGAAGGGGCACTCAGCTTTCTGGCTGGAGTAGACCAATGGTTTCTTCAAAAGGAAGAGTCTAGAAGGTCATGAAAAGCCCATCCCCCACTCATCCACCTCTGCTCTTCCCTCAGGGAAACTACTCCTAGGTCTTGGCAATAGTCTGTTCGACAATCATACTGTTCAGGGCTGTGGTGAGCGTTCCTTTTTGTTTCTGAGCCTTTCTGGGCATTTTAGGAGTGAGTAGGGAGGGCAGAACAAGGGTACAATCCAGATGCCATGATTCTGCTGTCCAGACATGCCTTTTAATCTTCTCTACCCAAATGTGACAAGTAAGAACAAGAACAAAAATAGAAGCTAAGTTAACCATGCAAGGGGCCAGCATATGCTTATGTGGTATGGGTCAAAGAAATATACAATCCTGCACAGTATAAATGCCCTGGAAATCAGAGACTAACAAACCTAAATGGAAATGGTCGTAATCTGTGTGGGAACCACATAGAGCACAAACAAATGAGTGGACCCACGTGCTAAATAAGAAATAAAAAGCCAACTTTGCCTTTTGTTGGAATTCACTGATTGATTCATTAAGCACCTATGAAGTGCCAAGCAATATGCTATGTGCTGAAGTTGGAGATGAAAATCTGAACAAGATACAGTGCCTGTCTCAAAGTGTGTGTCCATGTGGTTTAAGATATGCACATAAACAACTACCCTGCAAGGTAGAAAGTGTTAGTTGCCTTCAAAGAATTCTTCAAAATCTTCAGCAGCTTTCTTCTCCCTTGGAATAAAAAACAAACTCCTTCTGCTGAGACAATTCAATGGGAAAATAAAGCATTTTATTTATTTATTTTTTAATTTTATTAAAATAAAGCATTTTAATAAATGATGCTGGAACTGGTACCTGCACCTTCATCCTACTTTACTGTATACACACAAATTAATTCAAGACAGATCTTAGAGATAAACCTAAAAGCTAAAAATCATAACACTCCTAGAAGAAAATACTTCCATTACTTTAGAGGAGAAAAGGTATCTCTTATATAGGACACAAAAAGTGCTAACCATAAAAGAAAAAAATTGAAAAATCAGATATCACCTAATTAAAAATCTCTGCCCATGAAAAGGTACCATTAAGAAAATAAATTGACAACGGGGCACCCGGGTGGCTCGGTTGGTTAGGCCTCTGACTCGATTTCAGTTCAGGTCATGATCTCAGGGTCTTGAAATTGAGCTCCACCTCAAGCTCCACACTTGGAGGGGAGTTTGCTTCTCTCCTCCCTCCTCTGCCTCTACCCCATCCACACACGTTCTCTCTCTCAAATAAATAAATAAATGAATAAATGAATGAATAAATAAGTAAATCCTTTAAAAAATAAATAGGCAAGGTTCAGACTGGTATAAATATTAGATAGGTTGGTAGCTAGCTAGCTAGCTAGATCAATAGAGAGATCAATCAATCTATTAAAGGGCTCTTATCAGAATATGTGTTTTTTAGTGCTTACAAACAACAATAAAAAGACAACCCAATTTTAAAGGACTGGGCAAAACTCATGAACATAAACTTCATAAAAAATGGATATGCAGAGGCCAAAAAACCCTCATAAGGATAATAAGCTCAAAATAAGTAGTTAGTGGATAAATGTAAATTATAACCACAACGAGAATTTCCAACTACACAGAATGTTCAGAACAAACATGCTAGACAATACCAAGTGTTGGTGAGCATGTAGAACAATTGGAATTCTTAGACATTGCTAGTAGGAGTATAAATGACACCGTTGCTTGGGGAAACTGACAGTTTCATATAAAGTTAAATATATACCACCCCATAACCCAGCAGTTCCACTCCTACATATGTACCTAAGAAACACGAGGAAAACAGTGTGGAGATTCCTCAAAAAATTAAAAACAGAGCTACCCTATGACCCTGCAATTGCACTACTGGGTATTTACCCCAAAGATACAGATGTGAAAAGTGAAGGGCCATATGTACCCCAATGTTCATAGCAGCAATGTCCACAATAGCCAAACTGTGGAAAGAGCTGAGATGTCCTTCAACAGACGAATGGGTAAAGAAGATATGGTCCATATATACAATGGAATATTACTCAGCCATCAGAAAGGATGACTACCCAACTTTTGTATCAACATGGACGGGACTGGAGGAGATTATGCTGAGTGAAATAAGTCAAGCAGAGAAAGCCAATTATCATATGATTTCACTTACTTGTGGAACATAAGGAATAAAATGGAGGATTCTAGGAGAAGGAAAGGAAAAGTGAATTGGGGGAAATCGGAGGGGGAGACAAACCATGAGAGACTGTGGACTCTGAGAAACAAACTGAGGGTTATGGAGGGGAGGGTGGAGAGGGGATGGGTGAACCTGGTGGTGGGTATTAAGAAGGGCATGTATTGCATGGAGCAGTGGGTGTGGTGCATAAACAATGAATCTTGGATCACTGAAAAAATAAAGTAAAAAAAAAAAAAAGAAACACGAAAACATATATCCGCAAAAAGATTTGTTCAAGCATATTTATGGCCAAACTCAGAAATAAAGAACATACTGATGGTTGCCAGTGATGGGGTAGGGGGGGGTAGAGGATTAGGGAAATGGGTGAAGGTGGTTAGAAGGTACTAAAAAAGAAGAAAGAATATTCGTGGCAATTTTATTTAAAAAGACAAAAACAAGAAACATCCTAAATGGCCGTCAACAGGCCCGTGGATAAACTAACTGTCATATGCATATACAGTGGAATACTAGTTGGCAATGAACTCCTGATATAACAACTATGTGAGGGAACCTCTAAAACATCACATTGAGTAAAAGAAACCAGACTCAAAAGCAGGCATGCTGCACAATTCCTTTTGAATGAAGTTCAGGAATAGTGATAGAAGTCAGAACCCTGGCTGTCTCTGGGCTGGGTGGGGAGTTGACTGGAAAACGTCACAGGAACTTTCTGTGATAGAAGTGTTCTGTATCTGGTTTTGAGTGGTTACAGGGTATATGTAATTGCCAAAACCCTTCAACACATGTACTTGAGACCCAGACATTTCATTATACGTAAATTACATCTCAATTTTTAAAAATTTTAAAAAGGAAAACAAAATCCCTTAAATTGTTTTACGAGGCCCTGTGTGGCCCTGCAGCATCCCTGGTCTCCACACCCATCACTGTCCACCTAATTCTCTCCACTCCGGCGAGGCAGGCCTTCTTGCTGTTGCTCGAGCATAACAAACGGTCTCCTAATGCAGAGACCACGCCTTGCTGTGCCACTGTCTGGAAAGTTCTCCCGGGTAGCTGCATGGTTTATTTCTCTACCCCATCAGGTCTCTGCACAAGTGCCACCTTAACAGAGAAGCCTCTAAACCATCCTCTAGAAAATCACAATCCCTACCACCATCTATACCACACTCCCTATCCTCCCCTACCCTGCCTCTTTGTCATAGATCTCATCGGCATCTGACATAAAAAACTCATTACCCCTTTGCTGATTGCCTGTCTCTTTCCCCTGGAATGAAAGCTTTTTGATAGCAAGGACATTGTTTTGCTCACTGCTACTTCCCAAGCAGGCAGAACAGTCTCTGGCCTGCAGTAAACACCCATTAATTAGTTTGAATGAATGAATGAATGAATGAACGAATGAACAAACGAACAAATGAACAGAGGGTGATGGTACATCTGATGAAAAATATTATAGTAGACTAGTATACTTATTTTTGATTAGACTTCTCTTTCCAATGGACAGCCACAACACTTGCATTTTAACACACAAACAAGATGACTAGCAGATGTGTTTCAGGAAAAATAAACAACCTACTTCAAAGAACTCCACAATAATTTCAAGGGCCTGTGTGGCCAGCCATGACAAGCCCTTTAAGATGAGAAGTCGTAGAGCAAAGTGATACATGAGACTGTCCTTTGTGTTCAGGATTGGAAGCTCCAGGGATGAACCAGTCCCTGGAGGGACCATGTTCTACAGTCTCCCTCAAGGCCCTGCAGAGGGTCGGCAGAGAGTTTCTGAGCTGTCATCATTTGCATTCCAAAATCACAACCATTCAAGACTAGAGACCTGAAAGTTCTTATTAAAATTGTCCAATACACACTAAAACCAGGGGAAACCATTCCCACGCTTGAGGTGTGTTACTGCAGGACTGGACTGGAGTCTGGCTCTGGATTCAAGGACCAATTCTGTCACTGATCAGTGGTGTGACCATAAGCAATCAGCTAAAATCTTGGAGCTTCATCTCCCTCAATTAGGAAAGAGGGGGTTCGACCAGAAGAACTCTAAATTGCTTTCCAACTCTGAAATTTTTTGAATTTGTGAACTCTATACCCATAAATAAGGAAGAGTTCAACTTCTTATGAGGAAAGCCTTCAATCATGATGTCTCTATTTTTTTAAAAAAATAGGCTTATTACAAATGAGTTTGCTATTTCTTTTTTTTTTACTTTATTTTTTCAGTGATCCAAGATGCATTGTTTATGCTATTTCTTTTTTTTTAATTTTTAAAGATTTTATTTACTTATGAGAGAGAGAGAGAGAGAGAGAGAGAGAGAGAGAGACTGAGCTAAGCAGGAAGCTCAATGCAGGGCTTGATCCCAGGACCCCAGGATCATGACCTGGGCTGAAGGCAGATGCGTAACTGATTGAGACACCCCAAACTTGGGGTGAAAGTTTGCTATTTCTTTACACAACTGATGGCATTCTCTAAATATGAGGCCTAGCTTCCCTTTCTCCATCCTTTTTGGAGCATTGACATACATAAAGAGATGTAACAACCTGCATTTCCTTAAATGTATTCCAATGCTCAGACATGGTCTAAGTCAACAATCTGACCTTCTGAATTCATGAAATCTGTCCATGTCAGCCACATCTGGTGTTCTTTATGAATCTATGTTTTCAAAGCAGATTTTCGTTCCATTTCTAGCTTTGTTACCTATAAGCAACATGACACTGGTGGAGACGAAAGCCCTCTAAGCCTACCTACATATAGATCATCTATAAAACAGGTCATTTTAGTGTTTCCTTTACCTACAAATTGTGAGAGTCAGACATATGGGAAAGTTTAGTAAAAGATACTATGTGACTATGAGATAGTATAATCATAGTATGGCACTTCAAAAGCCAACCTAGTACCAAATGGAAATGCTAGGAGTTCAGGACAAATGTTTGAACCTTTGGGCATTTGGAAAAGAGAATATATTCTCTCCCACCATTGGCCTCCCACCATTCACAGTACACATGGAGAGAACACGGGTGTTGTGGGGGAATAATAAAAAAAAAAAAAAAAGCAAGAAATTTTTGAGTCCGTGAAGCCAAAGTCCACATCCTAGTTCCTAGACTTATTAGCCATGTGGTTTTGGGACAGTTAATCACTCTGGGCCCGTGTAAAGGTTTGTTTGAGTCATCTGAACTCCTTGGAGGTAAAATGTAAAATACTTTATTTTCCTAGCAACTGTTCTCTGCTGACTTGCCTGGATAGCTGACTCCCTTAATGGTAAATCAGTCAGATCCTAATACTTTTGAGGAATTCTGTTTTTATAAGTGGAACATTTTTAAAAGTCATTTTCCAATTGTTCAATGCTAGTATAATAGAAATACAATGGATGTTTATATATTGACCTTTCATCCTGAGACCTTGTTAAATTCACTGTGTTACTTTTTTGTAGATTTCTTAATTTTCTATATAAATAACCATCATTCGGTGAAGAAAGACAGTTTTATGCTTCTTTTCCTAGCTGTGTGTCTTTTATTTCTGAGCCTTCTTCAAGAATGGCGCACACATCAGCAAGTCCTCCGTGACAGCTCTTGTTTCTCCAAACTCTAAGATCTCAGCAACAGGCTCGAGGAGCAATTGTGAGAAAAAGGGAGGAAGATCCTACTTGACAACTTACCCCACTGTATCCTTATCATTAAAATGGGAATAGTAATTCTACCTCCCAGGTAGGCTGTGAGCAAAACACAAAATTATTATGTAAAGAAATGCTCGGCAAATGCAGTCAATTGCATAGAGTTGGTGCTTAATAAATGAGTATTCGTTTTTGGCAATGCTGGTATCAGGGGTTATACAGAGAGACAGCAGTGGCAGCCATAGTGGCCTTCCGTTTAAAGACTGATTATATATAATGACTGTCCATGCCTCTTGCCATCTGGAAGACACGATCGAGGTTTTCCATACTGAGACACTAATGCCATGTGGGGCAAGCTGGTGTCTATGTACCTGGTCTCAGACTTTTTTGGTTCCAACACCTAAAGTTGTAAAGGCTTTGAGAAAACATCGAATAAAACCTTACAAATGGATGGAGACCATCCATTTTCAGATTAGTAATCATGTTTGAATGGGGTTCTTTAATTTGGCTCTTTGAAAGCACATGCTTTGGAACCCTATGGGTAAACTACTTATAGATTGGCTAAACAATGAAGGGTCAAAATCCACTAATTACAGGGTGTGTTAACTAGCTATTATTCTTAACTAGTTATTATTCTTGTTGGATCATCAATCACTCTTACTATGAGGTCAGTAAACGTACCTAGCTAAAATTAGCAAAGCCCCAGTTCTAGCCCTGGTCCTGGTTTCCTTGGACCTTTCATTCTTCTGTGCCTGGCTGCCTTCTTTTTGTCTGTGGCAGGACTCCTGGCATGCTTCATTTCCCTTTACAGTGGCTGCTGCTGCTGCTGCCTCTAACGTTTCATTTACCTCTGCCTCTTTTCAGACGCACGCTTGGCAGAGTAAGTGACACTTCTCTGCAGAATCAAGCCAGACCCCACCCTTGGCCACGTGGTCATGGAGTCAGTGAGTCCTAGCTGTGCTATCACAGGACAAATGGCTATACTGGTCACTCCTTTCTAGCCGCGATGACCATTCAGGCTACCCGGGATGCTGGTATGTGGGTCACACTGACCCCTGGTCCTTCTGTCTTTTCCACCACATCTCTGTAAGCCATTCTGATCGGATGGTTCCCAGGACCCCTTGGATGCCTCCTGTCCAGAACAGTGACCCCTAACCTTCCTCTTGTTTCTCTTAGGATTTAGGATGAGAAAGAATGTTTCTGGGCAAAGACCTTCCCCAACGATGTCTCCAGGGAGATGGAAAGAATCTTTGGCTAAGTCGTCTTCCTTCCTAATCAATTTTCAAACGCTTTCTAGTCCTCCCTCAATGGCGTTAAAGACTAGAATGGCTGACCTTGACATGCAAATGATATGGCGAAACTGGGCAGCTCTTCCGTACTTTAAGGCTACTTAACTCTTTTCTGTCAACTGCACGTGGGTTGTGCTTTCATGCCAAGATTTTAGAGATGGTCTAAGGGGAAAGATGCTTTCTCCAGCCTTCAGGAAATGGCAGTCAAATCCTTTCATTTACAAAGTGAATGTGGCTGTGTCATTCATTGCCTTCCGCTAAAGTTGAAGAAAAGGTAAGTCATCTCACTTGGACTAGGGCTGGGCTGTGGTGACTGTTATAAAAGTTTCATAACGTCTAGGCCACTGTTTGAACATGTCTTCCAATGCATTAGCAGCTCATTCAATTTAAATTTAAATGATCAATTTCTCTCATGTTCATAGTCACTATAGAAAAAAAGAGATTGCTTCTGCAGAAGGTGTTTATACATATATTCACAAATGTATATGTGTTTATAACCATTTTCCCCCCACAGACCAGACCCCTGGGACTTATTTTCCATATAAACAGATAAAGGCAAGACAAAAACGCAGGGATTTTAACCCTGCTTATGCCTTATAGAAGTCTGATCCTTGAGGCTGGGATGATCGGTGATTTTCCAGATTCCTAGAATCAGTGCAAATTTGGCCCCTAGCCCTCGAGCAGGCAACTTTCTCACAGTGGGAAATGACCTCAACGTAGGCTAAAGATAACCACCATGGGAGAAACGCCTACTTGGCTTTCTTCCCCACATTTGGCCCCATTCCTTAACATCTGAGAGCCAGAGAGATGGCCTGTCTTCTGAAGCCTGTTGCACACAGAGAGCGAACCCAAGTTGCTGTCCTAAAGGGCAGGGGAAAAAAATGAATCTTCATCCTGCTTCTCTTCTTCCCACTGTCAGCATGTTGACAAGGTGCATGAAGGCCAACTTGCCACTCATGCTTTGAATAAAACCAACAAACATTCCAAGAAAACTCTATTAGGTGAAAATCAGCATCTACACCATCTTCCCCTGTCCCCTGGGCACACAAAGCATCTTTATAAAGGGTAGAACAGAATGAGGGGAACAAAGTTCTTAAACATGCAATAGGAATTTCAGTTTAAAAAAATCATTAGTTTATTCTATACTTAACTTGCTGTGTGACTACAAGCATTTCACTGGGCCTTTCTGCGCCCAATTCCACAGCTTTAAAAATGGAAATCCTTGGATTCAGGCCTCATGGCTCCCCGTAGGACATGATCTAAGCTGGAATTTTGTTCCATGAAGCTGCCTTTTAATTGAAACTCACCAGATGCAGGAAGCCCTTGGAACCACAGCTTCCAACAATCCTCAGACACCATGCCCTCTAAGTATGCAAATGGGCACATGTGCACAATGTTTCCTTCCCTGCAGCACTAAGAGATCATAAATGATGGTGAGCCCAATCTGTACTTGAGTTTGCGTTGCCGGAGAGAAGGGTCAGGATGAGCCACAAAGGAACTCCAGGACAAAACCCATGGATCTAGTGTCCAGAGCAATATCCAGAATCTGAGGGCGACTCTTGCCAGAGTCAAAAGAAGAGCACAGAGAGCTGGCAAGAACGTACTCTCTCAACTGTGCTTGGAGAACAAGGTAAAGTTCTCGTTTGCCTCATCTTGACCAACTAGTATTTGAGAAACAGAACTGCTATTATTTCTCTATATTCTTGGAAAAACAGCTTGGCCCACAGCAGTCTCATACTTGGAAAGCTGTTTTGCTCCCTACCTCAACTGAGCAATATCAATACGTTTGTCAAGAAGGCTTCTATCTATTTCTCCAGGGATGGGAATGGCTGAGTTCACTGCCGTAGGGCCTTGTGATTACAGCAGATTGGTCCTCTTCCCATCTGCTGAAAATACTTTTGTCCACTTTGCAAAATAACCCAAGCTCTTAGGAACACCAACACATTGGAAATTGTAGGAAACTTAGCTTCACTTTTCTTTCCCTGGGGTAATTAGTTGGTTCCAGCACACAGATCATTGCTAAAGATGTCAGTGGCTAAAGGGTATGAAATTAAAATGTCATGAAAACTGTTTGAGATGAACCTCTTGCCTCTTTATACATTCTAAAGAACTCTTCTCTTGATTCCAAGCCATTCAAACTCCTAGACCAGGATGTCCAATAGGATTGCCTGCAATGAGGAACACCTGTGGCACAGTCGGTTAAGCGTTGAACTTGGTTTCAGCTCAGGTCGTGATCTCAGGGTCATAAGATCAAGCCCCATGTCAGGCTCTGAGCTCAGCAGGGAGTCTTCTTGGGATTCTCTCTCCCTCTCCCTCTGCCCCCCCCCAAATAAACTTTTTTAAAAAAGAATTGCTTGCACTGAGGGAAATACTCTATATCTATGCTATCCACGTGGTAGACGCTAGCCCCATATCACTATTGAGCATTTGAGATGTGCGTAGTGTGACTGAGGAACTTAAATTTTAACATTATTTAATCGTAATTAATTTAAATTTAAATAGACACATGTGCCTAATGGCTGTCTATTAGCACAGTCCTGTTAAGTATTCAATTTGTAATTTATTTTCCTTTTACTAGCTATAAGATGCCGGTTATGATGCATTGCTTGTGTTAGTCCACACTGATTCCCCAGGATAGAGCTGAAAGGAAAAATAACCGTAAGATTCTTAAAACATTTAAAGTCGCTATATAAAAAGGAGATAATTGAGTAGGAGGGATACCTTAAGTGAAATGAAAACAAAATGGACTCTAGACTCTGCCAAGAGAAAGAGAAGTAAGTTGTAATTATGGTCCCTCCCTTGGGCTTTCATTAAGTCAAGGTTAAGTCATCTCGAATCTGTTTTAGCTGTTCTTTAATCGAACTACTCAAGCGTGGCTGCGTCTCCCCTATGCAACGGTGCATTCACCGTTGGATGTATGTCGAGGCTACCCAGAACCATCTTCTAGTTTCCTAGGAGCCTTCTTTTGTGGTGCAAAAGAAATTACGATTCTAGCTAAGTGGCAGCTGGCAGCAACTTTCCATTCCCTGAAGCATCGAAAGCACAAATCTTTCCTCCACGCGGTTGCACAATCACTGTCTGTGGGAGAGGTTAAAAGAAAAAAGAATCCCCTGATGATTTCCAGATTGATCCCCAAGTGATTATGTTCAATGCCATGATTAAAATTACGGACAAATTTACATAAAGTTTTCTTCTCCAGAGGATAAAAGAACCATAGGGCTATAAACTGTCAACCTTGAAAGGGACTCGGGCTGGTTCAATGTCATTCCACAAATGAGGAAATGACCTTAGACACTAACTGAAAGCAAAGCGAGGATGAAGGATGGGGGGTGGGGAAAGAAAGGCACACTTGATGAGTTTCTGCTTTGTACATGCTAGGGTATTTGCACATGTATCACACTCTGTTCTCACCCTGCCTTGCCACCAAGTTGGACACAGCATTTCACACTTATCGTGCAGGATCTATTCACCCTAAAACATTGTTGACCGGTGCCAAATTTCCTGAAGCTTCTCTAGGAGGGAGGAAGTAAGAGCTTCCACCACACACCACACTCTGAACAACCTAATAAAATGTTTCTTGACCATTTCCCTTCTCCCCAAGGTCCGTCTGTAGCCAAGCCAATGGGAAAACAGACCAGGGGGTATGTTTCCCTTCAACCCTTTTCCAAGATGTACCTAAACCACTCTACTCCTGTGTCTCAGCTTCCAACTCCTTCTAAATCCCTCTTACCCCCTTTAAACACAGCATCAACCAGAGTACTCTTTTTAAAATGCTTCAAGAGAATCCCCCCACTTAGGATAAAATCCAAACCTCTTGCCCAAGCCCCCGCACATAACTAGGCCCTGCCCACCTCTCAGACCTCTCCTCCTGCCATGCTTCCTCACTCTACTCACTCCTGCTCAGTTGAACTCTCTGGAAAATTCAGCAAACACATCTGGCTCATCCCAGCTGTAGGGTCCTTGCACTTCAGCAACCTCTGCTCTTCAACCCTGAGTTTTGCATGGTTTGCTCCAATGACCCAGAGAGAAGCCTTCTCTGAGCATCCTGTCTGGATGGACACCCCACTGCCCCCACCCCACTACCCTTTCTCTAACCCTTTCCCTTGCTTTGTTTGTCTCCCTAGCACTCATCATTGCAAACATTACATTGTTTTTCTTTTCGATCATTTGCTTATTATCTACCTCCCTCAACTAGAAGGTAAACTCCGTAAATCAGGGTCTTTGTCTGCCTTATTCACTCACATCCCGACTAACCACGTGATGAAGGAATAAGTGAACACAATTTAGCTCCATCCTAACTCTTCCAAACTTGCAATCCCACCATCCATCCACCTAATAAGCAAACAAAATGTCTTCTAACGAGTATCATCCACCTCCCCCTCTTTGATGACAGCCACCAGTTATAAATAAAATCTAAGTTTTTCCTAAGGGGTGTCTCATTAATCATCACACAGACCTTGTCAGAAAGCTGTTTTCATATACATGGGACATGTGAAGACATGGTGAGGATATTGTGGCGCTGAGCTGCTCAGGGTCACACATGGAGCTTCCTAGCTTGATGCTAAAGTTGGTGCTGTCTCCATCACACAATCCTACACTGCTGGTTTTCTGAAGCAATGTACCCAAGAGCTTTGGGGAAAACATAGGACAAAGAACACATGGAAGGATCATTGCTCTTTTGAGTAGTCTTTCACTGCTGTTGATCTGTACGTTGGTCTTTGCATAGTGTCCAAACCCATGCACAATGAGGCAGGTACCTTGAAGTTACTAGAGGAAGTCTAGTCTGATAGGAATCTTCCTGTCTCACTGTCCTTTGTGCCAAATGGCTTTTGCTGAAGGCACTAAGGTGCTGGGCTTCCCAAAGCACAGACCTGGCTGGACATCTGCCCACGATGTCATTTGTAGCACCATCTGCAGTCTCCACCCAGCCCTATAGCTGGGACAAGAATCAAAACCAAGGTCACCGCATACCTTGGCACTCAGGCCCAAACAAGACAGAGCTCTTAATCTCTCTTCTCTCCTGATGCATGTCACATCTGTGAATGTGCATATGTGCTGCCCACAGATGTTAACTCCAACTTTAACTCTCTTCAGAGTACATTTAGGAGTAGGACATGATTAAACCTTGTATCATAAAAATTCTCCACAATCTCCAGTATTTATTTACTATTAGTATGAAATTAAATGTAACAGAACTGACACCTGAGGCCCTCCATGATGAAGGATTATTAGGCAGTCTAATAATGCAAACATAAGAATATCCTCATTTATAATTTCACTGTAATTTAAAATTTCAGTCCACCATTCTTTCTACTGAATACAACAGAAGCGATGGTGTTGGGGCCATGAATCATTTTTTTTTCTTTATTTTTGGGAGAGGAAGAAAATGGAAAGGAAAAGATAAGGGTTAGCTTTGCTAAAAACTAAGCTACTCCAAGATGTTTGAGAACGACATCATCTGACACAGAAAAGAGAGGAAACGTGTCCAATAGAAGCTGGTTTGTTCATGCAGCCTTACTAACTCCATTATTCATTGGCAGTAGAGGCACAGATAGGACTGTTAGGAAAACAAAAATCCAGAATCGAGTCACAAATTCCTCCAAAATCACTTTACAATAGTTCAGCATAGACAGTGTGTCTGTACGTATAGGCATATGTAAGTTAACTTTAATATGCACTCTGCGTGTGGTTAGTTAACATCTGCAGTACCTAATAAAAATTCATATTCCAGAAAGGTGGGTTAGCATTTGATGGTCCCTAATTGGAAATCACAGGCAAGCACCTCAGGAATAGCTAGCTAAATCTGCACCAAATGGTTTGCATCAAGGATGTTACACTTTTCTCCCCCATTGGTATAGGAGTACTATTCAAGACATGTGGTTGGTTAGAAAGATCACCAACATCCCCGCCCTTGCATAGGTAGGGTGTAAAACCTAGTGAGCCCAGCAGCCTGACCTTTGGAAAGGACTGAGTCCCCCTTTCTCTTTTGGGAAGCATCCTACGGGGAGAGAAAAGGGTGATTACTCTTCCTGAAGGACTCTGTATGTATACACTAACTCTCTGAAAAGACGATGAATGTATTTAAAGATACAGTGATTTCTAAAAATCGTCTTAGATTTCTTAAGCCAGATTCATAGTCTCAGAAGGACACTGTTGGCAAAAACATGGCAGTTTGCCAAAGACCAACTGTAGAAGAATTTCCCACTTTATCAAACACAGAAGGTTAGTGTATTTTCCTGACCAGTCTTTGATTCATGGTGATGCAGCCCCAGGCAACATTCTAGAATAGGTCGACATTATGCAATAGCCTTATAAAACCAGCAGGGAGGAACCTGCCAACTTCTAGAAATGGTTCATCACCTCACAAAGGTAATTGGCCTAATATAATGTGTATGTTGTGTCTAAAGTCCAACTTCTGGCCAATGTCCACAGCAGGACATTTATGAATTGGGGTTTTATTTCCACTTTGTGAAAGTCTGTCATTTATTACCTTATGCAAGATTCTACTCATGGATTCCTGCTATGAATTATTAGGTGCTTGACATCTATGCCTCCATTCCTTTGTGCAGGCTGTTCCCTTTTATTGTGATTCCTTTCCCCATCCATGTCCCCTTCTTTCCCCCAAGACCCCCACTCATCTTTTGCTACTCAGCTCCAAAATCTCCTTGGCAAGGTGGCTTCTGTCTCCTCGGGGCATTTGCTCACCACTTGAGTGCACTTCTTCTTTCAAGAGATAATTATTAGATGCCTGCTGTATGCAAACACTGTGACAGACTCTAGGAACGCAGCAGTGAGCAAGACACGTTTTTACTAATTTGGAAGAAAACCGGGCGCCTGGGTGGCTCAGTTGGCTAAGTGACTGCCTTCGGCTAAGGTCAGGATCCTGGAGTCCCGGGATAGAGTCCCATATCGGACTCCCAGGTCTATGGGGAGTCTGCTTCTCCCTCTGATCTTGCTCTCTCTCACTCTCTCTCAAATAAATAAAATCTTTAAAAAAAATTTTTTTGGAAGAAAACCAGGCTTAACATAATTTCAGACCACATCATAGCATTCGTACCTACAAGTTTACCTGCAAGTTCCTCTTTTTAGGAAATAAAGGGTCCTAGGGGACAGAAATCTATTTTCTTTTTCTTTTTCTCTAACAGAAATGTATTTTCTGGTTGCTCGATTGCACGGACAGGTTAACAGGTCCTCCAAAGTTCCCAAGCTCCAGCCAGGGGGCTATCCTGCATTCTGGGTGAATCTGTCTCCTCATGTTTTGACAGAGTAGTCAACTGCATGCACTTTTAACTGATCCCCAGTTTAAGCTGAGGTCTATCCTACAGCTGCGAAAGCAAAATCACGTGAAAAGCAAAAGCTAAAGGGCTGATGCAATAGATTTTATCCTATTCATCTCCTCAATCAAAAACCAGCTGTGGAAGAGGTCCCATCTTCAAGATGCCTGTAGTGATACTGGTCTGGTTCATGCTTGTGATCACTGGTACTTATGTTTTCAAAGAATGACACCCACGTCTGAAATGTTGGAAAAGCGTGTGTCCACTCTAAGTCCCCAACACCCAATTTGGGACACATTAAGTCGGAGGTGCCTCCTGGAGGTCCAGGTGGCCACCTCAGGTCAGCATTAATGCACTTAAGAGCATTAATGGGGCCTGCTTCTGGAACATTCATGAACTGGCCGTCTGTCCCCTTGGATACAGGGACAATCCAACGGCATGAAATACACTGAAATAATAAAAATCTTGAAAGCGTCCTCACAGAAACTAAAATATTCCAACAGGATTTGAAAAAAGTGGCAGCCAACAGAGACCAAAATAAACCCCCATAGGCCTCTCTCCGTTCAACATGTTAAAATATCCCAAGACCTTTCTCAGCACATATATTATTCAAAGGTCAAAAAATTCCTTGTGCAAATACCTAAAATATCTACAGGATGTTTCAGCAAAATGCCACATTAAATTATTTCTCCACTATAGTTCAGGGCTGAGGCTCCAGAATGAGGAGAGGGGGTGACCCTGACCCGTGAGCCACCACATTCAGCCAGCTCTCGAGGTCTTCACCTTTGTCAGGAAAAAAAAAAAATCATTGAATTATTTTTCTTCATATTCTGGAATTAAAATGTATCCTTTGGCTAAGGTTATGTATCTTTGCCTTGGTGACATTAATTAAAACAAGGTTCTATCAAGTAGGATTCTTGGAGGTGCGAGTGAAAGAAAAACTGAACCCCCAAAACTTGGACCCCTCACAACCGCAAAGTGCAGAGGCAGACTTGCCTGGGGCACAACTGACTTCAGGGCTTTTTTGCTGCCATTGAGATAAGACAGCTCTCAGCTTCCTGCTGCCTCTCCCTTCTGGGCACTGTGATCGTTTTCCATCTGCATGTGGTATCAAGATGGTTATGACAGCTCTAAGTTTCAAATCCTCTCAAAGTCATTGGTTAACTGTGAACCAGAAGGCCAGGCAAGTCGCCAAACCTCTCTGTGCCTGTGTCCACATCTGTAGAATGGGGATGTCAATAAAGTACTTCATACACAGAAAAATGCTTAATGACAATAAATGTTGTTACTGTAACGCAGTTCCCTATTAACAATGAAGAACACCAGTTTTTCCTGTGAGAGAGTGCTAAAAAGATATTCTAAAACTACCAAATCCACCAGACCTTAATACTCTCTCACTTAGAATCATACCCTTGATTCTAAGGAGGCTTTGGCTTAACATTTTAACCTGCTAATAAAAGTTGTAAGAGCAGGAAATTCAACAGAGACAAGTTGATACTCTGTGTGCTTGAATTCCTGAATAGAAAACCCTACACAGGGGCTCACGTAGTCTTTTGCTGGGATGGATGACCAGGTGGCTGACCCAAAAGGTTGACTTGGAAATAGCACTTGAATTTTTTAAAAGAACACACAGCGTTTTGGGGTAGACTGTGTTCCCATGGCAGGGAATGAGTTGTCAAACATGAAGCTGGGTGACCCAAACAGAAAGTGCATATTTCAAACTTCGCTTATTTGCAAGTTGCTTCTGAATGCTTCAACATTAACTACAAGGCAGTAAAGACATGACAACTGGGTAATTTGAGAAAGAGGTTGTGGTGTGAGCCCCTCACTTTGTCATTTTGCCTTTCACATCTTAAGCTTCAACACCAGTAAAATGGGCTACTGCACATCAAATCTTGAATAAAGACTCATTCTAGGGGCACCTGGGGGGCTCAGATGTTAAGCGTCTGCCTTCAGCTCAGGTCATGATCCCAGGGTCCTGGGATCGAGCCCCGCATCGGGCTCCCTGCTCAGCGGGAAGCCTGCTTCTCCCTCTCCCACTCCCCCTGCTTGTGTTCCCTCTCTCGCTGTGTCTCTCCCTGCCAAATAAATAAAATCTTAAAAAAATGAAGAAGACTCATTCTAGATTATCGTCATCTGTACCTCCCCGACCATCGCCCACCAGACCTACAACTCTATTCTCAGCTCCCTTGAAGATGGAATAAACAAAGTTTCTGGATTACAGATGGGATAATGAATTTTTGAATGTTGGTAATGGAAGAGACCTTAAAAATGATCTCCTTCAACTTCTTCAGTTGACTAGTGAGGAAACTGAAATCCGGGAAGAGTTGATTTGCTCAAATGATTAAAATCGTAGGATCATCTCATCTCAGGGCTCATTCCATACCAGTCATAAATATGAAATCCCCTACTGAGTTATATTCTTACACTCATAGCAACCCTGTGATGTTGACAGGGCAAATACTTTCACAGGAGACTTATGGCACATGCCCAAATACCTTGAACACATTCACCAGCACGGGTTTGGCAAAGAAAGGGAGAGGGGAAAGGGAGGTTGGAAGCCACAGGCAAGCAAGCAAGAACAATTTAAATATCGCAAATAAAACATTCCCTGTCTGGTTAGCAAGATTACTCCTCTGTTAACATAAAATGTCTGTGCTGCAATGAATATATGCCAAAGTGCTCTTTTACTTTCTGTGATGGTTCGGTGGGGTGGGCAGATGAAATCTTAAGAACCTTCTAGATTGTGATAATGGAAATGTTCTAAATCTCACTGCTCAATACAATACCTAAGAGACACATGTAACCACTAAACTCTTTATTGGAGTCCTATGAAAATGTGGCTAGTGTTACTGAGGAACTGAATTTTTAATTTTATTTACTTTGAATTAATTTAAATTTAGCTATCCACAGGTGCCTGGTAGCTACTGCACCAGACTACACAGCTCTAGATGAATAAAGCTGCCCAGAACCTTACTTGACCTGACTGTAAGCGTGCATGTGTGTGTGTGTGTGTGTGTGTGTGTGTGTGTTTGGGGGGGGGTATCTAAAGGTGTGTCATAATAAATGCTGAAATCAGATCCCCCAACAGCAGCGCCAAAAGTAAGTATGTATGAATCAGGATTCCTAGTTGCAAACAACGCTAATTGAAGCAGAAAAGGGACGTATGAAAGGCTATTGGGTCATTCACAAAGTCTCTGGAAGGCCGACAAGCAGGCCTGGAGACTCCATGGCCAGAACCAAAGCACAGTCCTACTTTAGAGCTGGTCTGGAGGAAACACCACAGCCCCAAGGCTGGACTCAGTAAAGTAACCTGCCCAGCAGACTCCAAAGATGCTGGGCCCTGGGTTGCCACCCCATGGTCCCTGCCATGGCTGCTGGGGGACACTGGATGGATCTGCTGCCACCATCACCAGATCGACCACTGTATAGTGCCTGCTACTTTGCACTGCAGGCTTCTGCTTCCAAGTCCAGGGCAAGGACAGCTCCCTGGGAGGAAACCCAGGTCACATGTCTATGCTCTAGCTGCAAGGGAAGCTGGAAGAGCAAGAATCTGGCTTCCAGAGAGGGAAGCAAACTCTAAGCTGCAGAGTTCCCCCAAACAGAAACAAACATCTGTTCCACCTGCCTTCTGGGGAGGAAGGCTAACATGCTACCAGCAGCAGGCCTCCCGGAGGACGCGAAGACCCGCAGACAGAACTGAAGACCCGGGGGTCCGGGGCATGTGGTAGATTAAGTGCTGGCGTGTAAGACGCTATCTACTACCATGGGGAAAAGAGAACATGCCAGAGAATTATGGGGAGGTGAGTTAGCAAGAATTTTGAGAGACAGTCAAGGGTTTTAGAGTGGCAGCTATGATAAGTGAGATTTTTGTGAAGTATATTTCCTTTGGCTACATTTTCACAGGACTCCAATAAAGACATTACTTTTTGAGACTTTTTTGGAGTTGTGTGTGTTGTATAATTGGGATGATTGTATACATGTAGTTCTTGCTTTTTAAATGTACTCCTGAATACAATAGGGATCTTTTCCTTTATGTACACTTCTATGCCATCATTTTTTAAAAAAGTTTTCATATATTTTAGAGAGAGAGAGTGTGTGGGCAAGGAGGAGGAAGGGCAGAGGGAAGAAGGGAAAGAATCTCAAGCAGACACCACACTGAACACAGAGCCCAACTTGGAGCTTGACCCCATGACCCTGATCAGGATCATGACCTGAGCCGAAACCAACAGTCGGTCACTCAACCAACTGAGCCACCCAGGCGCTCCCATGCCACACCTGCCCAAATACACCATATTTTATTTAACCAACCCCCTGCTGACGATCGGTTAGATTATTTACAGATTTTTTTTCTTCTGAACCGTGCTACAAGCATCCGTGTACATAGATTGCTGTGTACTTGCCCAGCCATACATTCAGGTAAAATTCCTGGAGAAAGAGTTGCTAAATTAGTGGCTAACCACATCTAACAGGTTGATTTACATTTTTAAGGAAATTCTCGAAGGTAGTAATAATTTATTTTTCCATTTAGGGCTGGGACCAATGAATAGGGCACTTCACCCTTGGCTCAAAATTTAAGGAGCATTTAATAACTCAGTAATTAAGACAAATACTGTCTCAGTGCAATATTTTAAAAATCAAAATGAATGCACAGAAGTCCATGATGAACAAAATAACAGAATTTTAAATAAAGGCACCATCAGTATTACTGATTTTTCTTTTACCTCAGGCTCTGAGGCAATATGGCTTGGCATGGCGCTGTTCCCACCAACATGTTCTAGGGAATCTTCGGCATTTATAAATCCTTTTACTCTTTGCCATTTTGATAGGAAAAAAATGATATCTCATTTTTTTTTCATTTCTTTGATATTGAAATTGAAGATCTTATATGTTTATTGGCCATTCGTATTTCTTCTTTAATGAACAGGCCTGTTCATATTGATTCCTTACTTTTTCTATCTAGAGATTCATATTTTATTGATTTGTATATAATAAATATTAATATAATTACATATAATTTATATAATAGAATTATATATTATTATATATCCTGATATATATAAATGTATATTAAGGATAGTAACCCTTTGCTATCATACGTTTTGCAAATATCTTCCTGGTTTTCATTTTCCTTTTAACATCATTTTTTTCTATTTATTGTTTAAATGTTTATATAGTTGAATTTGTAGATCACTCTCTCTTTTTATTTATTTTTTTTAAAGATTTTATTTATTTATTTCACAGCGGGAGAGAGATCACAAGGAGGCAGAGAGGCAGGCAGAGAGAGAGGGGGAAGCAGGCTCCCTGCTGAGCAGGGAGCCCGATGCGGGCCTTGATCCCAGGACCCTGAGATCATGACCTGAGCTGAAGGCAGAGGCTTTAACCCACTGAGCCACCCAGGCACGCTCTCTCTCTCTTTTTAAATTCCCCTGTTTTTCACCTGCAGAAAGATCATTCCATTGTGATGGAAAATGAAGTCTTTTGAGTTTGAAAGCCTGGCTACCATTCCCTAGCCTGCCTGTAGCATAATCTCCATGTGCTTTATTTCTAACGGGGAGATAATGGGACGTCCTTCACTGAGTTCTGCGAAAATGAAATGAGTAATACAAAATGCTTAGAACAGCGCCGCGCACATAGTAAGTACTCAGTAAATGTTAGCTCTCACTATATGCTAACTATACACACACGAGCCTGTTTCTGAATATTCTATCTGTTCCATTTTTCTGTGTGTTCCAACTCCAGTGCCACAGTGTTTTAATTACCATGGATTTATACAGTGTCTTTTGATCTGGTTAAGCAAGCTCCCTTCTCATTTTTCTGGGTCTTTCACATTTTTCTTGGCTGTCCTCACTCATTTATACATACAAATGAATTTTAAAAGCTATTTGTCAAGTACCATAAAATCCCACTGGGATTTTTAACTGAAACTGTATGAAATTTATATATTATTTTAGGGAAGCATGACATCTTTACAATATGAGTCTTCCTGCCCAGGAACATGGTGTTTCTCTTTATTTAGTCAAGTCTTCTTTTTACTTTTCTAGCAAGCTTTACAGTGTTCTTACCGTACATCATGCACATTCTTGGTTTACTTGGTATTTTTAAATTTTTATTGCTATCATGTTATTACTAGCAATGACATATATGGGTAAATGGTTGGTGTCTGTATGTTTTGTGTCCAGCCTTTGTTTTGAGCCCTTTTATTTGTTTATCCAAAATTAATGTCTAGTCATGTCACTTATGAGCCTAAAATCCTGCAGTCCTCCAAGATGATGTTTGCATTTCTGGATCCAACACACGTTCATTTTTTTTCATAGACAACAAATACGTGTTGAGCGCCTCTTCCATGTCAGGTGCTGTGGAGCACCAGCGGTTCATCAATAAACAGACAAAAATCCCTGCCACTAAGAAGCCCACATTCAGGAGGAAGTTGTGCTTTGTATTAGCTCATGTCCATGGATCCGTCCCATCTCCTCTCCTTCTTCCCAGGTGCTGTATACTTCAACTATACTGAATTAGTTGCACTTCTACACGTCTTCCTGTTGGACATCTCTTTCTTTCCCTTGCTCTTTTTCCACTTGTCATCCTGAAATGCTACTTTTATACCCTTATGACTCATGTCAAGTTTGGTCTACTCTTGGCAACTTTCCATGATCCCCCATGAAGAGTTTGGAGGTCTCCTTTACATAGCTCATTGACCTCAGGGCTGACTTCTTCATTGAAATATAATTGTTGTTCTATTGGTCCATGAGTTCCTAAGGTCAGAAATGGGTCTTGACCTTCTTTTTGCTACCTAGTGACATGGTATCAGGTGATATTCAATACATTTGTTGAAGGTAAAAATGTATTGAGTTGTTTGGGGCCACAGCACGATCCCCGCATGTGTCACAGTAAGTGGCCACAAAGGTCAGCTCTGGACAGTGCTTTGGGCAGTCACAATTAGATTTACAGGAATTCAAGGGAGATCACCAAGGCTGAGTGCAATAGGCACAGTTGTCCGGGGTGGGAGGTGGACCTGTAGGTGGACATTGAAGGAGCTTGAAACTTCTGTCAGCTCTTTCACCCCACTCCTTCTCCTCCTCTACACAAAAGTGCCTAGGATCAAGGATAAGATCCCACCCACCTGCATTTAAAAATGGGGTGCTACGGATAGGTCCAGGCTGAAGTCACTGACCAGGCCATGTTTTATAGGGATGAAGCCGTAGGACAAGGTGCATCAATGAACTTATGTGTTAGAATCCCAGTCCTTGCCAGTCTGCTCCTCCTTGTGAGGGCTGATATGGTCTGTATGGATCTCTGTCAGGTGTGGGGTTTTGGCAGGAAGGAGGTAGAACAAGACTTTCTGACACCAAAGTCCTCATCAGGAAATGTGTTGTCCCAAAAGTCCCAATCCATGGGTTGCCTCTTAAGCAAAAATGAACTTTGTGCACTTCATCAAGATAAAAAGCTCTGCACAGCAAAGGAAACAGTCAACAAAACAAAGAGGCAACCCACAGAATGGGAGAAGATATTCGCAAATGACACTACAGACAAAGGGCTGATATCCAAGTTATATAAAGAACTCCTCAAACTCAACCCCCAAAAACCAGATAATCGCATCAAAAAATGGGCAGAAGACATGAACAGACACTTCTACAAAGAAGACATACAAATAGATAACAGACACATGAAAAAATTTCATCATTAGCCATCAGGGAAATTCAAATCAAAACCACATTGAGATACCACCTTACACCAGTTGGAGTGGCCAAAATTAACAAGACAGGAAACAACAAGTGTTGGAGAGGATGTGGAGAAAGGGAAACCCTCTTACACTGTTGGTGGGAATGCAAGTTGGTGCAGCCATTTTGGAAAACAGTGTGGAGATTACTTAGAAATTAAAAATAGAGCTACCCTATGATCCTGCAATTGCACTACTAGTTATTTACCCCAAAGATACAGATGTAGTGAAAAGAAGGGCCATATGTACACCAATGTTCATAGCAGCAATGGCCACAATCGCCAAACTGTGGAAAGAGCCAAGATGCTCTTCAACAGATGAATGGATAAAGAAGATATGGTCCATATATACAATGGAATATTACACCTCCATCAGAAAGGATAAATACCCAACTTTTGTATCAACATGGATGGGACTGGAGGAGATTATGCTGAGTGAAATAAGTCAAGCAGAGAAAGTCATTATCATACGGTTTCACTTACTTGTGGAACACAAATGGAATAACATGGAGGACATCAGGAGAAGGAAAGGAAAAGTGAATTGGGGGAAATCAGAGGGGGAGACGTGAAAGACTGGACTCTGAGAAACAAACTGAGGGTTTTGGAAGGGAGGGGGTGAAGGGATGGGTGAGACTGGTGGTAGGTATTAAGGAGGGCATATATTGCATGGAGCACTGGATGTGGTGCATAAACAATGAATGTTGGAACACTGAAAAAATAAAAAAAATAAAAAAATAAAGGAAATGTGTTGTGCTCCATGAACAGCCTAGTTCACTTAAACTCAACATCAGAGTATGGGCCTCACTAGTAATAAAGTGTCTACCAAACCAGTCTCATTCCAGAGAGGCAGTCTAGCATAATGATCAAGTACCTGGCCTTGGGATCCAGAAAATCCTTGTATTTTCACTTATTAGCTATGTGAGACCTAGGACATTAAGTCAGGTTGAAAGTGAGTGGCCCTAAAGAGGAAAATTTATGATGGAGGCCAAAAAAGTCGTTCCATGAAGATCAATATATTATAACAGCTTACAAGGTACACTTGGTATAGAGCGCAAAGTGTTTAAGGGCTTGAGACAGACTACATGGGTTCGAATCCCAGCTTCTCCATTTAGTAGCTTTGTTTCCTTAGGCAAATGACTTGACCTGTGTGGTCTCAGTTGTTGTATCTCTAAAATAGGGATGCTAATAGTAGCTATTACATAGAGCTACTGTGAAGATTATAAGGGTTTATGCAAATTGAATGCTTGGACCAGTGCATGGCACAGACTGTGTAGTTAAATATTTGTTAGCTGTCGATATATTATTGTGACTCCAAGATCACATTGTATCTGGTACTGTTTTAGCGGACTGAGAGAGTATGTTGAGAGAGTTTTACCATTTTCCTGGCAAAGTCACATGTAAAGAGCACAAAATTCCTGCACTAGGAAAGGCCTGTGGGACCCAGACCTAATGAAATTTGTGCAAAATGAAGACTGAATACCCACCAACGAACACCTCATAGTCAGAGGATATGGCATGAGCTGGAAAGAGGACTCATTTATGGGTCAAGGCAGGTTTCAAAGGGACATCAAACCATAAATACACCTTCAGACCTTCTGAGCAACAGCTCACCTGGGGGCTTCGGAGAGCTAGCATTGAAGAGAACAAGGATTCCTTTCTGGGGACTAAGGAGCCCCATCCTGCAGGAGATACAGCCCTCCACATGCAAATCCTCCCAGTGGGAAAGGAGAAAGGTGGCCTTGGTCCCAGGTCAGGGGGGGGATCTGATGCTGGCATTTATTTCTAGGGACAAGTAAGTTCATCCCAAGAGCTGTGGGTGGGCAGGAATTTAGACTGGTGGGGCAGCCCCCCTATAGCACAAGTTAGGCTATTATACCTCATTTTCATCCTTTAAGTCAGAACCCGATGACTTGAGGGAGAGAGAGGTGGAAAGGGTGTTGTCATTACAAATGCCACCATGACTCAGCCAATCCAAAAAGCCAGGAAAGGCTAACTGGAGAGAAGCAGCACGTGGCAGGTGGCTCACGGCTTTTCACTAAGGTCCTGGATGATACGGGTCGTGTACGAACTGGAATTGACATCTGGCAGTTTGACTATCTCCTGTCCCCCATTCCCCACCCCACAGGCAGCTGATGTTTCCTAGGTGTGGTTCCAGGGACACAACACATACAGAAAAAAATCTATGCATGAGTGTATGTGTGTATGCGTATCTTTCTTTTAAATGTTAGTTTTTATCATTTTACTGTATAGCTTAGAGATCGTTCACCATCCATATATAAAGAATTCCCTTTTTTTGACTTGAATGGTAATCCAGTGTATGTATAAATCATAATTTATCTAATCTGTCTCTGATTAAATGACATTTAAGTCACTTCCTATCTTTTACTACTACATATAATGCTATAACAAGTACTTTTGCAAATAAGTCATTTTGCATTGGTGTGACTATATTTGTAAGATGAATTCCTCAAAGTAGGAGCGTCTGGGTGGCTCAGTGGGTTAAAGCCTCTGCCTTCAGCTCAGGTCATGATCTCAGGGTCCTGGGATCGAGCCCCGCATCAGGCTCTCTGCTCAGTGGGAAGCATGTTTCCTCCTCTCTCTGCCTGCCTCTCTGCCTACTTGTGATCTCTCTCTGTCAAATAAATAAATAAAATCTTAAAAAAAAATCCTCAAAGTGTTAATCACTGGGTCAAAGCGTAGGCTAATGCATTTGGATTCCAACCATGATGGGGATTCATTGAAAGTTATTAGCCAAAGAATGAATATACAGATAGTATTTTAAGAAACTGACTTCATATATAACTAATTTGATACAATAGATTATGAAAGACGAGGGAGTATAGGGTTATGCTAAGATCATTAATGAAAATGACCAGGACAGCCAACATTTTGGGCATAAAGGAGTATTTTCTCACCCATAAAGATTATCTCCTTCCCATCTCCAAAACCATACAGGCTTTCAAACAAGTCTCACCCAGACAATGGAGAAAGAACACAAGGGAAGAAAAGCTTCCTGGATGGGAAATTAAAGAACCAGGGAGACTAGAAACATCATCAGATGGTGCCATTAATAGAAACAGAAAATTCTAGAGATAGAGTTGTCCTATCAGCTAACAGGGCCCAGAACATACTGGCCCCAAAATGGAGAAAATCTCTGATCTCCATATTATCTGAGAAAAATTTAACAACAACGACAATAATGATAATAATCTGGGAGAAATGATTAGGTGAAAAAATATAGATTTACCTTCACTTTTTGGAGTTGGAAGATAACCTGGAGTTAGAATATTTGACGATGGATTGAAATGAAAGAGTTTCCAATAAAAAATTATCCCTGCAGGCTTTGTCCTCAGAATCTGCCATCTCAGATTTGAACCATGCCCTATGCTGCTCCCCTGTCATTTGGCAATGACAGTGTGAAGGCAGATCAAGGTCCTGTTGATGTCTCCCCCAGTATGAGCTCAGCCTGCAGATGCCTAGTTCCTTGGTAATGTAAGACAGATGCCAAACAAGCTCAGCTTACTGATTAGCTGGGAACTCCTTTAAGGAAAGCATATATTGGCTAGAATCCCATAATTCAACCATCCAGTTAACCTTTTAAGTGAAAAAAAGACAAATATAACAGGGCCAAAGCTATATGTGGGGGGTGATGACAAGCAATTCTTTAGGAGGATAAAGGATCTTGGCCCAGTAAAAACACAAGCCTGTCTACATTCTGATCTACCTCTTGGGAAGTAGGCTCTAAAGTATTTAGTGTGGGGTGTGTGTGTGTGTGTGTGTGTGTGTGTGTATATATACCACAATAAAACTCTACCAGGTAAGAGACTTGATCTGTTTTGCTAACTGATGTATCCCATTTCCCCAGTGGTTAGAATAATTTCAAGCACATAGTAGGTGCTCCATTAAAAGAAAGAATGCATTTATTGTGAATGAGTGAATGAAATTCACAAATCCACTGGATGCATGTGTCCTTGCCTGTATTTGTGGATATCACTACATAAAAAATCATATCTACCAATTCTTCCAATATTAGTGTTCTCCTGAACCCCATCCCTTGGCTTCTCAGTCTCTCAGAGAAATCTCACTCGGGGGTTTCCAATCTCATCTATAAATGCCAGACTCCCAGAACTCTCTCCATCCCAGACTTCCATCAACTCCCAGATCTGGGTATCTACCTAGCATCTCAACATCTGCACTCGGATAACTCAGAGATGCCCCACAATCAGTGTGTCCTCAGCGAAATATATGACCTGGCCCCTTTCAGATCTATTCCTTCTCACCCTTGAATTTTCCTACAACAATTAAAGAATAAAAACAAAGAGTATTATTTTTAGTAGCTATCATGCTTATTGTTTAAACTGTCATTCTCCATTCTTTAATAAGGTCTAGTTCTCAGTTCTAGTCCAGAGCTTCCTGACTGATGTGCGAATGTATGCCGCAACTGAGTGATAGGTTGAGGCCCAAGAAAACAATCTTTTCGGCACATGGGGCATCTGGGAAGAACCTAGGGATGCCAACCACGCTACAAGCCAGATGCCTTAGGCATAAGCACCCTCAGCTGTTAACCTGTTTTCTATGCGTGCCATATCAAGAGGGTTCAAAAGCAAAGCATTGATCTTGCCTTCAGTCCACAAAAATCTCATTAATTCTCACGCATTTCATCAACACCATAGCTAGCACTTGTATTGGGACCTCACATACAGCAAGATCCTAAATGCCAGGCGAATCATCAGATAATGCGCAAATGCTGCCCCTGAAACAAATAATACATTATATGTTAATTAAAAATTAAAAAATAAAAATATGCAAATGCCTCAGCGTTTAGGGACTCTGATGGATGTTGTTGTGGAGTCCAGAAAATGGGGAAGACTTTAACTACCGCTCTGTCTTAGTCTGCTCGGGCTGCTCTAAAAAAATGCCATAGCATTGGTAGCTCTTCACAGCAGAAGTTTATTGCTCCCACTTCTAGAGGTAGAGATGTCCGAGATCAAGGTGCCAGCAGATGTGGCGTGTGGTGAGGGGCCACTTTCTCAGAGATGACTGTCTTCCCTCTGTGACTTCACACGGCTGAAGGAGGGAGGAAGCTCTCTCTGGCTCCTTGTACAATCCCATTCCTCCGGGTTCTGCCCACATAACTTAATGGCCTCCCAAAGGCCCTGACTTCTAATATCATCTC
Organism: Ailurus styani; assembly: GCA_002007465.1. Taxonomy (NCBI): domain Eukaryota; kingdom Metazoa; phylum Chordata; class Mammalia; order Carnivora; family Ailuridae; genus Ailurus; species Ailurus styani. Next base: position 2,603,952 of record LNAC01000070.1, on the reverse strand, counting down.
CTTCGGGTTAGGTTTTCAACCTATGCATTTGGAACAGACACAGACATTCTGTGTCCGTAGTACTGTCCGTAGTACAGCCCGTAGTACTGTCTCTAAATGTCTCTCACATGTAGGCAAAGACATCAAGGTCTAAGGTAAAGTTACTTATCTTGGATTATACTAAGACTCTGGAAGGTTCCCGGTCCTGTGTGCTCCTGCTCCCAACATTACACCCTGCTGACCCACTGGAGACTTCTCTGAAAACTAAACTTTTCTTTAGAATGAATACATAGTGACTGTCTTATCCTCAACACTTAACACTCAAACAAAACATGCTTTGGCCTTTCCATGCTAACTAACAGAGCTTTATTGTGTTTGTTCCTTGATATCTAATTTCCAGACTGAATCAGTGATGAATTAAGTAATATTCAAATGGTTTATTTTTATGAGATGATTAAATTCCAGTGTTTGGCCTTGAATTTGGAAAATGAATGTTTTTATTTTACCCCAGTTCGTATATTTTTTTTCCTTGCCAGAACTATGCATTTCTGACTGTTTCAACTCTAGAAGTGCAAAAAAAATCATTTTGATATAGTTTATTTTACATTTAAGGATGTAAAGAGGATCTGGTAAATACACAAATCAAATAAGTGAGAGGAAATACCATTTGAACAGGGACCTCACATTGATCCCAAAGCCTGAGGTGGGAAAGTTCAGGCTTCCCGGGAGAAGGAAAACATGGTCCTGCGAGGACATTTCTCAAGTCCTGAAAACTCAGGCATTTAGAAATATATGTCGAAGTTACACTAAAAAGTATTCGGAGCCAACAGCATCCACATCCAGATGGTAAACTTTTCAACAGTATAATATAAATCAACTCCGCAGAAAGCAACATGAATGAGGAACACCTCACAGAAGCTGGAAAGGACACTGTAAACATTTTTTGGATTAAAATGAAAGGCAGAATCAGACCTATGAATACAGAAAACAAACTGGCTGCCAGAGGGGGAGAAGAGTCGGGGTTTGGGGAAAATGGGTGAAGGGGAATGGGACAGATACGGAAGGAGTAAGTCATAGGGAAAAAAAGGCACAGCATGAATAGTCAATGATATTATAATAGTGTAATGTAGCTCCACTTGTGATGAGCAGAGCATAATGTATGAACTTGTCGGATTGCTAAGTTGCATACCTGAAACTAATGTAACACTGAGAGTCAACTATAATCAAATAAATAATAATAATAATAATAAAGTTAACTTAAAATAAAAAACATAGTAATAATGCCTAGCAGAGACTAGTCTTCAGGATGTTCAGTCAAGATGCACAAATCAGGGGCTCCTGGGTGGCTCAGTTGGTTGAGGGTCTGCCTTTGGCTCAGGTCATGATCCCAGGGTCCTGGGATCAAGTCCCTGCTCAGCGAGAAGCCTGCTTCTCCCTCTCCCTGCTGTTCTCCCTGCTTGTGTGCCTCTGTCAAATAAATAAAATCTTAAAAAAAAAAAATGCACAAATGAGGGGAATGGATGGTCCAGAGCGCCTATATGTCCATATGGCCTCTCTCTTTCCATGTCTTTCCTTTTATCTCCTTTCCGTTCCTTCTTTTAATCTCTCATTCACTTTCCCAAACTCTCTTTCTTGTTAGCTTTGGTGCCTCCAGTCCACCTGAACTTATTCCTATGACTTCCCACAGGCATTCAACGCAATTAATCGAGACACCAAACTTAATGGAAACTGGTGCTTCTCTCCTGAGGGCTCAGGCTGTTCAGCCTGCAAGCTCCCCCCAGTGAAAATCTTTTTAGGACAGGTTCCTGCTGAGCGTGGGAGCCTAACCAGAGATCACACACAACCTACAAAAGCTTATTCCCACCTTTTTATAATTGTTTCTGTTTTTCAAAGGAAGAAGACTTCTATGGCTTCTCGTGCTATCTTTATATGATGACTCACTTGCCTTTTGGCCTGTACTTTTCCTGTTTCAGTCAGTCTTGCATCTCCAGCTGTTTCTGCTGTTTCTTCAGATGATGTCTGGTACATGGCTGTTCTCTACCCCACACACATCCTGGTATAAATGAGGTAATTCTATGGTTATTACCCTAGTCTCTTCTGAGCTACTCAGATCTTGGCTCTTCTGTCTGCCTCATGGGCCTGGCACCTCCTGGACCCTGGCCAGCCTGACCAGAGAGGACACAAGCCACCTCAGTGTCACTCCTGAATTAGACCCAGAATCAAACAGGCTACCCTGGCGGGGTCCTCACAGTGTTGGGAAGAAGCCCAGGAGTCCAAAAGCCTCAAGCAGTTGTCTTCATGAACACCTTCTTCTCTAGCCACCACCATTTCATGTCATGCTTTCCAGACCCCACTGGGGCAAAAGTCCTAACTATTACCCAAAGTCTCGCCAACCCACTTTCTTCAGGAACCAGGACTTTCTCTTATGATTGGACTGTCACATTGGGTCAATATTATTGGATCTTATTACCAGCTCAAACCAAGGCCTAGTCTGCCCTGTAACTGAATATTGGATATTTGACAACCAGACATCCAGTCCTTCAGCCAAGCCACCTCTGCCATACTGACTCCCATAACCTCATCCTTCTTCCCTTTCCCAGCATAGGGCTAGGATGCCAGCACCATCAATGGCCAAACCAATGTCTACATTGGCCAGTTGATTTTTTAGATGTACAATATGAGGCCACCTGTCTCATTCCCAGGCCATTGGTTATGCCTATCTTCCCAAACTGTTTCTGTTTTTTAAAAGTAAAACAGATTTTGATGGGGCAATATGAATTATTTTGGCTTCCTTGGCTCCACTAAAAACATGCTCCTTTCCCCTTGCCCTGACTGAAGGCTTTACTCGTGACCTAATTTTCTCCTTGGAGGCTGGAAGGGGTCTTCCCAGGTCCCTGTCAGCCTACAATTGCCAGATTTAGCAAGTGAAATGCAGAATTGCTATTTATATTTGAATTTCAGATAAACAACATCATTTTTAGTGTAAGTATATCCCACACATTTTTTGGGACATACTTATACTAAAAAGTTATTTGTCATTCATCTGAAATTCAAATATAACCGGGCATCCCATATGTTACCTAGCAACCCTATGCCAGTCTAATGAGTCGGATCCAGACAACAGGTGACCAAACTATCCTCATTGGGTCCTGACATAGAATTTATATGTCCAGTGGGTACCAAATGGCTAACAGAAACCATGAGTTTTCTGCTTCACATGTTTTTGATCCTCGATAATGTTATAAACATAAGAAGACACATCAAGACTTTCTTGGGAATGATGTGACTGATACAGAAGGGAAAGAACTCTGACAAGTGGAGTTATCACAATAAAAACCTTTCCTTTCCCTTTTTACACGATTTTCACTCCTCAATTACATCGTGGAACAATTTGGGCTTATTTAAAATCTTACTTGTGCCTTGGCTGACATAACAATTGCTCACATAGGAAAACACTCAGACAGTTCAGCGATTTCCCAGCTGCAGATGATAAAATGTTCTAGACATTCCAGTCAACCTGGCAGAAAAGTCCAGGCCCAGTGGCATCCGAAAAGACACATAGAAATCACATGGGCACCACAGACGTGGTAATAAATAGAAAAAGAGTACATCTGCTTAACAAAGCTGGCTAGAATCAGTATTCTGGGGTGTATCATTCTAAGGAGCATTGGCAGACAAGTGACCCAGTGATGTCCTGCTCGAGACACTTCTAATTCTTCGGGGCAATGGCACAGAAGAAGTGGAAGAAGAGATATTCTATCCTCCAGGAGCTTACATTCTCCCCCCTGCCCCCCGCCCCGCCTCTCCAGAGGGAACGGGAGGGCATTGTGCCCCACTCTTCATATGTACATAGAAGAGAGAGGTCTCCCTCTAGTCTCTCCATGAACACGCAGCTTTGAAGGAATATATCAAATCCCATCCCCTCCTCACTGCATGGGCTTCTCTGACTGCCTGCTGAGATTGAACTGGTCTGGCCTCTTACTCTCTTTTGGACCTGCTAGAACTCCATCGGGGCCTGGGCTCTGCTCCTAGCCCCTCTGAAAACCATACCTGTATCAGGCCCCATAGTCCAGAAAGGCCTCTTCTAAGCCAATAGCTCCAAACTCTGAATTTTGGCATAACAAATTTAGTATTACATTTTGCTTCTTATGCCTTTTCTCAATTGATTCAGAATGAAAGTGAGATTAGAGCCCCCAACCCAACTCAATTTTCAACCTCATCAAAAGAAGTTTTCCTAACTCTATGACTCAGAGCATGACTTAAGATATGAGTAAAGGTAGAACATCTATAACCATGCTGAGGGTGTAAGTACCGTGGTGAGGTGAATTCTTTACCTGGAGACAGCATTAGGAGAGCCTTTCTGAAGGAGATACATTTTTTTAACCAAACTGAAATGGATATAACAGACATGTGCTGATGAATGGGCATTTCTGAAGAAAACACAAGGCCCAGACAAAAGGCAGGGGCTGGGCTGGGTTACATTTAGAGAAACGGATGGAAACCAGAGTAGCTGCCTGGAAATGGAGGGTTCGTGGGTAGATACAGAGTGAGTGAGGCTGTAGGCCTGGGATTGGAGCAGCTACGAGCTGGTTTTATGGGAAAACTGCCCGTTTGTACTTAGCCTCCATCTCCTGGAACCAGACTTGGCCCTGTGCAGGGAGGAGTAAACGATAATTCAGCGCCAAGTCACTTGTATTCTAAGCTGTCATTTTGCCTCCTTACTACTATGCACCAGAGTTTCCCTAAGTGCAAAGACCTCTTTGACTGGACCACAACTGTACATTTCCAAATCCTTTAATTCTTAGTATTCTTACCTGGAAAGCAGACCCATGTCATGAGGTTGATGGAAAGATTAGAACTCTCATAAAAAAATTTCCTACATAGCACCTGGCACCCAGAAGTTATTAAAAATATATCAGTTACTTTTAATCCTTTTTTTTTTAAAGAGTATACATTAGGGTGCCTGGGTGGCTCAGTTGGTTAAGCATCTGCCTTTGGCTCAGGTCCTGGGATCGAGTCCCGTATCAGGCTCCTTGCTCAGTGGGGAATCTGCTTCTCCCTCACCCTCTGCCTCCCACTTGAGCTCTCTCTTCCTCTCTCTCTAGTACTCTCTCTCTCTTTCAAAGGAATAAATAAAATATTTTGAAGGAGGAGGAGGAGGAGGAGGAGGAGAGAGAGTATACACCAGTGGAACAGCACACTTAGAGTCCAGTTGACCTTGGGTGCTGTTATAGATACAGCTCCCCATGAAGTGGGTGCCAAGATGGAGACCTGAGTGCAGGAAGTGTGTGGGATGTTGCACAGGAGAGCAAGAGTAGTAGGGCAGTGGAGAGGAGCCTAACTGCAATGCAGTCACCACTCATGCAGTCAGTTTTGGAGTGCTCTCATGCTCCAATGGCCCTTTAGAAATGCCCTCCTTCAGGCAAAGAGATAGGGCACTATACACTGTCACCCACCAGACACTGGCTATGGGCTGCCCCTTGGAGGTAGCTGTCTTCAGCTGAGAGCAATTCCTAGAGAGGGACTCATCTGAGAACTTCCAGCTGCCAACACTCCCAGCACTGGGGGGAGAACAGGAGGCTCCACCTACCCATGCACCCCAGCATCTATTACAGGTATTCAAGAAACATTTTTAATTGTCCTTGTTAATTATCTTTGTTGGATCAGCTAGTGACTGATCTTCATTCAGCTCCCTGTCCTGACCTGATGGACGCATTCAAGATCTACATCTTTGATCATTCTACTCATTTGGATGGTTGGGAACAGAGACTTATAAATTCTCAAGCAGAGGAGAAGTAGGACAAAACTGACATCAGCACAGTATTTTAATAGATGTTAGCGAGTGATCTTAGAATGTGGGAGAAATTAAAGGTAAGAAGACCACCCAGGAGGCTCTCAGAGTAGCCCAGACATGGAGCGATGAGAGTTCCTAGTCCATAGCGAGAGTATAAATCATAGTGTTGTATAAATCAAATAGGTCTGAGATTCCAGGCAGAGCAAGAGGAGAGGGACAAGCAGTAAATTGAATATAGTAATTTAAGGAGTAATAGGAGCACAATACCCACTGAGATGTGCCCGAGGACCTCAGAGATTAGCAATTGGTAGTAATGGTATCATTTGGGGTGAAATATGGCTAATTTGGCTTTTGACATGAAATATCCCCAGGCAAACAGAGATATGGCAGTGAATAAACAGACTAGTAATTTGCCTAGCTAATGAGATTTTTTAATTAACAGACATTCTTTTGAACACTTTTATGCTTTCAGAAAAATTGAGCAGAAAGTACAGTTTCCATGCATTCCCTCCTTCAACCATCCCCCGGTTTCCTCTATTAACATCTTGTATTAGTATAGTGCATTTGTTACAACTGTTACAATTGAGCCAATATTGATACTTACTATTAACTAAAGTCCAGAGATTAAATTAGGATTCATTCTTTGTCTTACACGTCCCATGGGTTCTGACAAATGTTCAGTGATGTGCATCTGTCACTGTAGCCTCACACAGAATAGTTTTCATCCCTGAAAAATCCCCTGTGCACCACCTTCCTATGTCCTTTATAGTTTGGGCCTTTCTAGCATATCAGAGAGTTGGAATCATACAGTAGAGCCTTTTCTGATTGGCTAGCTAAGATTTTGAACAGGATTTGGATTTGTTTGGAAATTCATTTGCTTTTAAAGATAATCAGACCATTTTCTGGTACTTGATTCACCTTTATTCATATGTTTAAGGCACGCTTTATATCGCTATCAAAGAAAGGAAAATAATATCACCTGCCGTAACAGAAGGAAACTGAAGTATATCATTTAGATAGACAGATTTAAATTCAAATCGTAAAATGGTCATCCATGAGCTAAGAAGAATCCTTCTCACCACCTGTCCATGCCGACACTTCAGGAAACACTGATTTGAATATATCCCAGCCCCTCTTCCGCTCCCCACCCTCTACTCTCAACTCCATCCCTTTGATCTGCAGTTTAGTGGCTGTGAAAAGAGAAGAGCAAAGGGAAACAGATGTGCTGCCTTCACGTGTCTAAACAGCTGAGAAGTAGAAGGAAACGGGGAACATTCAATAAACACCATGATATGCTAGGCACTGTGATGAGTGGTTAAAATATATTATTTGGTCCAAACCCCACAACAGCCCCTGTGATTGGGATTCTGATCTTCATCAGAGGGATCGGGAAGCCAAGGTTCTGAGGGATTCTAAACTGCCCAGCTAGTTAAGCGATTAAGCAGGGTCAAGTCCAATATCTCTACCCATTTGTCCAGACCATGCAGTCCATTATGGAGAAAGGGATTTACTCTCTGTTGCTTTAGGAAGCAGAACCAGCACCAAATGTTACATAAACATATTTCAGCTCAACAGAAGAACTTCCCTTGTGCTATTACGGCCTAGCAGTAGAAATAGGTTCCCTTAGGAAATGGGGAGCATCCCTCTACCAAAGTGTGCAGAGACCAAGCTGGAGACCACCTAGAGGGAAAGCCACAGAGGGTATGTCTCCCCCACCACCAAATGGAAGATAGGCTCAGGAGCTCTGGGCATCTCTGGGGCAAACATTCCATAACTCCAAGCCTCTGTGGCTCCTTGTGCTAACACATAAACTTCCAAAGAAGGTGCTGATTTGTTTGAATGTCGGCAGAGCATTAAATACTACTTTTGGGACACCTCAATCTTTCTGCAAGCCATATTCTTTCTGTAGCCTTTATTAGGGGTCACATGAAAGACATAAAGCATCAAAACAACTGTTTCCAGATGGACCTGACTAGCTGAATTATTTGAAAAAACATGTCATTGGAAAGCTGACAAGCTTCTGGAGACCAGGAAAACTTATTCCATAGGTCTATCAATACCACCTTGGATGGAGATAAAACAGCCTCCCTGTGATGAAGTATGCCGACTCGTGACTTGGGCATCAGCTTGCTGTTTAGCAAAAGGCTCTGAGATTAATCTTCTCTTTTGTCGGTAGATATTGGCACAGACCCTGGGACAACACATGGATAATGTTTTAGCTAATCCCTTAGCATCTTTATTTAACTACGCTTTAAGCAGCCTAAGAGTTCCTGGGAATGCTGAGAAGGGGCATAAAAAATAGATATTCTTATATTACCTCACTTTACTGGATGAACAAGTTCATGGTTCCAATGTATGTGAATCTGTCACTTCAGAAGGCAGAACTGAGCCCTTTAGAGATGACTTTTTATGTGAATTGCTTACACATGCAAGGACAGGCACATACCACAGGGAGAGTTCAGTAAATCCCACTCATTTGCAATGCCTTCATTCAAAAATATATACATAAAGGTAAGAAAAGCCATGACTTTGCTATCTCCTGCTCTGAAAGAACTGCAAGACCCTGGCCACTGGATTACTGAATGCCATCTCACTAAGGGCCCTGATTAGACTTTTCAGTAACTCTCACTCCAGTGTGATTCACAGGGGTTTTATAAACCACCAAAATCGTTTTACTAGTATGTATTAACATTGTATTTCAACAAAGTCTTCTGTTCAGATTCAGAAGATATGGAATGTCCCTATGCTTCAGAATAACAGACTCCTTTTGACAGAAAAGTGTCAATCTATTCTCCTCCAACCCAAGGCTAACATCCACCAATTTTTTCTTTCTTCCTTTCTTCCTTTTCTTTCTCTTTTTCTTTCTCTTTCCTTCCCTCCTTCCCTTCCCTCTCTCCTTCCTTCTTCCCTCCCCCTCTCTTCCTTCCTCTTTTTCTTTCCCTTTCTTTTTTCTTTCTTTCCTTCTCTCCTTCCTCCCTTCCTCCCTCTCTCTTTCTTTCTTTACGAAAATGAAGTCATTCCGTTCGGCCTGACAAAGGCAACACCATCCAATCATGGTCATACTGGAATGAAGAACCTTTTCCCATTTGGACACTTACTGAGATAAAAATGGTGGTTAAAATGCTTGTGTTTGGAGGTGCCTGGGTGCCTCAGTTGATTCAGTGTCCAACTCGATTTAGTCTCAGGCCATGCTCTCAGGGTCGTGAGACTGAGCCCCACGTGTCGCTCTCAGTACTCAGTGGGGAGTCTGCCAGAGACTCTCTCTCTCTTTCCCTCTGCTCCTCCCCCCATGCTCTCTCGCTCTCTCCCTCTGCCCCTCCCCCATGCTCTCTCTCATTCTCTCTAAAATAAATAAAATTTTAAAAATATTTAATCCTTGTGTTCACCGAGAAGCTTGTCTTAAATCAGCTTTGCGCATCCACAATGTTACGCACAAAATAAAGGCGCAGAGTAGATTTCCATGGTGGCCGTGTCGGGGAAACAGTATTTCTCAACCCTAGTTCCTGTTTTCTCCCTTTTCTGTCCTCTCCAACAGCCCCAAGGAGCTGAAGGCAGAGGCCACTGGCGGCCGTGTCAAGAGGCCCCCAACATTCCTGAGCTGAAGCAAAGCTATAGCACAGATCCAAGCAACCTTCTTGTACCTGCAGTGCTGTTATGTTACCCAAGGTGGGAAGATGAATGGAAATAAACATCTACTGAGGACGGATGGGACACCAAGTACTGCACTAATGGCCACTCAGCGAAAGCAGAGGAATAATAATTCCCACCAAGCCATCAGTAAATGTCATTTCCCTCCCCATGCCCATTTGCAGGTGAGAAAATGATGCTCAAAGTCATATTAACTGTAACAGTGTTAGAATACCAGACTTTCTATGTGCTTCCAGAATTCATTCTTTTACCACCACCCTGTGTTGACTCCCTTTAATTCTTGCGGATTTGGGCTATGTTTCCTCAGTCTCCAGCAGAGCTTTGGTGAACGGTTGACGCAGTTTGTGTCTGCGCATGCTCAAAGAAATCTGGCTGAGGGGCAGAAGGGGGCTCACAGCCCGCCTGCACTCTGCTCAGGAAGCCATGTCCCCTTCTCGGAGTTATGCATTCATCCCCTAGGGTGGCTGCAACAAATTACTGCAAACCAAGAAACTTAACATGACAGAAATTTATTCTTTCACTGTTCTAGAGGCCAGAAGTCTGAAATCAGGGAATCGGCAGGGTTGGTTCCTTCTGAAGGCTCAAGGGGACAATTCCTTCATGCCTCTCTCCTGGCCTATAGTGGTTGCTGACAATCTTTGGCATCTCTTGCCTTATAGCTCTGTAGCTTCAATCTCTGCCTTCATCATCTCCTATGTCACCCCCATGTTTCTCCTCTTCTTACAAGGACACTTGTCATTAGAATGAGGGCCGACCTGGTTAATCTAGAATGATTTCATTTCAGGGTCCTTAACTTAATTATATTACCAAGATCCTCATTCCAAATGAGGTCGCATTCACAGGTATCAGGGGTAAGGACTTGCATGTATCTTTTTGGAGCCACATCAAACCATTTCAGGCTGTCCACATGGAAAAAGAGCAGCTTTTCCTAATTGTTCCGCCTCAAAAGGATGTGATTTTCTATTTAACACAAAGACATCCATGGGCTAATGGATATCCTGATCCCCTCAATGTGTTCCCTGATTCCTATTGTCCATCAGTCTAGGATTTTAACCCATTTTTTCTCTGTAAGGTTATCAATCGTTAACCCATGGATGGGCCTCTGACAGCCTACTCAGCTCATGCTACCTCTCTGAGAAACAGAGCCTGGTGAAGTCAGCATGTGGTCAGGTCTGCAATTAGGTCTGCCTGCTGGACTTCATGGTGGGAAGACAGGCCCTGACGGCACAGGCTTTATCTGGTGAGGGGCTGTGAAAGATAGCACTAATGAAATCTATGGGCTTAACAACAAGCAGCAGCCCAGGTGAACAAGTAGCCTCCAAGAGTCACTCTATAGGCTCAAAGCTCATAGCAGCAAGAATGGAGGGATAGCCATTTTGGGAGGGGCGTACGGGAGGCAAGCGGAGAGAAGGGGCAACTGTCAGTCATCCAGATACTAGGCTGGGCCTTACGGTGGGATCTGGCCAGATACTCTCACAGAGTATCACATCCAAGGCCCAAAGTTAGGGACAGAGCCAGCCATAAAAAGGCCATACTGTAGTGCCCCAAAATGTGGGCTGTTGACCTTTCAATCTGTGTTAAGTCAGGGTCTGTTTGGGGCCCCAGTAGCCCCAGTGGAGGGAGAGGAGTCGTCTCGGACTGGAGCCAGGCTCAATGTCTGCTATGTCCTTGTCTTTCCTGACCAACCCTCCCCTGTTGCCCTTGCTTTCTAGGTTCATCCCTGGCAGGTGAGATCCAGTCTTCTGCATTCTCTTGCTCAGCCTCTTTTGATTCACTCAGTTCATACCATCTGTGATACTGTGGTATATAATAAGAAATATATATTTGGTCTTTGTCCTCATTTCTGGCACAGAGCGCCTAAAGCCTTTGGAATTTCCTATGACACACAATAAAGGTGTCTTTGTTATGTTAATGAGGTGCCTTTTAGAAAGCCCTTAGGTAACCTAAGGATGGGGGCTGGTGCCAGAAGAACCAAGCAAGTGATTAAAGTTTGGAAATTTCAGTCCCACCCAACCTGGGGAGAAGGGCTGGAATTTGAGTCCAATTGCCAAGGGTCAATGATTTAACCAACCATGACCATGTAATAAAGCCTCCATAAAACCCCAAAAGGATAGGGTTCAGAGAGCTTCCGATTTGGTGAACACGGAGATTTGGGGAAAGTGGTGCACCTGTAGAGGGCATGGAAGTTTCTGTTCTTCTGGCTATTCCTAAGTTAAATCCTTGTATAACAAATCAGTAACAGAGTTAGTAAATGTTTCTCTGAGTCTGTGAGCTGCTCTAGAGAGTTAATTGAACCCAGGGAAGGGGTCTTAGGAAACTTTGATTATAGCCAGTCAATGAGAAGAACATGTAACAATCTGGACTCACAGCTGGCATCTGACATACAAACAAGGGGTCCTGGAACCTCCAATCTACAGCTAGTTGGTTGGAAGGCCAAGTCATAACCTGGGCTTGTGACTAGTGTTTGGGAGGAGGTACAGTCTTGTCGGACTGAGTCCTTCATCTATGAAACCTGACACTATCTCAGCGTAGATTGTGTCAGAACTGAGTTGAAGTCTCAAACACCTTGTCGGTGTCCAGTAATTGCTTATTGGTGTGGACAAACACCCAGTACACACACACATACGCGTGCGCGCGTGCACGCACACACACAGGAATTGGGTACAGAACCCCAAATACCATCCCAGACCTTGCCCCGAGTCTAGGCTTCAATTACTCAATGCTGACTACAGGAGGCAAAGGAGAACTCACAAAGTGCGTGAGCTTTCCCTGGAAGATTTCCAGTGCAACTAAAGCAGGAAGCAAGCAGAACCTCATGATGATTTTATTTTTGGACTTCTTGCCACCAGTATAAATGAGTAAGAGTAGACGTTCAAAGACTTTCTAAGAATGCTTGTGTGTGAAAAGGCTTGACTGGATTGATTTCAGAAAGTAAACCTAAATTCCATTCCAGGAATTGTATAGCCTTGCAAGTTCTTGAGCTTCTAAATAAAAGTCTCTGGGAATCTAATAATACAGTCTTGATGGTACACATGTCTTTACAGTATTTATATTTAGCGATCATTTTCCACTCCGACATGATTTCCTGCCAAGAACATCACATTCCAATAGATTTTGTCATATGATGCTTGATGCTTATTTTATTGTTCCCCAAACCATCATTGCCATGGAATTTGGGGCTTATGATGGAGAAGTGAATTCAATATTTTGTCTTTAGTCTGCCTCCAGATTAAGGAGATTTATTGAGGGCCTACTGTCTGCAGTAAACTGAGCCAGACTAAGAAAAAATAGGGCCTGCCTTTGTGGCGTGTGATGGGCTTGTTTAGAATTACTGAGAGATGTAGCCAAAGAGGAAGGAGGTGTCAGATGTCAGCAGCAAATGCCTTTCTGAGGTTCGAGCATCAAGTCAACAGGGAGTAAGTATAGACTCCTGTACAGAAGAATCAACAATACTTTAATGAAGAAATTTGGCAATGATGCCCACAACAATTTAAAGAAAGAAGAGAAGAGAAGGAGGAAGAGTAGTGGAGCCTTTTGTTCAGTAGATGGTGGGTGAGATGTAACTGCAGTAAAAATGGAGAAGTGGCCACAAAGATCCCAAGGAAAGGTCACTGGGCTTGGCCTGGGTTTAAATCCACAAGTTATTCATTCCAATGAGCTTGCTTCCTCATTTGTGCAAAGATGGCTAATAGTGTCTATGTCACTAAGTTATTGTGAGGAATGCATGATATAATGGATGGCACAAAGTAGTCAATGAATAAATAAATGTCTACAGTCAAAAGGATGAATCCCAGAGACCCTATGGGATGAAAATCATCCTGCCTTATGGATTATATCAACAGGGTTCCTAGTTGCAAGAAACTGATCATAGAAGAAAAAGAACTGATTGGAAGGATATTAACCAGCCTACACAGCTGCTAAGAAGGTTGGAGGAACCAGACTTGGAAAACAGGCAGGACCAGAAGACAAAGTAGTGTTCAATCACAGCCAAAATCAAGCCAAAAATCCATCCAGTGAGATCACCCTGTTGCTGAGCACAGTGACCATAGTTTGCATTGCTCCACTGCCAGGCACTAGTCACAGGCACCATCCCTGGAAACACAGTTGGCTGTTAGCACTGCTCTCAGCCCCATCCAAATGCACTCCCTACTGTCCCTGCTTCTTTGAATCTATCCCTAATGCCTAACTCCAAATCTGGGGCAGGTTGGCCAAGCCTAGGTTGGGTGCCTCCAACCTCTGGCAAGAAACTCTCTATTGTTTTCCATTTCTATAATGAAAGGTGGCTGATGCACCTGCCAAAACTCATAAACTGGGACATGGATTTAAATGCTGGGACACCAGAAAAATGACAAACATCTGTTAGTATCACTGTCTGGTAAGTGAGGCCATGTGGAGAGAGACGGTAAAGATTGTTTATTGCAAAGTATGAAGCCCAAGGCAAGGGAAGTTGTGATTCTACTTTCAATAGCTGGAGAAAATAAGCTGATCTTTCTTTACAGCTTTATTAAGATACAATGTACATGCCACAAAGTTCACTCACTTGAAGTGTGAGTTCAATGGGTTTTTTTAAAATCATACATACAGCGTTGTGCAACCATCACCCTAGTCTAAATTTAGAATACTTTCATCACTCCAAAAGGAAACCTCATACTCATTAACAGTCACTTCCTGTTATTGGCTCTAGGAAACCACTGCTTCCTATCTCTCCAGCTTTATGTATTCTGGACATTTTATATAAGTTGGACAATACAATATGTAGGGTTTTGTGACTTGCTTGTTTCAATTAGCAAAATGTTTGTGAGGTTCATCCACATGGTAACATGTATCATCGGTACACTGTCTTTCTTATGGCTGAATAATAGTCCATTGTATGGATATCACAGTGTGTTTATCCAGTCAACAGTTGATGGACATTTGGGTTGTTTCTCTTTCTTAGGTATTTATGAATAATGCTGCTATAAGCATTAGTGAATAAGTTTTTGTGCGGACATACGTTTTCATTTCTCTTGGGCAGATACTTAGGAGTAAGACTACTGAGTCAGGTGTTAATTCCATGTGTAACATTTTGAGGAACGGCCAGGCTGTTTTCCCAAGTGGCTGTACCATTTTACATTCCCACAGCATAAATATTCTAGATTCCTCACATCCTTGCTAATACTTGTTATTGTCTATACTTCTGATTATAGCCATCCTAGTGGGTATTAAGCTTGAGAGTTTGCCATAGATATCCAAGAAAACCTATCCTGATGCTGTTAGCCATCACTATCAATGTCACTGAGGAGTCGAGTTGGAGGACTGAAAATATGGAACCAGTTTAGTTGTTCTTGAAATCTGCAATAAAACTTTTCCTGATTATTAATTATATCTTGGACAGATGCCACCACTTTCCGGACATTTTCAGAAAAGTTATTAAAAGTTCAATCTAGTCAAACATTTCATTCTCAAATGTGCTTTACATCTCATCTCCTCCCTTTCTTTGTGTCCTGCACTGGTTTGACCCCTCTCTGGAGAGGTCTTAAGTGCAAAGAGAAACATGATTTGCCCCCTCATTCCTCCACTCCTTCCCAACTGGGACTGGGAACAGAGCAGAAAGATTGGGGAATTATAAAGATACTGCCATCGTTCTTAATAATGGACTTGATCCAGGGCACCTGGGTGGCTCAGTCAGTTAAGTGTCTACCTTCGGCTCAGGTCATGATCCTAGGGTCCAGGGATGGAGCCCAGCATCGGCATCAGGCTTCCTGCTCAGCAGGGAGTCTGCTCGTCCTCTCCCTCTGCCTGCCACTCTGCCTGCTTGTGCTCTCTCTCTCTTGAAAATAGGTTTTTAAAATCTTAAAAAAAAAAAAATGGACTCAATCCAATGGAGTAGGAGTAGGTACTATTATTGCCCCTATTTTACAGATAGAAAACCAGACACACAGGGAGGTTAAGTATCCCAACTAAAGGCATATAAAATTTGTCAGTGCAGAGCCAGGATTCAAATCTAAGTAGTCTGGCTCCAAAAACCTCTTAGTGCTCTCGACCACTAGGCTATTTTCAGAAAAGGGTAAGTATCACCTGGTTAACTGGGCAGTTCTGCCTCTCCATACTATGTCATGGGGATGTATCTGGCTCCAACTGTTATTGGCTCTTTTCAGAACATGGGACATTTAGCAATGATTTGTCCCACTTGACATCCAGTGAAAGCTCTCAGAGTGAATGGGTACAAAAGTGAAGATGAAAATCTTAAGAACTAAACTATGAAATATGACACAGGAAGGAGAGAAGCCCAGCAACATGGGAGGGGATGGTGCAAGGTCACCCAAGGGAAGGCAGCATTTCAGGAAGTGTGCTCAAGAGTAGCCAAGTTTGCCTGGAGCCCAAAGGAGGTCACAGAGAAGGTCGGGATAATTGTGAGAACAAGGAAACTGGGCCCTCAATAACGGCATCCAAGAATACAGGTTTGCAGGTACATTTTGGGAAAAGGTGATTAAATGGAAATACAGAGTGATATGCAGAAAGGAATATTAAATAACTGAAGGAGAATATTCAGAGGGTGCTTTATTTTCCAAGGAAAGGAAGAGAAAGGTGGTTCATTCAGTTGAGGAGAGATTACTCACATTCACAGATGACATTCACAGAGCCCCATCCCAGATACTATCTTTTTAGGCTCACCAGTGCTCAGAAGTTAAGTTCTATTTACTATCATCTTCATTTTCCAGGTGCAGTTAAGAAATGTGATGAAGGTCCTACAGCTGGTGAGTGCAAAGCTATTGATGCTCACACCAACATACTCACACACTCACTGTACTATTTTTGACTCTCAGCAAGCTAAGACTGGCGAGCTAAGAAGAGAGGAATAGTTTGTTTAAAAGAGCCCTTTTGGGGCACCTGGGTGGCTCAGTGGGTTAAAGCCTCTGCCTTCAGCTCAGGTCATGATCTCAGGGTCCTGGGATCGAGGCCCGCATCAGGCTCCCTGCTCAGCGGGGAGCCTGCTTCCTCCTCTCTGCCTGCCTCTCTG
This sequence comes from Ailurus styani, assembly GCA_002007465.1. Lineage (NCBI taxonomy): Eukaryota > Metazoa > Chordata > Mammalia > Carnivora > Ailuridae > Ailurus > Ailurus styani. The sequence goes on along the minus strand of LNAC01000070.1, from coordinate 2,587,531 downwards.
CCTACTTGTGATCTCTGTCAAATAAATAAATAAAATCTTTAAAAAAAAAGAAATTATTTTTAAAGTACCATTAGTATGCCTGAGAATTTATTTTATACCCTGAAACTGTTGTACGTTGTTCTGTTGTCTCCAACTATAAGTTTTTATATCTCAGTCTATAGTATCTCATAAAATTTAATTCTTAGTGCAAAATCTTCTTTTAAGCATTCCCTCTTTCCCAGCTGTAAAAAGTTGCATTTCAGCATGAATTTCCATGTCTACCATATGTGATATCCCATTCTTTCCAATCATATTGTTGACCTAATACATTTTTGCCAGCTATGTTCATGTTTTGATTTTCCAATGAAAGGGTCATTTTATCTGGTGTTAAACTGCATGACTTGAAAACATAAGATGGCAGTGGGGAGCAAAACGGAAGTAGGGAAATAATACATCTGCTTTCCTAGAGTTTCTTTCCTCTTTGCCTCTAAAGAACTCCAGGCATAATAGAGACATCCAGAAAAAACTGTTCAAATACATATTTGAGGAGGATAAGAACTTACAGAATAAATTACCAGAAATAGCTCAGACTTTCCAATGAGACACAGGAAGTACAATAGTGAACATGAAATTACATCCTAGAGGTATTTTGAGAGTTTATGAGACAGTTGTATGCCAAAGGACATCAGGAACTTTTAAAGGTTTGAACAGTCAACTATATATCTCAATAAAGTTGTTCCAAAAGGGGAAAAAAAACACATTTGGCTATAAATATCTGGGTTGGGTGCTGAATGAGTTGGGTGGGATTCATATCTCTTCCTTCTCATTTGATACAATCTTTTAATATAATATAAAAGCAATCCTTGTTCACAGTTGAAGTTGGAAAACACAAAGAAAAATTAAAATAGAAATACAAATCACTCCTTATTCCATTACCTAGAAATAACTTATTCTTTTCTGTCTATGTGCATATTACTAACTTACTAGAGTTCTTACTGTGCTTTCCTGCTCTCTTCACTTAATAACAGATCTCTATTCTTTGAAAATATAAATTTTAATGGTGGGATAATATTCTCTCTATAATTTCCTTAATAAATTTAAACATCTAATTTTAGAATAGATTATTTGCAATTTTTCATGATCACAAATAACGTTACAATAAACATCCTTGTACAAAAATCTCTATTTATGTCTCTGATTATTCCCTCAAGATAAAGTTCTGAAAAGTGATGTTACAGAGTCAAGTGGCATAAACTGGTTCCAGGTTTTTGATTTACATAGTCTAACTGTCCAGTAGAGAGGTACCCAAAAGAAGACACCAATTTGCACCACCAAAGGTTGCGTGCGTCTTTCCAACCACATTCTTATCTCATGAATTCCTACAACTAAAACATTTTGCTAGTTTAGAAGGCAAAAGTTTTACCTGTTGATTTAACGGGACCATTTCTTGTGAATTGTCTGTTCGTGTCTTTTGCCCATTTTTCTATTGGGCTGTTTGTTTTCTGTTACTGTTAAGAGCAACCCACCCTTTTTTCTGTCCTATATGCTACAACCAAGCTGTCATCTTCAGCCTTTCGATTTTGCTTGTGCTGTTCCTAGTGCACAGAACTATAAAATTTTATGGTAGTCATATAATACATATATATGTATATAGATAGATGCATATAGTGTTAAAATTTACACACACACACACACACATTATTTCTCCCCTTCCTCTGTGCACATTAAAGGGCATTTGCTTATTGTCTTATTCTCATTTGCTTATTATATTACTTCAAGGTAAGTCTAAACTCCAGAAACTAGGTACCATCTTTACCACTGTGCCCAGACCTTTAGCACAAAGCCTAGCACATAATAAGGATCTATGAAATGTTTTATTAAGTGAATGGAAGAACAAATAGCCACAAGATGCATTCATACCAGCCTTCCTGCCCTGTGTCTCCTGTGCTATCTCTGAGTGGACATAACAAATGTGGCAGGGGCTAGAGGTGGGGAGGGGAGATGGTAGGGAGGAAGCACTTTGGAAGAGTACTTTGCCTGCCTCCAAAAGCAGCACCATGCAGCTGAAGAGCGAAGGCCAGGTTTTTGATTGTTGTACATGGTGGTCTCAGGGATGTACAGGGAGAGAGGTATGAGATATCTTTCATCACATTTCAGTTTCAGAGAGGCTTTTAATATAGTCATGACCTCTGTTTCATGAGGCAGAGACAATGTGCAGTCTCAGATTTCAGGACTGTGCATTGACATTACTTCCTGTGTTTAAGGCCCAAGTCCAGCATGTTTGATCTTTAACATAATGGACAATTCACAGCAGATATGTGTGTATAATTTGTAACCAAAGGCCAAGTATAACTAATAATGGTATGATGTCTGTGTGGCTACAGGCATAAAGGAGGCAGGAAATCTATCATAAGTAATGCAGGAAAATGAATGGCAATTAAGTTCAAGTTCAGAAAAAGCACACTCATTTAAATGAAGATACTTGCCAATTTGTGATAATTTGGAAAGGGCCAGTTGGAAGTTGCCATGACATTACCTACAAGGAAAGTGTTTACTCTGTAAATTAAGAAAATTACAGAAAGAATCCTTAAGATACAGATAATTAGATGATTTTTTAAGCATTTTCCAAGGACTTCAAAAACATATGTTTCCGTTTAGAGTACTGACATGCTGATTTTCTTAAATGTAATCTATTCCTGAGGGCAAGAGAAAAGACTTCTGATAACTAACATTCCCTAACGTAAATTTTTTAATAGTACTGATGGTTTTTGCTTTAACATCATTGATGGACTATAACTCAATAGGTAATTTATTTACATGGTGGGATATTAAAAAGGTAGGAGAGTATAGAGTACCAAGTGAACTCTTCTTCCCTCCCATCTCACAGACCCCAATTAGGGTCCCCTTGACATCAAAACAGACATTATTATCATTTCTTAGTTATACTTACAAGGATATTGTATGCATATTCAAACATATTTGTAAATTGCCTATTCTAACATAAATAAATGGTGTGTATTATACATATTTGCAATTTGTTTTTTGCACTTATTTTGGAGATCATTCCATATCGGTATGTAGAGAGCTGTTGCCTCCCCTTTTTTTAATGTCTAGGTAGTACTCCATTATATAAAATCTTGTATTTATTTAACCAGTCCCCTGTTAATGGATCTCTTACATGAGATTCTCCAGAAGCAGAGCCCAAGATGGAGATTCTCGCACAAGTGATTTCTTGAGGAGTGATTTCAAAAGAAACCTATCCAAAAGCCAGGGAGAAAAGATAGGGCTGAGGGGGAAGCTAAGGAAAGATGTGGCTTTCATCACTTCTAACATCAGCCTGATCCCATGGGGAGCTTTGGAATGTGCATGGTACACTTTTGTCCAGACCTTGGCTTTGGCTACATCCAGGGGTAACCTTCAGCCATTTCCAAGTAAGAAGGATCCTTTTTAGTTGAGAATAAGTCTCTGGAGAAGGAGGCAGCCATAAACCATTGACAGCCAACACCTATGTGACTAGAGATGAATGTTCTAGCCCAGGAAAAGGGATCCAGGTGGAGCACCGCTATGGACATTAGGTCCTTTCCAATTTTGCAAGTATAAGCAATACTCATATCCTTGTAGACACATGCCTCGGTATATGTGCCAGCACCACTGAACTAATCAATACCTGGAAGTGAAATAACTGGGCCAAAAGCTATAAGCATTTAGAATTCTGGTGAAGGGGCACGNGCACCACTGAACTAATCAATACCTGGAAGTGAAATAACTGGGCCAAAAGCTATAAGCATTTAAAATTCTGGTGAAGGGGCACCTGGGTGGCTCAGTCGTTAAGCGTCTGCCTTCAGCTCAGGTCATGATCCCAGGGTTCTGGGATTGAGCCCTGCATCAGGCTCCCTGCTCAGCGGGAAGCCTGCTTCTCCCTCTCCCACTCCCCCTGCTTGTGTTCCCTCTCTCGCTGTGTGTCTCTCTGTCAGATAAATTTAAAAAATCTTTAGAAAATAAATAAATAATTTAAAATATAAATAAAATTCTGGCAGATATTGCCAAGTTGCTCTCCAATTTACCCTCTCACCCAAAACATATGAGACTTTGGTCATCTTTCACCCTTGCTGAAAATGTTAGTAAATATTTTAGTCTTTGTCAATCTGGTAAGTAGAAAATGGCATCTTACTGCAATTTTAGTTCACATTTCTCTTACTCTGAGAATCTTTGATATCTTTTAATGTTTCAAAGTTATTTTTACTTCTTTTTTAGTGAACTTTAAAAAAGATTTTATTTTTAAGTAATCTCTATATCCAACATGGGGCTCAAATCTACAACCTCAAGATCAAGAGTTGCATGTTGTACCAACCAACCAGCCAGGCAATCCATTTTTTAATGAACTCTTTATGTCCTTTGCCCATTTTTCTATTTGGCTGTTGGTCTTTTTCTTACCGATTCATAAGTGCTATTTAAATTAATGACATCAACACTTTTCTGTGAATATATATATTCTCAACCATATATATATGTGTGTATATATATGTGTGTGTATATATATACATATATATATGGTTTTTACTTTGCTTATGGTATTTTTATAAGAAAATTTAGAATATTTTAATAATCAATTATATTCTTTTTAATAACACTTCAACATTATATCATGCTTCCAAAGGTTCCAAAATTGCAAAAAATTCTCTGATTTTTTTTTTACTTATGTTTATGGGGTTTTTTCCATTTAAATATTTGATCCACCTGAAATTTGTAGTGGTGTAAGTAAAGTAGGGATCCAACTTCTAAAAATATTTTTCTTTTTTTTTTTTGTAGTTTATTTAAATTCCAGTTAGCTAACATATGGTGTAATATTTGTTTCAGATATAGTTTTAGTTGATTCAAAACTTACATACAATACCCAGTGCCCAGCCCAAGTGCCCTCCTTAATCTCCATCACCTATTTAAACCATCCCCACCCCCCTGCCGCCGCCCACCTACCCTCTGGCAACCATCAGCTTGTTTTTTATAGTTAAGAGTCTGTTTCTTGGTTTGCCTCTCTCTTCTCCCCATACGTTTGTTTGTTTTGTTTCTTAAATTCCAAATATGAGTGAAGTCATATGGTATTTGTCTTTCTCTGACTTATTTCAATTAGCATAATACTCTCTCCAGCTCCAAACCACATTGCTGCAAATGGCAAGATTTCATTCTTTTTGATGGCTGAATGATATTCTATTGTATAAAAAAATTTAGATGGTACCCCCTCTTACTTGAACATCACACATTAATTAACCATTTCTTCACTAAAATGAAATGGTGCCTTTATATAGAATATGTTTCTACATGTATTAGTGTGTCTCTAGACTCTTGTTTTTCATCACTTTTTCCATTGTCTGAGTTTGCCTCACCACTATACACTTTTAACTAAGGTAGCTTTACAATATACTTTAATATATAGAGAGCTAGCCACTGGTTATTGGTCTCCATTTTTCAGCATCTTCCTCTCTACTCTGGCAGATTTATTTTTCCTTATACACTTCAGAAATCTTTAGTACTTCTTTTGGAATTCCTTCAAATTTATAGATTAATTTAGGGAGAGTGGGTGCCTAATAATATTGAGTATTCTTTTCTAAGAGCAGGCATTTATTCACTTCAAATTTGCATCTTTTAATCATGTTTTGAAGATTTCTTCACATATATCTTAAACATTTTTGTTAAGTGTACTATTAGGTATTTTACTTCTCATATTACTGTTGCAGATGGGATCTTTTTCCATTATATTTTCAATCTGGTTATTGTCTGTGTTTCTCCTTTTTAATTCTATAAATAAACTAGATGGAGATTTTCCTGAATTCTGAATTTAAGAAGTGTGTATGACACATTAAAAAATCATTTAAAAGTAATTTAAGAAAAAAACTGTGAATGACACATAAACATTATTTTTATTTAAGGCTAATTTTTTTCCCAGGAAAATATGTACATGATAGAAGTTTTTGCATTCTTTATTCTAACCAAAAATAAAATGTTTTAAAGTAATCATCTGAACACCATGGTCTAGCTTGTGTAAAACTTCTAGTATATAAATTATTTAAATTCCAGTTAGCTAACATACGGTGTAATATTTGTTTCAGGTATAATTTTAGTTGATTCAAAACTTACATACATCTTGGTGTTTTGAAGAAAGTTACATGACATCATATATTTGTTTAATCATTCATTCAGCCAATAACTGTGTGCCTAGTAAGCGTCAGGAACTTGGAATACTGGAATGAACAAGACAATTCAACTCCTGCTTTCATGAAACACACATTTGAGGTGTGAGGGAGATAGGGACAGTGCAGGACTAGAAAATAAGCAAAGTAAACAAATAAATTCTACAATAAAATATCCTATAAAAGTAAATGTCTTGAAACAAATAAAGGAAGTTGTGACAAAAAAGCAGAATGGGATGGTAATGGAGGGGGAAATGAGACTTTTGTTTTTTTTAAGAAAGAGTGAAGTGGGTGGAGTGTGGGGGGGGAAGAGGGGCAGAGGGAAAAGGAGGGAGAGAATCTCAAGCGGGCTACATGGCCCAGATGGAACACAATGGGGGCAGGGGTCTCAATCTCACAACCCTGAGATCCTGACCTGAGTCACAATCAAGAGTCAGATGCTTAACAGACTGAGCCACCCAGGCATCCTGTGAGATACTTTAGATTACAAGGTGAAGGAGGGCTCTTGAAGACATGGCATTTGTCCCAAAGCTTAAGTAATACAAAAGTGTCAAATATCTTGGGACAGAGCACCCTGGCAGAGGAAATAGCATATGCAAAGTTCCCAACTCATGAAAAATATCGGTGTCTGAGTAACAGAAAGGCCACTGCAGCTGGAGTTACTGAAGGAAACAATGCTGGAGTGATACAAGGAGCAGTAAGAAGTCCAGTCTACTTGCCCCTGGATAAAAATTTAAATGGTGCTGAGAAAAGAGATGAGAATGTTCAGGAAAAAAAGTCTAATCATCACTGACATGTAATAGTTATGTTTCTCTTATTAAGAATTAAATATTGCTTTTGAGACAAGTACATCTGAGTAAATGGAGCTTGTGAATTTGAAATTGATAAAATGGGGGGGTTACCCCCCCAAACAGCATATCCTTATATGATGAAGGAGATAGCAGCGGCCAGGCTGAATTAGGAAAAGAAACAGGAAGAAAGTTCCATATAATGATAAAACATTAAAATTTAAAAATTGAAGAGTAACTTTTGCTTCTATCCAAGATGGACTGAGAAAGACCAGATTTGCTCTTCTACCTTAAACAATGAGTAAATCAGACAAAAATATGAAATAATGGTTTTCACATATTGGACAACAGGCAGGACTGTGTTCTCTTAGAGACAGATAACAAATATGATTAACTCCTACTGACTGGAGGCAGAACCCAAACTGTTTGGGTTCTGCCTCATTGAGTTCAGAGGTCCAGACTCACTGAGTTCAGGTGTCCAGAAGAAGAAAATAGGTATAATTTACTGAACAGAGTACCAAAAGGAGAGAACTGCATGAAGAGTGAACACCAGAGATCTGAAGAGGGGTCACCTTGTCACTTTGGCTGAATACTGGTATGGTCTTCTAAAGAGAAAATTAACCGAAGTGAGGAAAGGAAACACCAGAAAGTAATATGAAGAATTATTCTTGGTAATCACACAAAGTTGTTGAATAGTCTTCCCATCATACATAGTAGAAAGACCTTATTATATACATGGGCCTTTGGGTAGAATACTCAGAAAAGTATTGGCTTAGTAGTGGGACCAAATTAGCCCTGTACAAAATGTTGTTCTAGACAAATCCTCAAAATTTTAAAATCAAGGTTGTAAATGAGGCTTAGAATGAAATACCAACTAATTCCATGTACTTAACTGTCAACACTATTTAAAAGAATATAACAAAATCCAGAAACCCACAATAGAAAATGTGCAATGTCTGGTATCCAATCAAAAATTACTTGGCATACAAAGATACAGGAATATATAACCCATAACTATGAGAACTATCAACCAATATGATCTAATCTAGAAAAGTCGTAGACCGTGTAATTAGTAGACGAAGAAGTTAAAACAGCTACTATAAATATACTCTAAAAGACAATTATCATATGATCTCTCTGATATGAGGAATTTGAGGGGCAGGGCAGGGGGTTGGGGGTAGGGAGAGAAAAAATGAAACAAGATGGGATCAGGAAGGAGACAAACAATAAGAGACTCCTAATCTCACAAAACAAACTGAGGGTTATTGGGGGGGTGGGAGGGTAGGGATAAGGTGGCTGGGTTATGGACATTGGGAAGGGTCTGTGCTATGGTGAGTGCTGTGAAATGTGTAAGCCTGATGATTCACAGACCTGTACCCCCGGGGCAAATAATACATTCTATATTAATTATAAATAAATAAATAAATAAATAAATAAATACGCTCTATACTTTCAAGAGCATAAAGAAAAACTTGACTACACTGGAGAGAGAATGGATAATATACAAAAGACCCAAATGGAATTTCTAGATATAAAAAACACAATATTTAAAGGGAAAAAATTAACTGGATTTGTTGAAGAGTAGATTAGACACTCTAGAAAAAAAAATAGTGAACTTGGGGTGCCTGGGTGTGTCAGTCAGTTGAGCTGACTATTGGTTTCAGCTCAGGTCATGATCTCAGGGTCCTGGGATCAAGCCCTGCATCAGGCCCCTTACTCAGCAGGGAGTCTGCTTGAGGATTCTCTCCCTCTCCCTGCCCCCCCACTCATTCTCTTTCTCTCTCTAAAATAAATAAATAAATCTTTTTTAAAAATAGTGAACTTGAACATATAATAATAAAAATCATCCAAAGTAAAACTCAGAAAGAAAAAGCCTGGGGAAAAAATGACCAGAGTCTTAATGACATGTGAGATAATTTGTAATTGGAACAGAAGAAAGGGCAAATGGGAAGAAAATTTATTTGAAGAATAAAGACCAGATTTTTATCAAATTTGATGAAAACTACAATCCTGCAAATTCACGAAGTTCAATAAACCCAAGTAGAATAAACATGAAGAAAACCAGACCATAGAACATCATAATCAGGTTTTTAAAAAACAGTAATAAAGAGAAAAATCTTAAAAGTAGCCATAGAAAGAAGATATATCGCATACAAATGTTCAAAGATATGACTGACATATCTTCAGAAACTATGAAGGAAGAAGACAATGAAATTCAATCTTTAAAGTACTAAAAGAAAAAATCAATCTAGAATCCTTTAATGTTGAATATACCTTTTAAATATGAAAGTGAAATGCTTTCCAGACAAGCAAAAGCTAAGACCTACACTACAAGAAATGCTAAAGGAAGTTCTTAGGGAGGAAAGAATATATTTTAGAAAGCCATTTGGATCTATACACAGCAATGAAGAATGACAGAAATGGGAAATGTGGATAAATGTAATTTTTCTCATTTTAATAATCTCTTTAAAAAACAATTGCTTCTTTAGAAAATATAATAACGATGTATTATGGCATTTAGACCACACATAGAAGTAAAATGAGTGACAGTAGTGCAAAGATTGAGAAGGGAAATGGTAATAGAATGTCCAAAGGTGTTACATAGTTTGTAGAACGTTACAATATTTGAAAGTGGTAAGTTAAAAATAAATACTGCAAACACTAGAGTAACCACAATAACAAAAATTAAAGCAAAACATATAGCCAACAGAAGATAAAATAGGATCATAAAAATATTAGTTAATCCAAAAGAAAGCAGGAAAACAGGAAAAATGAAGGAAAACATATAAATCAATTAAAAATTAAGTATAAAGACAACAGACTGACACCAAACCATATAGATAATTACATTAAACACTAACAACCTAAACACGCCAAGTAAAAGGTAGAAACCGTTTCCTTATTTGAAGAAAAAAAAAAAGTAAGAACCAATTTTGTGCTGTTTACTCAAGGAAAAAAGAACTAGTTTAGAGACACAGGTTAAAAAAAAGTAACAGAAAAAATGCTACCCAAAAACATTAATATAAAGAAAGTGGGAATGGCTATATTAATATCCAAGTAGACTTCACAACAGGAACTATAATTAGGAAGAAATAGGGACATTTCACAAGGATAAAGGGGGCAAATTCAACATAAGACATAACAATGCCAAATGAGTTTACACCAAATAATAGAGCTTTAAAATACATGAACCCAAAACTTACAGAAATATAAGGAGAAAGAGACAAATTCAAGTTATATTGGTGATTTCAATGCTCCTCTGATTGATAGAATAACAAAAAGGAATCAATAAAAATAAAGAAGAGCTAGATATACTATCAATCACCTTGACCTAAAGAACATCTAAATTCATACTATCCAATAGTGACTGCTACAAATAAAATGTATCCCCTTTCAAATTCATACGTTGAAATCCTAACCACCAAAGTGTTGATATTAGGAGGTGGGTCCTTTGGGAGGTGATTAGGTCAAGAGGGGAGAGCCCTTACAAATGAGATTAGTGACCTCTTAAAGAGGTCTGAGAGCTCCCTTGCCCCTTCTACCATGTGAGGACACAGCAAGAAGTCAGAAGTCTACAACCTGGAAGAGAGCTCTCACCAGAACCCAACCATGCCAGAACCCTGATCTTTGACTTCCAGCCCCCAGAACTGTGAGAAAATTGTCTCTTGTTTGTAAGCCACCTGGTCTCTGGTGTTTTGTTATAACAACCTGAATGGATTCAGATTCACATTGTTTTCAAATGCACATTAAACATTCACCAAAACACTACATTCTGGACCATAAAACATATCTCCATAAATTTAACCCTGAAATTTGACCCTAATGGAATTAAATCAGAAATCAATATGAGAAGAACATCTCAAGATGTCCCTAAATACTTAGAAATTGAGCAACACGTTTCTAAGTAGTCATGAGTCCAAAAACTAATCACAAAGAAAGTTAGAAAATATTTAAAACTGAATGAATATGAGAACATACCAAATTAGCAAAAGGTAGTTAAAGCAGTAGTTAGGCAAATCACCATGACTCAGTGGAGTTCATCCCAGAAAGACAAAGTTTAACATTTTAAAATTAGTTAAGCAATGTAATTCATCATATTAAAATGTTCTAAACAGAAAACCACATGATAATCCTAATAGAGGAAGGAAAACCATTTGACAAAATTCAACATCCATTCATTAAAATAACTCTCAGTAAACAGAATGTTGAAGGAAACTCTACAATTTAATAAAAGGCATCTATGAAAAACCTATAGCTGTATCAAACCTAATGGTGAAAGAAGAATGCTTCCTTCTAAAACTAGGAATGAGACAAGGATATCTGCTCTCACCACTGCTATTCACCGGTTTATTGGAAGTTTATTGCAAAGTAAAGAAATAAACAAGAGATGAGAAAAGAAGAATTAAAACTGTCTTTTAAAAGATGCCATGATTGTTTATATAGAAAATCGTATAGGATTAAAAAAAAAACCTATTAGAACTAAAAATGAGTTTACCAAGGTCTCAAGACACAAAGCCAAAATACAAAAATTAACTGTATATCTATATAGTAACAGTTATATATACTACATATAAATAATTGAACATTGAAATTTAAAATGCCATTTAAAAACTATGAAATGGTACTTTTTGCACAACTTAGTGAATATACTAAAAGCCATCAAATTATACATCTTAAAGGGGTAAACTTTATGTGAATTATAATCTCAATCTTAAAATCCCATGAAATTCCCAGAGATAAATTTAACAAATATATGCAAAATGTGAGAAAGTTATAAAGTATTGCTGAGAGAAATGAAAGACTACCAACATAAATGGAGAGATATACCATTTTTAGGGACTGGAAGGCTCAATATTGTCGAGACATTAATTCCCCCTAAAAATATCATTTCTTGAGATGGGCAAGACTTGGGTAGAAGTTAGAAAAAAAAAGGTTTATTGTGATCTGAGAGATTTCTTCCAACATCTCAGAGTGTCATAACAGGGAGGCAGGGAACTAAATTTATTCCCCTTGGTTCCAAAAGACTGAATGAAAATCAAAGGATGGATATTACAGGGAGAGGAAAGTCAACTCAGATACAAGTTTTCTAACGACTAGCACTGTCGGCAAAGATGATGAGTTCCTCATACTTTCAGAGCTCTGCATCCCCAGCCTCTTCAAGCAGCAGTAGGAAAACCAGAATTTGGAATGGTAGGGAGAAAATTCCAAAATTTGGTGGGAGATTAGACTATATCCATTCTAAGTAAGGTTTCTTCCATCTCCCAGGATCCATGAGGCTGTATCATAAATAAATAGAAATTATTCAAAGAGGAAAGAAAATCAAGGAAAGATGGGTAGGAACTTCTACTCCACTATTCAATCTCATTTTCCCCTCACTATCTCACCCTTCACTCTGACAGATTAGTTAGCTACAGAACGTGTGTGTGTGTGTGTGTGTGTGTGAATTCAAAGAAACGCAGCATTCATGCCTCTGAAAGATCTGGGTGTTTTGGAGAACCTTTGTATATTTTATATTGTGGTCATATTTTAACCTTCTCTGACTTTATGCCAATAGCAAATTCTTCCACTACCCCTTCAACTTCCCTCTTCCACTTTCAAGATTTTCCAAGCCCTTCCTGAAGGCACTTAAAAGCCATTTTTACAGATTTTGTTCAGAAAAATACACATTCATTATTCCTTCTGAGAAGCGGCCAGTGTGCCCATGCTGAAATCAGGAGAAATCTCACAGACAGGCAGGACTCCTGTTGCGGAACTTGTAACATGTAAAACTCAGATCTTGTTTTATCTCACAGTTGTGCAGGACACGGTCGTAATTTTTGTAATTTTTGTAACCAGCTCTTGTGTGCGTTGCCTGAACTCAGAGGAAGAGAAGGAAGAGAATCTTTGCAATTTACACACTTGTAAATTATATTTACTGAGCAAATATGTACTTAATTATTTAAAACATTGTATCCAGGGTCTCTTTGTACTCTGTGTTAATTTTATCTTTGTTTTTTGGGGGGGGAACCCTAAACATGTATATGAAAACAATTTAATTGCATGTCTATTACAAATCGTGAGCATGATGTATGCTTCCTGATTATGCAGAATTAAGCTATAATGACTAAAGGAAAAGAGAAGACCATCTCAAAATCATGAAGAGTTTTAAAGTCAACTGGATTCTTTGAGACTGAGAGACGTAAATTTTGAGCAGAGATCAAATGGGCCTTTGGACGAATATGTGAGAGAGAGAATTTCAGACCTCCTCTTTTAGCCAGCATCCAGAAAAGATTTATTCTCCTAACTTCATAATTATCAAGATATAGTTTATCTACAACTGTTTTAAGATCTTTTGCCAAATACTACATATTTTTAAGTACATATTTCTAGATTATGCACTAAATTAAAGACATTATCTTGGACATAAGCCAAGGCAGAACGACATGCTGGTAAGCAGAAGCTATTGGTGTGGAGAACAGTCTCACAAAGATGAAAATGATCAGCCCCTCCCCCCCATGGCTGAGCACAGGCTTTAGTAGGTTAAGAAAACAGAAAGCTACTCCTCATCCCTGATGCTCATGCCCAGTGGGAAGAAACTCTATTTCCATGACACTCCTGGCCTCACTTCACCTCTCACTCACTCTCCCCTTGGGAATCACTCAGTTGAGTAGTGAAATTGGTGGCTGGAATCTGACACGCAAAACCCTTCTTTCTCTCAGTCTACAGGGAGGATGTGGATTTGTATAGCATCTCTGGAGACAGGCTTTGTCCCCAAGATAGGGTCCAGTGTCGCCTGAGACTGGAAGGGTAAGTCGGCCCCTTGTAGGGATTTAGCAGCCTCACATGGGTCTCACGCTGGCTATGGACTCCATCTTAGCCTATACTAGTAGTCACTAAGATGACATTTCTGTTTTCCATTGACTGATTCTTTTGTCTCATTTCTCAATTTGTTCAGAATTCAGGCAGGTACTAGGGGTACTATTTATTGTGTCCAGTTCAAGAGATATGTCACTGCCCATCTCACATTGTGACCTCAACTTTGAGGAAGGTGTTATTTCTGTCCATTTTACAGATGAAAAATTGAGGATCAGAAGGAATGAGGAAGCCAGAGTTATACACTGAACTCATTTAGTGCATTTTATCCCCTCTAATGGGAACGTGATTCTGCAGGACTTACAACCATCCTGAAGAAGATACATGAACCCCTTTACTCACTGATTCTGGGGAAGTACAGAGGAACTAGGAGTACTTCAGAGATGACGATAACTCACATATCCAATTATTACAGAAGGACATGCCTGGTGCCACAAATTCTACAATGAAATTTTACTCTCCTTTGAGAGTTTCAACCTTTTATCTTTCCTGCAGTCCCTAAATTCTTGGCAACTGATGAAGTGGACTATTATGCACTTTTTTTTTTTTAAAGAGATACTTATCTGAATTGACAAATTCAGTTTTTTTTTAAGATTTTTATTTATTTATTTTGACACGGAGAGAGAGATCACAAGTAGGCAGAGAGGCAGGCAGAGAAGGAAGCAGGCTCCCTGCTGAGCAGAGAGCCCGATGCGGGCCTCGATCCCAGGACACTGAGATCATGACCTGAGCCGAAAGCAGAAGCTTTAACCCACTGAGCCACCCAGGCGCCCTATTATGCACTTTTTTAGAAGTAAACATTTATTTGCCTTTCACTGCTTCCATAAAATTTTATTAGCCTCTAGTTTGGTTCCCTTTGGAGATTCTGAGGAATGATCCATTCCACGTCTCTCTCCTGGATTCTGGGGCTGCTGGAGATCCTTGGCATGCTCCTTGTTCCTTGATTTGTATCTGCAGAACTCCAATCTTTGCCTCCGTCTTCGCACGGCCTTCTCCCCTGCGTCTCTGTGTTTCAAATCTCCTTCTGCCCCTTCTCATAAAGGGACACCTGACATTGGACTTGGGGGCCCAGCCTAAACACAGGATGATTCCATCTTGATATCCTTTTTTTTCCAAATAGGATCACATTTATAGTTTCTGGGCTTAGAACATGGGTGAATATTTTTGAAGGGTCATCGACCAAACTACCACAGGAAGAAAGTTCAGAAATAAAGTCAAGAAGTCAGAGGAGAGGGGAAGATGCTTCACCAATGATAACACATCAATTCAGCATAAAATATCCAATGGTACTTGGTCAGGAGGCCCCAGAAAACTGGCAGAGAAAAAAATGTTCTCATGCAGCATAAAGTCCACCAAACAAATAAAGGATCAAATGTCCTAAAAACTACTCAAGGTGGGGGCAAATACATTGGCTGAGTTCTATTATAGGGAGTCAAATGATCTTAGGCAAGTCTCTCTTTCTCTCTCTCTCTCTGAGACTGGAAGTCTTTATTTACAAAATAAGGTAATTGGACTAGAGCATTTTAAGCCTCTTCTATTCAATTATTCCATGATTCTACACATTCAAAGGCCAAAGATGTTCTTAAACCGATGATTATATGAGAAACATATTTTCAGTAGAAGATGCAACTGTTTGATTATCTAGTGAACTGTGTACAAAGCAATATTTTTTCTACAGTGAGTAAAGCAATGTGATCCAGAAACATCGAAACAACACATATTCTGAGAAATGGTTCCATTTGTACCATTCTGAGGGCTAACGCTCTGGTCATTAGAGTTTACAAATTCTGTTTTGAGCTACATTAAACTGCCGGCTTTTATTATAAATCAGAGTGTTTCTCATTCGGCTAAACAGAGGCATGGCATGGATGATGGCTCTCTAATTGCCTTGACTAGTCCAAGAAAATCAGATCAGATCAAATTACTATGTTATTAATCCTCTTAAATTTTTGGTTTGGGAAAACTACTATGAACCACGACAACAATGTTTAACCAGAGTCTGAGAGCAGAGCAGTCCTTCAGATTAGGATTGTTAGGTTGGAGACAGATGGCATTTAGATGCTCTGTTGCTGCCAAAAAGCCAGAGTCACCTGAACTCTGAGCAATGCTTTCAGTGGGCATGAAGAGAGGGTTGTTGATTAAACCTAATCGGAAAATTTTATCACGCGTTCCGAGAGGCCCCTACAAAATCATTACGAAACAGCGTACAAGAGGTTGGAAGAAGACAGAGAACTGACGTGTATTTGAGGGCAGCAGTGGTATTTTTGAACTCTATAGTCAGAAGACCCACCTAGCTCTGCAATTTGAATGTTGACCTACCTTTCCAGCCTTCACTTCTGCTACTCCCTTTCCTTCTCTCCTCAAACTTTAGTTCTTCTGAAAAGTCCACCATTCCCAGAAAAAAACATTCCATCCTGTCCCTGGGCCTCTTGCCATGGCAGCCCCTCGGTCTGTTTTTGTTTACTTTGTCTCATGATTAGGTATATAAACATCTACCCGCCCTGTTGGGCTGTAAGCCATCTGCAGGCAGGACCCACCCCTACATCCCCATTGTCCCACTGTCCTTGGTGCAATCCCCACCACGGCTTTCTGCATGGAAACTCTCAGCGATACTTGAACTGCATTGTTGAACATGGGTGATGTACACCTGCAGCTTACTGTGAACGTTAAATGAAATTATATCCCCGGCAGAGAATAAATAGTCAATAAATGGGGGCTCTTGAATAGAATTCTGCCAGGAATTTAGTAAGAGCTCGCTCCTTCCTGTCTGGTACGATATTACAAAGCTAGGCAGATGGTATTTTGAAGATGCTCTTAATCTGACATACTGTATTATATTATATCCTATTGTGTTATATCATATCAGTTTTTTTCATTCAACCAACTCAACATGTTCATATTCCACTGGTGAAAAAAGACAGATGGATAAATGCAAAGCGATGTTTTTGTTAGTTTCCTCCACAGATATTTATTGGGAGATGTTGGTATACAAAAAGCTGTGCTAACCACTAAACTAAAACATTTATTGTTAGTGGTTTGAAATGCAATTAACAGTCCCGTAACTGCACTGAACAGGGAAGCTTTCTGTTTTTCTTATATTTATCTTTTCTTCTGTTTTCAGTATTGTCTAAACCAAGGGTCCTTCACCTGGGATAGAATTCAGGGGATCTATACACTGTTATAGGAAAAAAATTACCTATGTATTTTCACGAATGTCTAACTGAAATTTAGTATTTCTTTCTATTGCAAAGGTAGGTAACCAGCCACAGTAGGATTAGGGTTTCTGTGATTTTGTCACCAATAGAAATCACAGATGTTTTCATGTTCTATTCTAGTTGTTGCAGGTATATTGGAATAACTGTTAGACTCATCATAGCTTTGAAATTACTTATTTGATTTGCTCTTAGGCTTAGTATTTAATGCATGAATAAAAAGTACATGCTGGGACATCTGGGTGGGTCAGTTGGTTAATCATCTTCCTTGGGCTCAGGTCATGATCCCAGGGTCCTGGGATCGAGTCCCGTAACAGGATCCCTGCTTAGCAGGGAGCCTGCTTCTCCCTCTGCCTGCTGCTCCCTCTGCTTGTGCGCTCACTTTCTCTCTCTGATAAATAAAATCTTTTTTTAAAGAGTATGTATATATTTAATACCATACCACAAATTTGTTTTTGCAAAACATTTTAATGACTGTATTTCAATATATTTTATAGGATTCTTTTGATGACTCCACAGGCTTTACAAAACTGCCAAAGAGATCCATAGTATTCAAGAAAGTTGGATGACTCCGGATTTATGCCCGGATAATAGTTATTCTTCACACATATCTGATTGAGTTCTTTCTCTGAGGTGATGTCCAAAGCCAGGGCTGAGCTTTGAGGCTTAGTTGCTCGTGGACCATTCACCTGAAGTGGGACAGTGTTTCTAGTCACATGTTGGCAGCAGGGGAGAGAGGACATGTGTTTGTACCCCCACGTGACTGTCTTGCTCTGATCACCCATGAGTCAGGACCTCTGTGTGTATGTGTGTGTGTGTGTGTGTGTGTGCGTGCGCATGCCTAGGCTTCACTAACAGAGAAGGGAGTTTATTTCATTTTATTTTTAAAGACTGGTTTTTTGGGTTTTTTTTTAGGATTTCATTTATTTATTTGTCAAAGAGAGAGCACAAGCGGTGGAAGCAGCAGGCAGAGGGAGAAGCAGGCTCCCCGCTAAGCAAGGAGCTGGATAGGGGACTGGATCCCAGGACCCAAGGACCCCAGGACACCAGGACCCCAGCATCATGACCTGAGCCGAAGGCAGACGCTTCACTGACTGAGCCATCCAGGCATCCCTGAGAAGGAAGTTTAAACAGAATCTGCCATTTGGTTGAAATCCAAACCAAACACATCCCAGACAGGAGAAAAGAGACTCCCAGGCCCAGGTATAGCCAGAAGCACCTGGGAATCTTGGTGGACCATAAGGCAAATGTGAGTCATCAATGAAAACTAGTTAGTTCCCAGAGCAAACATAATGAAATATAAAATAACAATAGTATGTTAAAAAAAAAAAAAACCTCTCTTCTTGCATGAGTCTAGAGAGATAAGATTATTATTCCATTTTACAGATGAACAATTCAGAATAACCAAGGTGAGTTTACCAAGTTGCACAGATAGTAAATGAAACCTGTCGAACAAAATTAGAAGATTATATCCATAATATAGTACTGCCACTTCAGTAACGATATTTCTTAGAACAAAGAGTATCTTGTTACCTAAGACTAAGGAAACACTCTACATTCAGCCAAAGGAATTTCTTACCCTTGTGGGGGGTGCATTTTTTAAATGTAGATCCAATTGTGATGGAGAACACTTACCTCTGAACTCACAGAGCTGGAGATGAGGCTAAGCCAGATAACCTTTGAGCTTTAGAATTCTGTGCTTTGAGGTTTCTCTACATCTCTCAGTGGGGTATGAAAAAGCCAAATATAATTAGTTTAGGTCATACTCAAATGGCACCTGAAACCCAGAAGTTCCATTGCTTTCCAAAGATCTTATAATAAGTCAGAATTTTCAAAGGCAAAACTCAATGACAGGGAACGTGGGTTTCTTTCCCAAGAAGTAAGTGGCAACTCACTTCTCCTTGGTGAAGGAGAAGGTCTATATCCATGAAACAGAAGAGAACAGGTCATCTGGCTGATTAAGGAACCAGACCCAATCTCTTCATATGGCTTCTTGCATAGACATGGTCCCCATCCTCATGCTATTAGTCTTTTACTGGAATATCTGTCTCTGAGTCTACCTTCCCTCTAATGTGGCACTGCTACAACATGAAACCATTTTCTTTGAAGCTAGTGCTCTTGACAGGAACCCCTTCAATGGCACAGCTCAGCAATGTGTAAGCTGGAATGCTCAACAGCAAGCAGCACAAGAGAGGGCGAATGCCGTCTCAGGCATATAGGGGCCTTGTTTCAGTAAGAGAGACCCAGCACTTAGAGAGCATGGAGATTTCTGAAACGATGCTTCAGAGGTGAAGAGGGACTTTTGTAATCAGATCTAGCAGGGCAGCTCTAAGCCCTAAACTCAAATCTGCCTTTGCCATATTGCGTTTCTCAGAGTCGACCCTGCAGAAAGCTGTACGTTTTGAAGCTTACACTTAGATAAACTAAAGCAAACATGTTATTACTCACTGAAAAACAAAAAAGAAAAAAAAAAGGATTGATTCCCAGCCACCTATGACTTAGCATTTGTTAGGCTTATCAAACCAAACCATCTGCAGTATAATTAAATTTTGGCTTACCTCTAGCCAGAAAAAAAAAACTCCTACAACATTTGGGCCAACAATGATTTCCTCTTCCTAGAACTTTAATTTCCTCTGTCTATAACTTGTCACGGCTGGATACTAGCAAGGCCCATAGATTATCTCTCCTAGATAAGTATGCGTCCTGAGAAATGGTGTCTATTTGAAAATCTTAATGATTATAAATGAAACCCAACATTATCAGCTCCTAGTACCACTGCTTTGCTTCTCTTAGACTGAGTGCAAAGCACAGTAAACAATAGAAAAGGGAACAGAGACAGATAATTTTTCAGCCACGCTGAAATGAAATGTGGATCCTGTTCATTTCAGAGGTTTTAAGAAGAATGAAAATTAAGAGTGCCACACTGGACAGATGTGATCTGAGGAGCTACTGCAGTATAAGTAACAAAACCTATGAAAGTAGTCAGAATCTTTTAAATAATTAGTGTCTATTAAATGCCCCTGAATAATGCTGCATTCTGTAAAAGCAATACACATAGTTGTTTTGTCCTCCACTTCCAGTGAGGGGCATTGCAAGGAAATTCCTATGAAATCTTTTTGTGTATTTATCATGGGAATGGAGAGCATCCATGAGAGAATCTAAGAAAAACTGCTTTCTTATTAATAGTTTCTTTCATTTAGGTGCTTTGAATCTTGTAACTAATTTTTTCCTTCTTTGTTTTTAGACATTGGCAAGCTTAAAGCCAAATTTGCAGTCAATCTTTGTCAACTGAACAGAGCAATGTGATGTGCATTTGCTATGTACTAATCTTGCTCAGCTTTATCCTGTATTTCCAAATCTGATTTCCCTTTTGTCTTGATTTTATCACCCATTTCTTTTTATCCAATTGTATTATTAAAATAACAAACAATAAGTAATATTTATTAAAATAGGGCATCTCAAAGCCTTCTTATTTTTTTTAAAGATTGATTGAAAGAGTGAGTGTGCAAGTGTGCGCTCGTGCACGCGCACACACATACACACACACATGAGTAAGGGGAGAGGCAGAAGTAGAGGAAGGAGAAAAGCAGATCCTCTGCTGAGCACAGAGCCCAGGAAGAGCTGGATCCCACAACCCTGTGATCATGACCTGAGCAGAAATCAAGAGTCAGACATTCAACTGACTGAGCCACCCAGGAGCCCCTCAAAGTCTTTTTAGAATGGGTTCCTATTAGGTTTTTCTGTTCCTATTAGGAACAGTTCCTATTAGGTTTTTCCTATTAGGTTTTTCTGTTCCTATTAGGTTTTTCTGTTAATATTATTAAAGTTAGTAATTGCATGCTATAGTTAGAGGGCTTCAGGTAGCCAAGACCTCTATGATCCCTACAGCAACAATTTCACTTAAGAACTAAAGGATCTAAAAGTCTCTAATTTGGGTCCTGTGAAGCATATAGTAGGTGGTAAGCCAATAAATTTGTCTGTTCCTTCATCCATTAGGAACTAGCTTATTCTCTCCCATATCTATCTCAGATCCTTCCTTTCCTTAAGAATATAAACGTATTCAAGTCTTTCCCATGAAAAAAAGAATCTTACCTTGATCTTACACAGCCTTCTAGCTACTGGCTAATACCATTACTTTAAAAGTCAAATTTCTACAAGACTTTTTTTTAAGTTGTATTTATTTAAGCAATCTCCACACCCAACATGGGGCACGAACTCATGACTGAGATCAAGAGTCTCACGCTCTTCTGACTAACCCAGCCAGACACCCCTCTATAAAACTTCTGTAGTCCTCACTTGCTATGTCATTCACTCAACACATGGGAATCTCACTTTCATCCCATCACTCCTATGACATGTCTTCATCAATGATAACCAATGGATAACTGGTACCCAATTCCAGCATCACTTCCCTGCATTCATCGTAATCTTACATAATATATACAGAGAGCTTACATACTTCTTTACTTACTTACCTAAACTGAAGCATTTGACACTGTGAACCATTCTCTTTCTTGAAGCACTCAACTCCCTTAGATTCTGACACCAACCTCTCCATGACATCTTTCCGTCTCTCCTTCTGTGTCTCCCTAACTTTGCTCATTCCTTTACCTTTGCCTGTACTTAGACTGCTGATGCCACTTAGGGATTTACCTAGGCCTCTTTTCTTTTCTTGCATCCATATGATGACTACAACTACTACGTTTTTCAAATCCATATCACTTCTGGTTTAAATTCCAGTCACATGGCCAAGTTCCTACCAGTTATTCCCTTGAATCTATTTTTAAAAGTCTCAATGACTATAAATAAAAATCTTTAAGTACCTCAAACTTAATGATTACAATAAAACACCACAGGAACCTCAAACTCAGCATCCATACAACTAAACTCATCATCTTTCATCTAAATCTGTTCTTCCCTCTTGTATTTCCTAGCTTAATGAAGATACTGACACCCATCCAACTATCATCTCCTTGTCCTGAAGTAGTTTTATCATCAGCTATAATCCAAAATTAAGTGGACAAACAACATTTTCTGTTTCCTTCTCTGTTTTCTTGGCACAGTGGTCACAGAATATATGTCTTGAAATGAATAGAGAAAAGCTGCCTGATTCTCCAACTAGAACAGTTGACCATGCAAGATGGTAGTGGGTGGGCTCTCTCAACCTTCTGTTGGGTATGTGAGGCTACTCCCTTACCAGAGGCAAAGCATGGATAGAAGATTCTGTCCTTTTCCCAATTCCATTGACTTTATAATTAGTGGAAATTCCTCCCACAGGATGACTATAGATCATTTGCCTCAATTTTGAGGGTTGAACATTTTTGTCTTTTTAGTCTCCTCTGAATATTTTAGTTAGAAATTTTGCATGGCAGGCTGCCCAAGGTGTAGGAGTCTTTCATCATCATTCCAAAAATCTACAGGCATGGTAAAATTAAAGAAAGTCACCTCAGAGAGACAAGACACAGGTAAGAGTGGAAAAGTACAAATGAAAAAGAGGCACGCAAAACACCAACTTGTGTCCAGATAAGACTGAAAAGAAGGAAGCACTGACTAAGCAAACTCTGATAGCAAAATATTCCCATCAAAGAGATGTGAAAACCTCTGTTCTTATATGATTAGAACAATGGTGGTTGGAATGTGAAAGTTGAACTACCCCTTGGATGATTGAGATGTTTAAAAGTGAACTCTGGGACTCTAATTATAGACAGAATTCGGCTAACAAAATGATGAGGTATTTTGTTAATATGTAGTAAAAAGGAGAAGAGATTTAAAAAATAATGACAAACACATAAGCCAATATAGCCAAGCAAAGTATAGGAACTCTTTGCTTACTTAAAGCTTTTGCCAAGGTTAGATTACTGGATGAGTCTTGTCCCTATCAATACATAGTCATCAAAATTCATAATTAATTTTATGATGACTATTAGAAAGATAGACACAAATTTTTCAAAAGAAAATTCAAGTATGTTAGTGTCTTTTTATTCCCTTTTGGTGTTTTTTAATAGAAAATAAGCCTGAGATGTTTAGAAATACTATAAGTAGAATATAAATTACCCAAAAGCACATTGGACTTACCTTAATCTGCTAAATTTAAACACATTAATTCTCCTATTTTGGGTAAAAAAAATAGTTGACTTTTAAGATGTAGAAATTCAGGCAATTTTTCCTTTATTCATATTTTCATAAGTATTTCTTTAAAATAGAGGATTAAGACAAAGAAGCAAGCCAGTCTCAGAGCTGAGAGGGAAAAGGAGATAGTCTATCTGGCAAGATCTGCCCATAAAATACCTCTTCCAATCTACTGAAATATGTTCTCACCAATAGTCTATATAAAGAAATTTGTTAAACACCTTGAACTTCCCATTAAAACCCCAGGAGGGCCACACATTAGAAGGGCACCCTAAGCCTAAAGACAACACTGGAATAGAACTCCCTAATAAAACATAAAATCAAATCTCCACAAAGTTAAGGGAACACACCAGTAATTTAATTACCTGGTAGTATTACACTATTTAAAAGAGTATAACCAAATCCAGAATCTCCACAATATATTATCCTTAATGTACATTATATATTTGCCAATTTCTGGATATATTAAAGGACACTGTGACCCACAGTCACAAAGAGAAAAATAGTTAATTGAAACAGACTTGCAGAAGACCCAAATATTAGAATTAGCACATAAAAATTTTAAAAATGACAGTGGTATGTTAAAAAAAAGAAGAAGAAAACCTGCAAGAAAATATGGATTTAACCAGTGAAAAGATAAGAAAAAGATAAGAAAAGATAAGGAAAAAAGATAAGAAAATTCACAGAGATAACAAAGAATCAAAAAGAAATCTTGGAACTGAACACTAAAATATCTGAAATAAAACATTTATTGGATAAGATTAACAGCATATCGCACAATGCAGAAACAAAAAAAAAACAAATGTAAAATGGGTCAAGAGAAATTATTAAAATAGAAGCATGATACAAAGAAAAAGTTTAGAAGAAAATCAGTATGCTTCAGTGACCTAGGGGCCAATATCAAGCACTCTAATGCATGAATAATTAGGATCTTATAAGGAGAGGATAAAGAATGGGGTGAAAAAAGTTTATATGCTGAGAGCCCAAAACCCTGCAGGAGACGTAAAAAGAAAATTACTCTAGGCCCATTATGGTCGACCTGAGAGAGAGAGATCCTAGTGACAAAAATAGAAACATTTGGACAGAATAAATAATGTAGTACTAGAAATAATAACCTAAGTATAAAATAAACATCCCTGAGTCCATGCCGGTGTGTGTGTGTGTGTGTGTGTGCGTGTGCACGTGTGTGTGCGTGCACGTGTGTGTGTGTGCGCGTGTGCACGTGTGTGTGTGTGTTACTAAATAAATAAGTGGTGGAGAAAAATAAGTCTTCCTACAGAATAATTCCAAATAAATTATCCAGATACCTCCCCCCTCAAGGAGGTGGAGCCTAACTCCTCCTCCTCATAAAAGGGGAAAAAGTAACTTCACAAAGTTGTATTTTCCCTTTTAAATACTTGGCTGGCATGACCTTGGTCAGGTGATCAAGGTTAACATCATCAGAGATAAATCCTGTTGAATATGGGTATCCTTGAAATGGTGTGATGAGACTAGCACTTCATCTCTGTGGTCTCCCTCCCAAACACCATAACCCCACTCTATGAGAAAACGTCAGGCAAACCTCAAATTGACCTTGACCAGCACTCCTCAAAACTGTCAAGGTAATAAAAAACATGGGAAGCCCAAGAAACTGTCACAGATCAGAGAAGAAAGCTAAGGATGTGTGATGATTAACTACACTATAGTGTTCTAGATGGGATCTTGGAACAGAAAAAGGATATTACGGAACTACTGAAATCTTTATCAAGTGTGGAGTTTAGATAATAGTATACCAATGTTCATTCCCTAGTTGTGACAAATGGACACTAGTAATGTAAGATGTAAACAACATAAGAAACAAGGAAAGGGGCATATATGAACTCTGACCTACCTTTGGAATTTTATATAAATCTAAAAACTATCTATTTTAAACTAAAACATTATTTAAATTTAAAAAGTACAAAAACATGAGCAGGGTCTCGGTGACTTGTAGGATAGCATCAAGAACTCCACTGTGTGAATAATTGGAGTTCCAAAGAAAAGCATAAAGAATGGAGTGGGAAAAGTATTTGAAAAAATATATGCTGAGAATCTTCCAGAGCCCCAAGCAGGAAATACTATACAAAAATTACATCTCGGCACATTATAGTCAAACTGCCGAAAACCAGAGAAAATGAGAAAATCCTAAAAGCAACCAAAGGAAAAAAAGACACATTACATACAGAAGAACAACGATAAAAATTATGACTTACTTAGAAATATTAAAAGTGAAAAACAGAATGACATCTTTAAAGTACTAAAAGAAAGGGGGGAAAAAACCCCTGCCAACCTTGAATTTTATAGTCAGCAAAAATGTTCTTCAAAAATGAAGGTAAAAATAAAGACACTCTCAGATAAACAAAAACCAGGAGAATTTGTCAACATCATAAACATGTCATATAGAAACCAAGTGAAAAAAATTTCTTCAGGTTGAAGGAAAATGAGACTAGATGGTATCCTATGAGTCAAAAAAGGAAATTGCATAGAAATTAGAAAATAATTTCAAAATAAATGATAATGAAAATACAACAGGGGTGCCCGGCTGGCTCAGCTGATGGAATATGACGCTTGATCTGGGGGTCGTGAGTTTGAGCCCCACACTGGGTGCAGAGATTACCTAATAAAAAATGCTAAAAAAAAAAAAAAAAAGGAAAATACAACAAATCAAAATATGTTGCAAGCAGCTAAAGTTCTTAGATGGAAATTTAAAACTTGAAATATTAATATTAGAAAAAGAGATATTTTTAATGATCTGAGTCCTCATTTGAAGATGCTAGAAAAATAATGAAATAAACCCAAGACACTTAGAATACAAGAAATAAAAAGGAAAGGAATGGAAACCAATGAAGTGGAAAGCAAATGATAGAGAACACATTAAACCAAAAGTTGGTACTTTAAAAGATTAACAAAATTGACAAATCTCTATTCAAACTAATCAAGGGGTGCCTGGGCAGCTCAGTCAGGTAAGTGTTGGACTCTTGATTTTGGCTCAGGTCATGATCTCTGGGTCCTAGGATTGAGCCCTGCATCAGGTTCCCTGATCATCTGGGAGCCTGCTTGGAGATTCTCTCCCTCTGCCCCTGCCCCCACTCATGCCCCCACTCAATCTCTCTTTCTCTCTCTCTCTTTCTCTCTCTCTCTTTCTCTCTCATTCTCTAAAATAAATAATTTAAAAATTTTTTAAATAAAACTAATCAAGAAAAAAGAGAGAAAACACTAATCACAAATATCAGGAATGATATCAGGGACATCACTATAGATTCCTGGGATGTTACAAAGATAACAGCAGAATACTGTGAAAGATTTTAGCAAAAGATAGAACTTAGATGATATGAACAAATTCCTTGGTAATGTGACTTACTGAAAATAAAACACAAAAAATATAAAATCTATGTTCCTATATCTAGTAAACAAATGGAATTTCTTTTAATCAAGAAAAATTCAGCCCAGTGAGTTTCACTGGTGAATTCTACCAAATACTTAAGGAAGAAATAATACTACTTCTACATATACTCAGCCATACAGTGGATGAGGAAGACCGCCTTCCCAAAGTTTTATGATGTTAGCCTAACACTGATGCCAAAACCTGACAAGGGCATCACAACAAAAGCAAATTACAGGCAATAGGTTTCATGAATATAGATGCAAAAACCTCCACAAAATGTTAGCAAAGGGAATCCACAGGATTGCCTCATTAGATCTAGAAAAAAAGTATTTGACAAATGAAACTGCTCTTCATTTAAAAAACAAACACATTGTCAGCACACCAGGGGAAGAAAGGAACATCCCATTTTTTTATAAAGACCATCTATTAAAAAACTGTAACTAACTTAATGGTGAAAAAGGCCAAACCCTTTACCCTCCCCAAACGTAGACCTATTTATAAGCTTATTGTCTAAGTGTAGCTGAGTTTTCTTCATCAACTGAAAGCCTAAACTTCCACTCCAGGAGTAGGCAGATTGGAGGCAATGGTATTACCTCCGATCTCTGGTTTCTGCTTTTCCACCCTCCACATCTCTCTTTTTCTATGAATCCAAATGGTGACAACTCACACCCCGCACTGTGGTGCTCACATGGAACCTGCATCTTAGTATCACGTGGAAAGCAAAACTATGAGGACATGGCATAGGACATGGCATAAGTCATGATGAAAGACAGGCAAACATAGCGGAACTGGAACACAGCTCCTATCAGGTTCTGGGGTGATGTTGTGAAGATGGTGGTACGGGCCGTCCGAACCTCTGCATGGGACGCTCCCCAACAAAGATCAACGATTAGACAGCTATCCATGAACAAAAATAGTTCTGAGATCAGAAGTCTACTTAAGAAACTTCAGTAACACAGTGGAACACAAATCACCACATAAACATGGAAGGAAGAACAGCTTCATTTTACCTACAGCATCCTGTCCCCCAGGCTGGCACTGCTCACTGCCAAACGGGAACTCTCCAGCTAGAAAGAGTGCCCTTCGCTGAGAAAGCGTGAGCAGAGTGAACGACCAGCTTCCCCAGCCTTTCAGGACACGACATTCAGGACCCACTTGGGTTTCACCCCATCCAGAAACAGGCAAAGCTGGGACACATAGAGATAAGATAGGAATAAGGAAGAAAAGCAGGAACTACCAATATCAGCCATGGAGCGGGAATGACCATGGTTCCCAGTGACCTGCTCTGCAGATGAAGCCAGCAGCTTTCCCCATTGAAGAAACCAATAGCCACCAAGGGTGCCATGCAGATTTCACCATTTTTTGTCCTATGGGTTTTTGTATTGATGGCTGTCTGCATCCCTTCCTGCCCTCTGCCGCCCTTTTCCCCCCAAGCCCCTCAGTCCTCTGCCACCATCACCCCCCAAGCCAGATCCCAGGATCTGCACCAGCAGCCAGCCCTGGCTTTTGTGGCTGTGGAGGGCAAGATTCAACCCCAAGGGTTGACCAATCACCAGAAGCAGGCAAATTTGGGCAGTGGGTGACAAGGGCCAAAGCTTTTCCATCAATCAACCTGGGGATTCTGGTCCTAGAAATCCCTTTAAAATTTCCAAGGGAAGGATGATTGGGAGAAAAGTGAAAGTATCAAAATAAGACACAGATATATTGGAAGACCTGCATTTTAGAAGGAGGTCTGGGGGGTGCCTGTGTGCCTCAGTCTGTTAAGCATCTCACTCTTGATTTCACTCAGGTCATGATCTCGGTGTCCTGGGATCAAGCCCCACAGGGGGCTCCCCACTGAGCAGGGAATCTGGTGGTCTCCCTCTGCCCCTCTGCCTGCTCACACACTCTCTCTTCAATCAATCAATCAATCTTTAAAAAAAAAAAAAAAGAAGGAAGAGGTCTTAAAAAGTAGAGCTTCATACACACACACACACACACACATACACACACACACACACATCCCTGATCTCTGTTTCTCCGGAGCATGACACTCCTACTCTTTTTGTACTAAACGTCATACATGCGCCACCCTGATATTAAAAAAATGTGAAACTAACAGGAAGGCACATTGCGTGGCTGACACAGGCTGAAGACGTATTGAGAGCCCTTAAGAATTGTGCTTTAATTCCCGAAAATGTAATTAGGTGTGGAGACCCATCGTTTTATTAAGCAACCAAGCATCCTTAACAGAACCTTGCTCTGTACAGTTTAGTTCTCAAATATGTATTGTCTTTATAATATTTAGCTCCCATAATAAGGAAAGAGTTTGGGAGATATTTCCCATCTCACATATATGAAATTTCAATTTAATAACCTGTTTGTATTATCCTTCATGATGTAGGTTGCTCTTTCCTGGCTTCCAATAGTAAAGAACCCCGAGTTTGTCAGTCTCACTCAGAAAATGTAATACCACAAGCTACTTGGTCCTAATAGATCATATTCATACTTACATGAATATCATCTTTCTAGAATCCTAACTTGACATTTATACCAAGGTATAACTGATTTGCAGACTCCTGAGGCTCCAGATAAGTAGATTCACTATTTTTTTTTAAATATTAAGGAACTGGCCAAAGAAAAATATTTTTAGATTTTAAGTTCTTTATTACCCCAAATATTTTCAAATTCTTATTTTAAAAGACAAGATTACACTTATTTACCTCATCAACACTTTTTTCACAACCCTCTATCCTGTTCTGATTTTCCAAAATATACCTAGCTATTCCCATGGAACTACCAAATTATGCCAACTAAAATGAAGGGCCTCGTTTGGCTCTGGAGATTGGCTTGTTTCACACACAGATTGCTGAACTCCAGTTCTGTTTTGAGGCAGGAAGTGTAAATGGATGAGGCCCTTAACTCTTGCATTACATACAGCCCGATGCTATGTCTTTGGTCTGTGAATGTTGCTACTCCAAGTGTGGTTTACAGACCAGCAGCTTGCTGGAAATGTAGAATCTCTATCTCCAGTCCCTCCCCACACTTAACAGAATTGGGATCTGCCTTTTAACACTATTTCCAGATGATTCCTGTGCACATTACAGCGTGAGTCTCTGAGGAGATGGTATCATTAACTTCAAATCCTGGGCACCTCCCTCTTGGAAGATAAGATAATAAGGAAAGCATTGGAAGGAGGAAGAATTCCCAGTAGTTTTTGTAGGTCAACTTCTTGAGTGCTTCCCTGGCTAATAGTTCGGCAGATCTTGATGCCTTTCAAAAGTTAGAGGGTTTTGATAGGATTTTGACAGAGGGCTAAGACAAATCAAATACTGTGTCTAAAAAAAAAAAAAAAAAAAAAAAAAAAAAAAAAAAAAAAAAAAAAAAAAAAAAGTCTAGCAGTGACCTGCAACTCTTTAAGTGTTTGTGTGTGTTTGTTCTGTTTGCTCTTTGTCCTCTGTTTTGTCTTACTTTATTAGCGATCCCACTTTGCTTTGTCATCTGGAAAACTGAGTCTCTGATTCCTCAAGGGGGCAGGCATTCACCACAATACTGACTGCAAATGCCTGGTCCTGGAAGTAGCATTAGCCCCAGGTTCTTAGTGCAAACAAAAACAACTGATGACTGGGAGCTACTCAAACTAGTTTTAACATTGGACTTGGCTTGGCTAGTGTTTTAGAAAGTGACTTAAGGGGGCACCTGGTGGCTCAGTCAGTTAAGTGTCTGCCTTCCACCCGGGTCATGATCCCCAGGTCCTGGGATCAAGTCCCGCATAGGGTTTCCTGCTCAGCAGAGAGTCTGCTTCTCCCTCCCCCTCGCCCCCTGCTCATGCTCTCTTGTGCNATAGGGTTTCCTGCTCAGCAGAGAGTCTGCTTCTCCCTCCCCCTCGCCCCCTGCTCATGCTCACTTGTGCTCTCTCTCTCAAATAAATAAGAAAGAAAGAAAGAAAGAAAGAAAGAGACTTAAGGAGTTGTAAGATGACTAGTCCAGACATTAAAAACAAAGTGTTTTTATGCTNGACATTAAAAACAAAATTAACTTCAGGGGCTAAGAATTAGGCTTGGATTTTGACCTCATATAGAATGTCTGAACTTTTAAGATTCATTTAGGCTTCTGTCCCCTCGCTATGTAATAGCTTCAGACAGTATCCCACCAAAACTTCCCCCAGAACCACAGGTAGCACACTCTATTATAATAACTTGGTCAATTATGTTTGTCCCTCATTTGACTGTGGCCTCCATAAAGACAGGGACTGGCATATTCATTTTTGTATCAAAGGTACCTAGATATGAATAAATAAATGAACATAACTGACAGAGAAATGGAAGTACTTAAAGCAGGATAAGCAGTCTAAATGACTCACTTTTTCTTTAAGATTTTATTTACTTATTTGAGAGAAAGAGTGAACACAGGGAGGGGCAGAGGGAAAGGGAGAAACTCAAGCTGACTCTGAGCATGGAGCCCGATGTGGGGCTTGATCCCATGACCCTGAAATCATGACCTGAGCCAAAATCAAGAGTCGGACACCTAACCAACTGAGCCACCCAGGCACCCCTAAAACTCACTTTCTAAGCATGAAATACTATATAAATATAGATGGAGTAAAATATATCTAATTTAGATCCCATATATTCAGAACTTGTAAAACACACCTTTTGATTAGACTATATTTTATGCTTTTATGCTATCTGTGAAGATTAAAGAAGACAAAACAGATCTCATTGATTTGACAGCAACTTAGGAAGTATTCATTTAGATATTAATGATAAGTTAAATTATCACTTATACTTAAATAGTAGGTAAAATACTATGAAGTTCTACTCATGAAAACAGAATTTTTACTAGTAAAGTTCTTTCCTATTATGAGAACACATAAAATTTCATTTCCTTAAATTCTAATTAAGCCACCTCAAAACTGAGATTTGTGTTCCCTCTGAGGAATCAAATTTGGGGAATTTTTATTATAAGTTACAAGAAAAATGGGAAGCAAATAAACATTTCAGTAGCTTATAGCATTGGAGCTTCTCCTTCCTAAGTTCATGAGTAAACTCATAACAGTTATCAAATAGCTTCTTCATATTTTGGAGCCTTGACATCCAATGACCAAAATGTGTAAACAAACAAAAAGTTGCCAATTTCCATCCTGATAATGTGAAGTGTGGTTTTTTTTAAACCTTCAAACACTTCTCTCCTTTGCACACTCTGTGAGTTAGGATCCCAACTGGAAAGAGATGGCATGCTTCAACCTGGATAATTGAAATGAGCTTAATAGGGGCGTCTGTGTGGCTCGGGTCACAATCCCAGGGTACTGGGATCGAGCCCCACATCGAGCTCCCTGCTTGGCAGGAAGCCTGCTTCTCCTTCTCCCATTCTCCCTGCTTGTGTTCCCTCTCTCGCTGTGTCTCTCTGTCAAATAAATAAAATCTGTTTTAAAAAATGAGCTTAATAAAGGGACTGCTTGACAAAAGCACGGGCAGAGTTAAGGGAAACCAGCAGGGATGGTGAAATACACCAAGGGCAAACCAAGTGGGGAGATCAGACATAGCCTCACGTAGACTTGAAGGACCAAGGGGAGGGAATGGTTACCAGAACTAGGAGAGAACCAGAAGTAAAGTTGTAGAAAAGGGCTGCAGGCAGGAGCTATAGCCTTCAGCTGAGGAAAGCAGCCAGTGCCAACAGCCTGTTCTACTGGAAGGGAGACCATAGAGTAAATATGCTGGAAGAAATATCTTCTTTCCACACTTGGGTCTCCTATTGGTGCCTTGCACTCATCCAACCCAACAGGAAACCAAAGGGCAAGAGAGCTAACTGATGCAGTCCACAGACATCAGCCGCATAGGGCAGTAAGGGGGCGGGGGGGAAGGTAAAGAATGTATTTGAAGGGCAGGACAAAGAATACCTACTATGCACACCTCCTTCAAAATTCCTATACTGCAAAGTATTTATAATATCATTTACAAACTTATTTTGTCATACACATTGCTAAGAACTAATTGAAAAAAGGATCTATAATAACAACAAATCTTCCAATAACACCAACATTTGCTAATTTGTAATCTTTTCATGGGGATGCAAGACTCACTGATTCTTTCACTCGGCGATACAGTAAAGGCAAATCGCCTCTCTATCTCCCTGAAACCTGCTAAAATGAATGAAAAGTTGAAAAAAATTTACCTACCATGAATCTAGCAGAGTTAAGATTCCCAAATCACAGACTATAAGAATTATCTGCTCTACAGAGTAAACATTTTATTAAAACAGTAGACTACACTAAAAGGTGATCCATACCTCTAGAGATTTCAATTGCTATTCAAAACTTTCTAAGTAAAGAGAGAGGTCACAGAGGCCCAATGCCGAATCGGTGGGGAGTGGCACCAACAAGTCATGAAAGACATGGGAAACATCTATGTGGAGGGGCTGGTTCCATACCAGCATGGTGCAGAGAGTGACACTGATGGTGTGAACTCTCTTCTCTTTATTATCAGTGAAAGCCTGAAACTTAAAAACTTAATAAAGAGGTCTAGTCTGGACACACAGAGGATAGCCATAATCTACTGGTCTAGCCATAGTCTGGAGGTGAGAGAGCAGAAAAAAAGGAAAGTAACAATGACCTTTGTGGTTGACTTGCCCTTTCCCCTCTGTTTGTAGATGCTAAACAGAGCCAACCACTTGGTGACAAATAAGCACCAAATAGCTATCTACCCACCCCCATTCTGAGATACACACATACGTGTGCACGCGCACACACACACACACATACACACACACACACACATNAAATAAGCACCAAATAGCTATCTACCCACCCCCATTCTGAGATACACACATACGTGTGCACGCGCACACACACACACACATACAGTGAGCTGGAATGTGTGATCTATCTCAATGACCTGCTCACATACTGCAAAGCATATTTAGAGGAGACACTGTAGAGTTATAAGAAATAGTTATGAGACAGAAAATCTCATTTAAAATCACTATCTTTGGGGCACCTGGGTGGCTCAGTGGGTTAAAGCCTCTGCCTTCAGCTCAGGTCATGATCTCAGGGTCCTGGGATCGAGCCCCGCATGGGGCTCTCTGCTCAGCAGGGAGCCTGCTTCCTCCTCTCTCTCTGCCTATCTCTGCCTACTTGTGATCTCTCTCTCTCTCTCTCTCTCTCTGTCAAATAAATAAATAAAACCTTAAAAAAAATAAAAAATAAAATAAAATCACTATCTTCCCCAAACACTAGCTCCCACTTATTCTTGGCCATATAGAATGCTTGGAGAGAATATCTGTTTGGAAATGAGTAATAAATGCAAAGCTATCAACATGCATAGATTCTATACACGTAGTTAATACTTTTTTTAAAGAGAGGAAGGATTTACATGCAAAAGGCAGGTAAGTATAGTTCAGAAAAATAATACAAGAAGTATTGGGTAAATCGGAGGGGGAGATGAAGCATGAGAGACTGTGGACTCTGAGAAACAAACTGAGGGTTATGGAGGGGAGGGGGCTGGGGGGATGGGTGAGCCTGGTGGTGGGTATTAAGGAGGGCACGTACCGCATGGAGCGCTGGGTGTGGTGCATAAACAATGAATCTTGGATCACTGAAAAAATAAAATAAAAAAAGTAAAAAAAAATACAAAAAATAAATGAAATTTTCAGATAAACTTCCCATGTAGTCAAAGAAGTTAAAGAAAATATGAACCCTTTTTAAATTGTGCAAAATGAGAGGGAGGAGTCAGAAAATAAATTGAAGGTGACAATAAAACCATTACAGAAATGAAATCTACATTCGAATGAATAAAAACTAAACAAGCATTGCTAAAAAAAACCAAAAAAACAACCCCCCCCAAAAAAAACAGTCAGCTGCCCAGAGGATAGACTAAAATATAACAAAAACTCATAGGAAAAATCAGGGGAAAATGTAAGCGATTCAAGACAGTTATGGAGGGCAATGACTAATCGATGTACCAGTTGTAAATAAGAGAACAAGTAGATTGTTTAATTGACAGCCATAAAGAAAAGGCCTTTATAAAAAAAAGGAAAATATAAATCTTCAGATCAAAGGAAAGAGTACCATTTTCCAGGAAAAACTTGACACAGGGACTTGAAGAAATATCACATAGACGTTATTAAACTTTCATGTTTAAAAACAATTCTATCAGCACCAAGTCCAAAAGAAAAAAGAAAAACCCAACCCTGCAAGAGTGGGAGGGCAAGGAGGCAGCAAGCCAGCTACGAAGAGGAAATAATCAGGCCACCCTCACACTTTTCCAGAGCAACAGTCCATGCCGGAACACAATGGAACAATGTCTTATAGAATTATGAAGGGAGAAATACATGAATCTATAATTTTACAAACAGTCAATTTGTTTGTTCATAGAAGAAACAGAAAGGCATTCAGAATATAACACCCTTGGGCCCTGTCTGAAAACAGTACCTCCCAACGAAACACTAAGTCATCACAAAATGCTCAAGGGAGATGCAAGTGAGGAAGGGGCTGGTGGTGATCTTGACTCTATCCAGATTTAAGACTAACACTAAGGGCACCTGGGTGGCTCAGTGGGTTAAAGCCTCTGCCTTCGGCTGGGGTCATGATCTCAGGGTCCTGGGATCAAGGCCTGCATCGGGCTCCCCGCTCGGTGGGGAGCCTGCTTCTCTCTCTCTGGCTGCCTCTCTGCCTACTTGTGATCTGCTCTCTTTCTGTGTCAAATAAATAAAATCTTTAAAAAAAAAAAAGAAAGACTAACACTAAGTCCACAAAGCAAGGTCTTCCTTCTCCATGGCTCACCTCCTCACTTTGTTCAAGTCTCTGTTCAAACTCTCCCACTCAGAAACTTGTCTCCTGACTCCTCCCTCATCAGCTTCCAGTCTCCTAACGTGTTTTATTTTTAGTCATAACATTTGTCACTTCCTGACATTAATGTATATACACAATGTGTCTCCTCTGTGAAATAAAAGTTCTGTGAAGGAAGGACGGTTTTCAGTTTGGTTCACTGCTCTATTCTCAGCAGTTCGAACAGTGCCTAGTGCATAAAGGGTGCTCAGTTGATTGAATGAACTGTGAGAATTAGGTTTACAATTCAAAATTGGCAATGTTAAAAACTTTGAAAATGTAACTCACAATCTAACTAACTAATCTAACAATATAATAATAAACTGCAACAAATGGTAAATGGGGGGCTAAGTGATACACTCTGATTTCCTTAATGATAGGAGTCAGAAATCATTCAATAAAGTCAAAATTTGACAAACTCTACAAAGAAATTACTTGATCACTTTTTAAAGTTTATTAGGTATTTTAAGTTTCCCCTTTGTAAATAATTTTCACTCTCTTCTGGACTCAAGCCTGTTGTTNTGGCAATGTTAAAAACTTTGAAAATGTAACTCACAATCTAACTAACTAATCTAACAATATAATAATAAACTGCAACAAATGGTAAATGGGGGGCTAAGTGATACACTCTGATTTTCTTAATGATAGGAGTCAGAAATCATTCAATAAAGTCAAAATTTGACAAACTCTACAAAGAAATTACTTGATCACTTTTTAAAGTTAATTAGGTATTTTAAGTTTTCCCTTTGTAAATAATTTTCACTCTCTTCTGGACTCGAGCCTGTTTTTGTATTTTATGGCTCCCTAGTGCTCTCTGAAAAAATGACAAGTAGCCCAGTGAGGCAAAAGTACAGACTGTGACCACTGATAGAGTGGTTACATAAAGTCAGATGAGTCAAATATAAATGTATTACTCAGATATAAATATATAAGGTGGCTAGGGTTGTCAAGGATTTGAGGAAACAGGGACTTAAACATTACTGGTGGCAATGTAAAGTGACAGAACATTTTTGGATGCATGTTGACAATATATAGAAATATTCATAATATGCATATTCACTCACTGAGAAATTCCATTTCTGAAAAGTACTATACAGATTCACTTGCAGGATATACAAAGATATTCACTGCAAACATGGCATTTAATGCAAAAAAAAAAAAGTAGCAACAAACCCAATCTTCATCAAAAGAGACTGATGAACTATATTCCAAAAGTAAATGTTAATCAGCTAATAAAAGCACACGTGATAGGTGTGTATATGTTGATATATAAAAGTATGTGCAATATATTTAGAGGAAAAAGCAAGCTACAGAACAACATATGTGGTATGATTTCATTTATATAAAAGGAAGTATTTAAACTTACATCAATATGTGTTTCCAACTCTATTTGCTTTGCATGGAAAATATCTGGAAGGATACCTCCAAACTGTTCGTGGTAATACTCTAAGGACTAAGCCTTGGGGGGAAAGAGGAGAGAAGAGGGGAGGTTTATTTCATAAACTAAGCCGTAAAACATTTGAATTGTAAAAAGCATATATTACTTCCATCATAAAAATTTTTTTAAAAGCCTTATACATTTTTAAACACATTTTCTCAATGCCTTCAATGTGCTGAATACATGAAATGGCACACTTTGTGTAACAGGAGGATAGACTTAGCCAAGGACAATGGTTCAAGGTCATAGAGCACCCATAGTCACATTTAGACTAAACAGGAAGTTCCTTGAAAATAGGATCAGGTCACCATTTACTCCCAAAACCTATTCACAGTGCTTGGCACACAGAAAATATTCGATAAATGTTTGCTAGATAAATGGATGGATGCATGAATGAAGTCATATATTAAGAACCAGAAGTCAGCTGTGACTCAATATGCCTCCCACATTTATCCCTTCATGAGCCTTGATTTGTTTATGTGAAGAAGAAACTTTCCTTGAGATGCTCTGTGATCTCCTCTGCACGCTTTAAAGTTGTCCTGTGGCTAAGTCTGTGTGAAAGCAGGCACGTGACAGGTGATGGGAAATGTCACTTCTGCGCCCCATCAGATCAGTTCTGAGGCTGCGTCCGTGTTGTCAGAGCCCAGTGCTTGCAGAGATGGCAACAATTAAAGAGTTCCATGTTATATATATCCTCTGTACCTTTCAGCTCCCATGCTGTTCGTAAGACTGTGTTCTAGAGAAGTGCCCAGCAAAACCTACAGGTGTGGTATCAATTACTGCACATAGAACATTGATCTCACGCTCAACCCAACAAAGAGGGCAGCCAAGTGCAATCAGCTGGGACCCTCTTGATTTTCTCCTATTTCAACTGAGATTCTCTTGTTTTATTAAAACCAGTAATGTTCATGAACAAATGATTATGTTTTTATTTTTACTCCATTTCATTTAAAATTAGTGACGTTGGTTTATTCAGAACTATCAGGTACTGGCACACCACAAACTGTTTGGCTTTCAAAATTGATAATCCCCTTCTCATGTTGCAGATACTTGCAGTATTCTGATGCTTAGCTAGGACACATGTTTTCTTTTTTTTTTTTTCTTCCAAGTTTTTATTTTAATTCAAGTTAGCTAACATATAGTGTAGTATTGGCTTCACGAGTAGAATTTAGTGATTCGTCACTTACATAAAACACCCCACACTCATCACAACAAGTGTCCTCCTTAATGTCCATCACCCATTTATTTACTGATGAGAGACAAAGTGAGAGAAGTAGAGGGGGAAGCAGGTTCCCTGCAGAGCAGGGAGCCTGATGCAGTACTTGATCCCAGGACCCCAGGATCATGACGCAAGCTGAAAGCAGACACCCAACCAACTGAGCCACTCAGGCACCCCATCACCGATTTATAACCCATCCCCCATCCACCTCCCTCCATCAACACTCAGTTTGTTCTTTATCGTTAATAGTCTCTTATGGTTTGCCTCCTTCTGTGTTTTTATCTTATTTTTCCTTCCCTTCCTCTATTCATCTGTTTTGTTTCTTAAATTCCACATGAGTGAAATCATATGGTATTTGTCTTTATCCGACTGACTTATTTCACTTAGCATAATATACTCTAGTTCCATCCATGTTATTGCAAATGGCAATATTTCATTCTTTTTGATGGCTGAGTAATATTCCATTATATATATAACATTTCCATTATGTATATATATTCCATTTTATATACTATATACACACACAAACATACACACACGTCTTTATCCATTCATCAGTTGATAGACATTTGGACATTCTCAATAATTTGGCTATTGTTGATAATGCTGCTATAAACATTGGGGTGCATCTGTGGCCTTTGAATCGGTATTTTTGTATTCTTTGGAAAAATATCTAGTAGTACAGTGGCTGGGTCACAGGGTAGCTCTATTTTTAATTTTTTGAGGAGCCTCCATACTGTCTTCCAGAGTGACTGCACGAGTTTGCATTCCCACCAGCAGCAGGATTCCACATCCTCGCCAACATCTGTTGTTTCCCAAGTTGTTAATTTTAGCCTTTCTGACTGGTATGAGGTATCTCACTGTGGTTTTGATTTGTATTTCCCTGATGGTGAGTGATGTTGAGCATTTTTTCATGTGTCTGTTGGCCACCTGTATGTCTTCTTTGGAGAAATGTCTGTTCATGTCTTCTGTCCATATTTCTTAACTGGATTATTTATTTTTGGGGTGTTAAGTTTAATAAGTTCTTTATAGATTTTGGATACTAGCCCTTTATCTGATATGCTGTGACACATTTTTCTATGCCATCCATTTTACATACCTTCAGAAGGAAAGGTAATTTTAGCTTTCTGAACTTTTAAGCTTAGAAGTTTTAAAGACAAGTGATTATCATCACACCCATTCATAAAGCTCCTTGATGACTCTGCATTGCACTTAGCCACATCTCTAAACCATCTTCCCCTCACTGTCAAAGCTCCAGCCATACTATCCTTCTTTCATTTCTTCCAATCTGCCAAGGATCTCTCCTGCCTCAGGGCCTTAGCACATGCTTTCTCAGCCTAGAGTGCTTCTTGCCTCTACTCCTCACCTAGCCAACTCCTACCCATCCTTTAGATCTCACATTAGATATCAGTCTCTCAGAGAGGCTCTGTTGACACCCTAATCTAATCTATAGCCCCTTCCTGTTATTTTCTCTGTGCATTTCCCTCCATGGCATTTATTGTACCTTTGTATTTATACATTCATTTGTGTTTACTACTTTAACATCTACCTTTTCATTAGACTATGAACTTCAGATGGTGAGAATCATGACTGCTTTGTTGACCAGGGCTAATCTCAACAAATATTTGTTAGTTAAATGAGAAAGTAAAAAGAGGAAGTGAGTTTTATTCTCCCTTTTAATTGCTTTCATAAACGTAAGTTGAACACAGTAAGTAAGAATTGAGCCCCTATCTCACTGATATTTAAAGCAGCCTGTCCTACATAAGATGAGATTCCGAGAGGGTTTAGATTGACGGGAAGAACAGGATTTGAGAAATTTTGCTAGACCCAAGACAGGAAGAGGTGGTATACTGAGAGAAGAGAAAAAGAGTTTAAACGTTAGTTGTGTTAAAAAAGCAAAGGAAGTGGGACAGAGAACAGACAGTTGGAAATGCAGGTGGTTAACTGGAAGGTGAGAAGGACTTTGGAATGTCACCGGGGAACAGGAAAACCAGGGCCAGGTTGATCAGGAGAGAAAGAAGGCTGGTTGTGGCACCTATGTGGATTCTGCTGAAGGAGAGGAAGACTGTGGGAGGTCAGCACACCTGGAACAAAAACTTAGCTGGAGGAAGGAGAGGAAATGAGGGAGGGTCTGAGGAAGGAAACTTACAAATTCTTTATGCTGTTCCACAGTTACTGAGCACTCGAGTTATAAGTCTGGTAGACAGGCAATACATTAACATACTAATGTGGGCTAGTAAAGATGAAAGTCACTGCCCTGGCAAACAGCCAGCGTACCCCTTAACCTTCCATGGTCGGATGACTAGACCTACATTCATTCTCTTATTAAGGACAGTCTCCCTGTCAAAACAAATAGGAATGGCAATAAGAATAGAATATGCCAGAGGCCAAGTTGTCCGGCTTCTGCTCTGTGTGCCCAAGTCGGCTATGTCTTTTGGTTGCTTCTCCACATCTACAATAGCACCTTGAGAATTGTGTTACTCTTAGTTGCCCTTGGGGCATTAAGGTTCTTTATAAATTGTCAGGAGGGGGAAAAAAAATCAGGTGCCAACCTGAGACCCCACAAAATGTTAATGGAGAACGCCGGAGACCACAGTAATAATAATAGACAATAGATAATATTTTTACATAATAGATGATATTTATTGAGCTTTCTTTGTGCCAGGCTCTAAGACAATTATATGTGTCAATTTGTTTAATCTTCACAAAAATTGCATGAAATAGTTATTATTTCTCTTTCCAGAAATGAGGCCCAGAGAGACTGACGTCATTCAGCAAAGTGCACAGGGACTTAAGCCCAGCAAACTGATTGCAAAGACTTAATTATTAACTCCTTAAATTTGTATATACCTTACAATCTACAAAGCCCTTTAGAAGAGATAGAAACTTTATCTGATCCTCTCAACAATGCTTAAAAAGTACATCAGGAACATCTTTGTCTCCATTGTATACACAGGGAAACTAAGGTTCAGAGACATTAAATTATTGGTATAGGAGATCAATAGCACTAATACCAGCCAAGGGGGATTTCAGCCAGGGGCTGAAACCTACAACTCCTCACTCCTAAAATGCCACACCATCTCTTACTTCTGCTTTAGCAGCCTTGCTGGTGAGGATTAAATTGCATCTACACAATCAGATAGTCAGAGGG
This sequence comes from Ailurus styani, assembly GCA_002007465.1. Classification (NCBI taxonomy): domain Eukaryota; kingdom Metazoa; phylum Chordata; class Mammalia; order Carnivora; family Ailuridae; genus Ailurus; species Ailurus styani. The sequence continues at coordinate 2,546,372 of LNAC01000070.1, read as the reverse complement.
ATAAAAGCTGCATCTAGGGTTTATTGGGTTTGGCATGAAGGTCCTACTACCTGAAAACTGGACGTTATCTCCAGGCTGAAATAGGATTTCATACAGCCCCAACGTCAGGGAGTATCCGTGGGAAGAGAAGAGGAAGCGGAGGAGCTGACCAAGTGAGCAGGATCTAATAGCTGGCTCCAGAATTGACCCTTTCTTGGAGTCTGTCGACTGTCAAAGTGGCCCTGCGGCGGCAGCAGCCTGAGAGAGGGAGCCACGCAGAGACGCAAAGACCGAGGAGAAAGAAACCCCAGTTCGAACCCACAACCGAAGCCCTTTATTGTGTCTTTTCTGGTTAACGCCCCTCTTGCCTCCCTGCCCTCTCTTCCGCACCCCTCCCTTGCCATGCCCACGGTGCCAAACGTTGTAACTCAATCCCCCGCTGCTGCTCCTACCTTTCTGTCTCATTTCTCAATTACCCTAGGAACAAATCAATTATTTGGGGTCCTCTGATGGTTTCTAGTAGCCAGTGCATTGCAGCTCTGGCTCATATTACCCACTAACTCATCATCCTTCCATTACACGCTTCACACCGAACCACGTTTGCTTCCGATCCGCAGTGACCCCCCCCTCTTTTTTTTAACTGCAGTCCAATAATGCTGACATGGTTAGGAATCGGAAGTAATGGCTATTGCAGTCAACTCCCTGAGAAGCGGAAGCTCGGGGCAGGGATGGGGAAGCCTAGAACCTGCCTCCCTCCTTAGTAGCACCGTCCCCTCCCGAGGCCCTGCTGGCCGAGAGGCAGCGGCACAGAACCTCGCATCCCCGGGCTCCCACCCCTGGGCTCCGGCCCCTGCGGCTGCTGCTATAGAAACACCGGGCGTACACACCGGGCTGAAATCAAACACCCATCCCAGACTGGGACCGGAGCCGGCATCGGCCTGCCGCCGCGGTCGCCATGGCAACACGCCGAGAGGAGGACAGCGAGCCGCGCGCGCGGCGCGGGGATACTCACTCCATCGCGGGGCTCCGGGCG